>JAWZYV010002231.1:0-600000 GCA_038373885.1 Cheiracanthium punctorium
CCCCCCCCCCCCCCCCCCCCCCCCCCCCCCCCCCCCCCCCCCCAACAGCTCCCGAATAGAAAACGGAGTACGAAAAGGAGAAAATAAATAGATATATAAAGAACGAAAAAGGCTATTTCTTCAATTTCGCTTTCTCCTTTTTGCGCGTTTTTGCGGGGATAATTCACTGCAGGTATATATGTATAAAAGTAAGATCGTTTTTCCCTCCTCTGTTGTGCTCTTTAGCGTCCAGTGCTTTATATACGGATGGGTTTATTTATATAAATTCTTTCAACTCGCTAAACACCTAGGTAGACCTATTTCACACTTTGATCTATAACACGTTTAACAGAGTTGGATTTCTCTTTTATCCGAGGATTGGAACTTTTAATAGAGGCAACAATGCTGTAGAACAGAACAAAATGATTGCGCTTGGACCACATGTTACTTAACATACTTACGTAACCTTAGAGCAAGGTCCTATCATGGACGAGCAGATAAGACATCGAACGTAGTAGATGGCTGAAGTGTGAAAGTCTAAGGTTCTGACCTATCGCGCGACTGTCGATTTAACGGTCTGGAGTTTTGGGTAATTTTCTCCAGGGGTGACGTGAATACGCTCTAAAACGCAAAAAGGTCTTCAACCCATGATACCCTCTCTAGGCAGATACCCTTCTTGTAGGTTTGACTTAACATCACACAACAACAGCATTACCTCAGAGCAAATGGTCTCTCCCTTCCACATAGTGCGCATGCGCAGTGACTAGAGGAACAGAGCCTCGTGTTAGCTATCGGTCTAACCTGGATTGCTGGAACACATTTCACCATAAAATTGTACTAAATTTGCTGCAACTCTTCTATGGAGAAACTTTGCATTATCGATTTGGTGTTTACGTTGACCAGTGAAACCAAATCATAGTCAAATGTTTCGCCATAGAAGGATTAGAACTAAAAGCCTTCAACCGAGGACATCAAAATGTAGCAGACATCCACTATACTTCCTAGATTTTGACTTGATTTCTAAGGAACCACTTCATGGCTTTCGCTTCTGTACCGTTCCAGAGATTCTTCAAGTGAGGCAAGTAGACCATTCCATTCGAACTATGAACACAACTGGCTCTGCAAAAGTTATCCTCTGACTTCCACATCGCTGGCAACGGGTTATACACAATACTGATGACTGCATTAAGGCTGTTCTTCGAAAAAAAAGAACTCTGTTTTTAGTCTTGGTACACAAATTGAAATAAACTAATAGCACCATGGTCTCCAAAAAATTCCAGATGGTTCTTCATAAGCTGCTTTACACACTGCGATAAGCGAAAACGCTGTGGCTTTTGTGAAATTTTCAGAAAATATTCTTAAACATGGATCTGAGCTACAAGATATTTCGAAGAGTGAAGCGCTTTGCGAAAATTTCCGATTTTTAAGAATTTTTTCTAAAAGTTTTGAAACCGATACAGATCGGCTTGTCTTCGCAGTTTGTAATACAGCTTGTAAAGAGACAGCTTCAAAATTTTGAAGTGCCTGGCATAATTAGTTTATTTGTAATTATGTACCAAAATCACATGATTTTTTCGAATAACACCGTTAAAGAACAGAGTGGTGGAACTACGATGCACAGAACCTCGTAACGCTGTTGGAGGCAAAGTTATAGGAGACTCAAATTTCTATTTCTTTGTATGTTCTTTTACTCTTTTCTTTTAACTGTATGTTTTGATTTTGTGGTAAAAATAAAAACAATTAAACAATTAACAAAAATCTTAAAATATCTGAAAAGTTGAAATTTTTCTCTAAAACATTTTTACTGCGGCCACAAGCAGAATTCCTATCTTTTCTGCAAAAGAACCGTAACAAGTTTTGTAAAATGGAAGTTGGTGATCCAAAATACACGCAGAAGATAGAATGTGTTACAATCTCCTGCACAACGTTCCCTTAATAAAACTTACAACAGATTCTAAGGTTTTTTCGAACTGAACATCAAATAGAAATGGCGAAAATTTCAGGCTAATCATGACGGTGTAAATTCTTTTGCTAGTTTCATGGTATTGTAGGGCGCTCATCTGATGTAAAATTATTGCATATTTACGTTTAAAACGGTACTAGCGTGTGTAGTTCACTAGTTATTTATTTAATTATTACTATTATTAACTGAAAAAATCAAATATTTTAAATATTCAAGTGTTTAAGAGGAAAAACATTGGTATTGCGTCAAAGACTCAAATATGTGTAAGATGTCTCATTATAAACCCAAAATTAAAATGCAGCATTTTCAATAAAATTTCAGACGTTCGGTTTTTTATTCCAACCCCCAATCTCTTTTTGAAGTTACATGAGCCGCATACATTTTTTTTTTTTTTTTTTTTTTTTTTTTTTTAGCAGGGCATAATGCACACTTTGAAGAAACATTTTCAATTGCTCTTGAAACTGTTATTTAAATTAACCATTTTTGTTCTTAGATATATACTTTCCTTCAAAATATGGAATGATTGATTATACATAAGTCATTTTGCCTTCTATGGGATGACTTCATAATTTTATACATCAACCAACACGAAACTGTGTAACCAAATAAAGCCTAAAATATTAGATATAGTAGAAAATAATCTAGGAAAAGACATTTTTCATGGATTATCATTTATTCATTATCAAAGAATATTGTATTCGTGACAGATATCTTAAAAATGTGTATGCTCAAAAGATTACAACTTACAAACTTAACAAAATGTAAGTTTATCAAATATGCTAGTATTATACTTCGAGAATAAATATTTCTGCTAAAATTTCTCAGATTAGTGCCTTCTATTTTTAATTAAATAATATAACTTCGAGTATATAAGCCTAAATCTTATATTCTGATAATAATCTTTAATGAACAAGTCCAAATTTAGCAGTACAATTTACAATTAGAAACAATTATTTGGGATTCTGCAAAAACATTCGATTTACACGTGCAGAACAAGTATAATTTGATTCCATCACAATTAAAAGAAATCTTTTACGTTTTTAAGTTTTATACATAATGAATTTTTTCACGCCTATGTAGTAAGCTTTATGATGTCTCATTATAAAGCAACAATACTACTATAATTTACAATTAGAAATATATAAATGGGATTAGTCAAAAATATTCTACTGAAACTTACAAAACAAGTCTGATTCGATTCTGTCACAATTATTGAAAATGAAAAAAACTTTTACACTTATAATTTTTATGCACACATAATTGTTTTTCGTCAGATTTATCTATCCTACTCTATAACTTAATGAATAATCTACATCCGATAGTTCATGGAATCATCTGTCAACAAATAATCGCATGAGCAAAACCTTCTAAAATAACAAAATCTAATAGAAAAGAACAAATGGATTCGTTTCTTTGCTTCAGGCTCAGCTCAAGCCTTAATTACCGAAAAAAAAAAATATCAATCAAAAAGTAAATTCTCTCGAGGTACTTATAACTAAATAAATGTGACAGGAGATGGATTATTGGGAAAATAACCCTCCAACGACTTTTATTTCGCCCTAAGTGACGGGGCGGTCGGAAAGTAGCGTGAAAGCGGGATTTTAAAGCTCATAACGACTTTTCAAAATTGAACTGCGGATCAAGATTACGACCAAATTCGCCGAGAAGTTTCCAATACTGCTCGAGGAGGTTTCGACTTTTTTTTAAGCGTAATAGCTTTGCTCGGAACTTTTATTTTTTTAAAGATCACTCTCAAAAAGGTATGAAGTCGTTTCTCTTTTTCGAATTTCGCTCTTTCTTTTTTTTCCGCTCACAATCCCCTGGTCCAGATAAGCGAAGTACCTTACTTCAGAAAAGTTGGAGGTGCAATAAAGATGTCCTTATCCGTAACAAAAATTGTGTTTATACGTCTTTGTTGCTCAGAAGAGTCCTTATTCTGCGTTAGTGTTGCGAAATTGCCCTCTTGAAGGAGATTTTTGCTAGGTTAAAGAAAGATCAAAGTAACAATCAAGTTTTTGTTAAGAGGTACGGTTGATTCTGTAACGAACGCAGAGTGTTGTTTAAAATGATCGTTCTTATTTTCTAGAGAGAGAAAGTAGGGGGTAGTAAATATTTGTTAGCATTAAAATAATTCATTTATACAGGCTCTGTAATGCTTTAAAGTATAAAAATTCCTAGTATTTTTTACTCACATTTGAGATGTACACTCATGTTCAAAATTAAGAGAAATTTCTTATTTGGTAGGGATGGACGCGAGACGACTTTTTGCTAGACGAGACAAAGATCTACAACTTTTTTGGGAGACGGGAGAAACATTTTTAAGAATATGATATAGGGATTTCGCGAGACGAAACAAAGCTTTTCGGCTGTTTTGCGAGACGCCTATTTTTCGTCTCGCGTCCATCCCTACTGAAAGGTAGCGTGAAGTGGATGCTGGTTTTGATCCCTCGAATTCCTCGTGGTAGATCAAAGCGATATCCGACCGGGTAAAAGGTACCCCATTCATCCGTTGCTGAGGTGTAGCATGCGCGAAGGAAACACCTTGCCGTTGCAGTATCCCATCCTAGAAAGTCAGTCAAAGGCTGATGAACCATGTTTCAGGTATTATGGAATTTGCCACATATAGTGGACTTTGAGAGGCTGCTGCCACGCATTGTGGACTTTGAGAGGTTGCTGCCGCGTATTGCGGACTTTGAAAGAGCGAGAGATGGATGGGATCGTTGCTGGCACTATCTGTCGATGAAGGCGAGAAGAAGAATACGTGTTCTTTTGTTCGAGTCATTAATGAGAGAAAGTGTACGACGGAATCTTGATTTGATAATTTTACGTGGTAGATCAAGCCGTCATCCGACCGGGCAAAATTTACCTAGTTTACCTACCATTTACCAGTCTTCATACATCTATACACATGAAGTCAATCTTCATAAGAATTGACCAATTCTTATGAAGTCTAGGAATGAAGGAATATATATGAGGGCTAAACTTTGTGATTTATTTAAACACAACTCTTTAGTTTAAATAAAGCACAGTTTCCCTTTATATGATAATAATATCCTTTATCAAGTCAAAAACTAATATCTCATTCAACATTTTTGAGCATGGTAACACGTAAAAATAGCTTGGATATTTGCTACCCATTATGACTTTTCATTCGTTGGTGACATACGCATGCGCATAATCTATTAACATTTCCAATCTATTAGTATTGCTAATATAACAGTGTTCCATGTTATCTCTTCTAGAGACTGGGATAATAGCGTAACTAATCCTCCAACTTCATCTCGTCAAAGATGGCAAATACCCAAGATGATCACAGCCGTGCTAGTTTCTGACAAGTTACCTCAAACATGGAAGTTAAGGTTCAGATTTGTCTAATTGCTAAAAATAATACTCATCAAATCGCTTTGATGAGTATTGTTTTTTAATGACTTAAATTTGCAACTACAGATAAATAATTAATATTATCCCTTTCAATTTAACTGCCCAATATATTAATTAATCTAGCAATAATCTAGTAATTACTGTCCAATCCAAATCTTAATGTGCACTTATATACTGACGTGTTCTAAACGTGATGTTAGCCGAAGAGCATTACACAAGTACTTAAAATATGCGAAGTACTATCACCATTATAATGAGATATCATGTATGCCAGCAAATAAATTTCAATTTTCACGTTAAAAGATACTTTCATGTAATTTTACCCCGATTATAAGCATATAAAAAGTTTTAATGAAGATTTAAGTGACTGCCTGTTAATGCTGAAATTTTCTCAAGACATGAAAATTGTCGACATAATAGGGTAGGTACATCAGTAATTAACACTTTGGCAGATATTTACTATAATAAGCTTTTATTTAAAAACTGTTATCAAATGGTTCTCTCTAGTACCTATTTAGAATTTTGTCTTCAATTTTATGCTATTTTTACCTCCAGGGGGCTCTAGATATGAGAAAACAAGATTTTAAACTCGGTGCTAAAAAAAAGTCTGATTCTCACTAGCTGGCCCAATCCTGAAATTAAGATTCTTTCATTATTAACCTGTTTCTATTTTAAGCATATTTCTTTTTAGAAATTAAAGTAAACTAAATTGTATGAGATAATACTACATAAAAAAGTCTGTACAGTTTATGTTTAATAAACTTATTTATTTATTTAAGATGGGATGTCAATTACTGGGTAAAAATGCATTTCACCAGTAATTGATACTTACGTTAGTTATGGTTTTCCAGTCAAGATCATGAGATAATTCCATAAAATTTCTAGGAAATGCAGTTAATAGTTATTCAGAAGGTTATTTTTAGGTAATTTTTGAATATGTAGAGTGTTCCAAAAACGTGGTAACACACCTTAATTTTTTATCTATTAGAGTTAAATTGGCAATATAACCTGACAAAATATTCAGAATAAAGTAGGGAAAAGACTAGATTAGGTGCACCAGTAACTAAACCTTTACTAGATAATTTATTATAACAAGCTTTTATTTCAAAACGTTCATGAAACGGTGCTATCAGGTACCAATTTAGACATTTATCTTCAATTTTATACAACATTTTCTTATCTCCAGGTTCTCTAGGTATCCAAAATTGAGATTTTAAACTCAGTGAAAAAAAAAAATCTGATTCTCAGTAGTTGGCTTAATGCTGAAATTAGGTTCATGTTTAACTTGCTTCAATTTGAAGCATATTTCGAATTAAAAATTAATTTAATTGTATCGGGTAACTAGCTGAAGTACACCTCATTGACGGATTAATATGTAATGCAGAATTTTTGTCAGTATTGTGTAGGAATACAAAGAATGGGAATAGCATATAGGCAAAAGTATAGAAAGCAGGTTATAACTTTCGTGTATTGTTAAAAGATTGCAGGTCAGAGAGTAACGGAGTGCTTAGTGAAATTGCCAATAGAGAAAACATTTTATTTTCAAAATCAACGGTTTTATTTTAGTGTAAAGAAATTTTAATGTCAAGAGGTCGTTCCACACCAGAAACTTTGCATAAATTAGAAAAAAATACAAAAAGGCAAATAAACATTTTTAAAAAATTGACGAATTTTTACAAATTAAATAGATAACTAATATATTAACTCCAGACGCGTCAAATTGATTCCATAAAAAATGCAATTTTTGCACAGTTTTAAAATTTATTCAAATAAAAACAAATCTGGCATTTATCGTTTTAGTCGTTATTGATCATCACGTTACTAAATTTCATTCTGTTCCCTAAAGCCGTTTCTGAGAGATGCGAGAGCAAACATTTACGTGATTTTCCCAAACTCTCACTATCTATGAAATATTTAGAACGATTTTGGCATCTATAGTTTATATTAACTTTCCAAATAACATAATATCAAATTTCACTCCATTCATTATCATTTTTCAGGACAGGAACTAAATTTTCTCAATTTTCACAAAATCTCTAAATCTATTAAAAGTTTGAAGTACTTCGATGTCTATAGTTAAAGTTTTATTTCATTCCCTTGAGTGGCTTATATGTGATAGATAAAGAAACATATATTTACACATTTTGAATAAATTTCCGAAAAATATCAAAATCGAATGCAAATTTTAAAAAAATTCAACGGCTATAGTTTAAATTGCTTGTCTACCTATTATGCTACCAAATTTCATTTCATTCGCTTTAGTCGTTCTTACATGATGTTTGAACAAAAATTTACAAATTTTAAAAAGATTTTCAAAAAATCTCAATCTAATATAACTTTTATTAAAAATTTGCTACCTGTAGTTTGAGTGACCACCTATCATGTCACCAAATTTCATTGAATTCGCTTTGTTATTGAATTGTTATTTCGTGATTCGTGAACGAATATAGCAGTTTGAAACGATTATCACAAAATTTCAAAGTGTAATCATTTTTTTCTTTTTTAAATTGACGTCTGTAGAAGTTGAGTGGCCACCTATAATATCGCCAAATTTTATTTCATTCACTTTAGTGGTTGTTACGTCATACAAGAATAATTATTTAAGCATTTTGAAACAATTTTAGCAAAATCTCAAAATATAATTAATTTTTTAAAAAAATCTACGTTATATTTCAAGTAGAGCGATAAACTATCATGTCATAATTTCATATCATTCACCTTAATCATTATTGCGAGATGCGCAAACAAAAATTTAAGCAATTTGAAACAAAAATCTCAAAATCTGATAAAATTTCCTTAAAAATTCGTTGCTATAGTTCAAGTTAAGGGATCAACTACCACGTCACCAAATTTCATTGCATTCGCCTTATTACGTCATACAAGAACAAATATTTACGCAATTTGAAACAATTTTCACAAAATCTCAAAATCTGATCTTTTTTTTTTTTTTTTTTTTTTTATAATTTGAGGCCTATAGTTTAGACCACCTATTATGTCACCAAATTTTATTTCACTTGCTCGAGTCATTTTTATGTCTTCGCACAAAAAAAAAAAAAAAAAATCAGCATGTTTTTGTGCTCGTTTCTTTGTAAATTACTGGAGCAGGAAGTTTCAATCATTGAAGCCAAAATTTTGTTCTTGGGGTCAATTACTGGTGTCGTCAGCATGACATCATGTAAAATATAGAAAACAAAAATAGAAATTTCCAATAGTCTGTAATAAATTGTACCTTACATGAATTTTCAAAGTTCATTTAAGTTTTGAAAACAAAAATTTTGTTTCTAGATAGTTTTAGTAATTAGCAATTACTAGTTAAAGCTTATTATTGCTCTAAAAGTTCCAATTACTGATGCACTTACCCTATATGTATTTTTTTTTTTTTTTTTTTTTTTTTCGCTGTGGTCCTATTTTTCCTCCCCTCCACTTTATGGTGCCTTCTCCTGTTTTGAACTATAGTGCAAAGAAACCAGTTTTACAGGCAAAGAAAAGTTTTCAAGAATTATTTTCTGATACTAATTCAATGTTTATTTATTTATTTTTTTTAATAATGTACCACATACTCTAAATTATTTTAATTAAACATTATAAATATAAGCTTTTAAGATTAGCATATACTTCAATAATTTTAATAAGACCTACTGCATACTGATTTAATTGTATCAGTCTTTTTGCCAATGTGACATGAGTGTACCATTTAAGCCAGTTGCTAACAGCTTTTCATTAGACAACGGGAAAAATTTTATTTTAATATAAACTCTATTTAAAATTATTAATTTCCAAATTAACAGTCATTTATTATAATTTACTTCTATGACTTCTTCTTCTTTATTATATGGCATACGTTTTTTTTTTTTTTTTTTTTTTTTTTTTTTTTCCAATGCAGAGAGGTTAAACATTTTTTTTTTCAACAATTACTTAAAGAAACATTTTGATTCGAATTCTTGCTTTTACATCTTACTAAATCAATTAGTAGTTTTGAAAAGTCTTTTTGTATTACGTTTATTTTAATGACTATGTCATCTTATCTCTCACCCTCTTATTGAAAATGTGACATAAAAAGGAGACACGAAAATACGTTACGAAAATGCGATATAAAAGTAAGAATAAATGTCCTCCGAAAATGTTAATATGTGTTACGTAAACCACCGATTTCTATAAGCTTAAGGTTGCATTTATTTGATAAAATGATTGTTTAAAAATTACATCCGTTTTCTAAATGTTATATGAGAATGTCGCAACAATGTGTAGATAAAATAAAATGTTAGTATGTGTTACGTAAACCACCGATTTCTATAAGCTCCTTAAGGTTGCATTTATTTGATAAAATGATTGTTTAAAAATTTCATCCGTTTTCTAAATGTTATATGAGAATGTCGCAACAATGTGTAGATAAAATAAAATGTTAGTATGTGTTACGTAAACCACCGATTTCTATAAGCTCCGTAAGGTTGCATTTATATTTAAATACTACTAGTTCACAATAGCTTTAATCTATTGCTACAATATTTCGTAAGCTGCAGAATATGCATCACATGTATTTTTTACATATATATTAAATACTATTAGTTCACAACAGCTTTAATCTATTGATACAATATTTCGTAATCTGTAGAATATGCATCACATGTATTTTTCTATAAATAGGCTACAATCATAAAAATTTCAACATAGGGTTACCAGGCGAAAAACGCGAAAGATGAGAGATAAAATGACATAGTCAATTAATATCGTCCTAATATGGCAATAATGAAACTAAAAAATTGGGGGGGTTCAGGGGGGGGGGTCTCCCATGACGAGGTTCGAACACACCCAAGTTTTTTTTTTTTTTTTTATCTTCTATTTTATAAGAATACCAACACTGATTATAACATTTTAATATGCCCAAGTTAATATAACATGTTTACAACGCAATTTTAGAAAATTTTCATTCGTGTAGAAATCAATGATAACTTAAAGTGAATGCTGTGAATTTTGAAAACCCCTTACTTAAATCGCTTTAGTCTTGCGTTAAAGTAAAATCATTAAACTTACACTGGCTACTATTTTTCTAATTATATGCATTTCATGCTGAAAGAATATTATCGGCCCAACTTTAAATTAAAAATTTCTATAATTAAATAAAATCCCGTTAAAAGTCCAGTCGTGAGTTATTTTATTTCATTTCTTTCATTTACAAATTTATTTCTACTCAATTCTCTGCCTATTTGGTTTTTCATATTTGTGTTCCAGCGCATATTAATGCGTTCTTTCTGGAATATGCAAGAACACAAATTTAGGCAGTTTGAAATAATTTTCACAAAATTTTAAAATCTTACCAATCTTACCAGTTTACCAATCTCGTTTTTCACTATCAAATTTCTGCATTTTATTTATTTATTATTATTTCTTAAGAAGAAATTTCGTCGTTCTTTCACAGTCATCATTCACATAAATAAAGATCTAGTGTTAATACTTGTTCAGATATTGCTTTCAAGAAAGGGCCGAAAAGTGCAAGGCTAGGCTGGGAAATTGTGTGTTACATCAGTTATATTCTCCAAACCACACACCTTTTGGTTTTCATCGGTTTTTATAGCTCCAAAATTTTCTTTTTTTTTTTTCTTAAAAGAAACAAAATGTTATTTTACAGTGGTTGCATTTTTTAACACTTCCAACAAGGTTGAAAATTGTTTATTATTTCGGTTTGTCTGTCACTACGTCCATCTGTCCGCCCGTGCTCTAACTCACGTAAATATGCATCAAATTCTACGAAATTCATATAGGTTATTCTTATCTTCTGTACCATGTACCCTACTGAAAATGGTGCATGTAGCGTTTATAGTTCTTCTACAGGAGAACTCAAAAGATTTCCAAAACATTACTTACCTTTACTGCATTTACCATTACGCTCTATGGGCAGTTATTCTTTAAAGCGTATTTTAGAGGTATTCTGCTATTTCAAATTAAACAAAACTGGTGCATGTTTAGGACTACAAGATAAAACTTCCAAAATAGTGTCTGTATCATTATAGTTCTTCTACAGGAGCACTTAAAATACTTCCAATACTATACGGTCAATGTCAGTATTGTATTGGTACATGCATCATTAAAAGCATAATACTATCGTACAACGTAATTAGCTAATAATCCGACGACAGTCGTGCGCCTCACTCAAAAGTCGCCAATTTTGGCGAGTTTTCTGATAAATCACCAAATATGGTGCCCAAAAAATTGCTTTGAGATATGAACGGAGCGTGGCGATATTTTTGACACTTTCCAACAAGTGTCAAAAATATCGATGAAACGTATTTATGATTCAGTTTGTCAGTCTGTTCGTTTGTCCGTCCGTACTCTTACGAAATTTATATATGTTAATTCTATGTTCTGTACCATGTACCCTATTGAAAATGGTGTATGTAGCATTTATGGTTCTTCTACAGGATAGCTCAAAAGATTTCCGATATATTATGCTCTATCCGATATATTACGCTCGGGCAGTCATTCTTTAACAGGTACTTTAGAGATATTAGGCTATTTGAAATAAAGCAAAACTGATGCATATTATTAAATCTCTGCATCGAAAATGTGTATATATATGCTATTAAAGCTCCCCATCGATGTTATAAAGCACTTCATCGAAAATAGTGTCTGTATGATTAATAGCTCTTCTACAGGAGCACTCAAAATAATTCCAATAGATTACACTCAATGGCAGTTTAGAAGAAGTGTACAGATCATCACATATCTATTTTTAATTATCAATTACTTAATTGTTAATTATTTCTAAATTTAATATGCATGTCAAATGCATATTGAATGTTATTATGCGTTCAAAATTTATTCTTTGAACTTTCGATTCGGATTTTCTTCGCTTCGCCTGTAAAGTTGTATTTCTGCACCTGCCGTACTTAAAAGCAAACTTCCGTTTTCATTCATTTTTCCTTTTTATTTCACTTTTGCATTTGTAAAGCCTAGCGTTTCAGTTTTGATGGTTTGTTTAAGATCATATAAGGCATCAAATCTATAAATAACATTGGCTTTCATTTTGGGTTACAATTTAGCTGATAGATTTTTTGTTTTATCCTGTTGGCGCGTCGGGGATTCAAAATCTAATATATAAAATTCTCCTGTCACAGTGTTAGTCACCTAACTCCTCCGAAACCACTCGACCAATTTTAATGAAATTTTCTATGTATATTAGTTAGGTCTGAGAATAGGTTTTTAACTATGTCTCATACCCCTAAGTCATAAGGGCGGTCCACCCCAAAATGTTTAGCCCCAGAGTGCTATTAATTTCAATCAGGATTTCTGTGTAGACATTAGCGTGTCGAGTCACTTTTCAAATGTGTTTGCCAGATAATGTGGAAAGGGGGGGGGCGTTAATAAAATGTTGAAAGTCGCACAAGGTTTGCAATTTTTGATAATTGATCGCTAAATGTGGTGCCAAAACGTGACAATTTATTATAAATACATTTCGCGTATAGTCAGAAAACGCCTGGCGTATATTGTAAAAGAGTTTTATTAGGCGATTTTAATATAGATTTCTATTCCGAAGAAGTGCTCTGTGGAACAAGAAAGGAAAACACGGTATACTCATGGATTATGATGCCCATTCCAAACAGCATTTAAAATGTCTTTGCGGTATAGTTGGAATATGCCTACAGGAAGAATATGCCTGGCGAAGATTGTAAAACAGTCTCAGTAGGCGATTTTAAGATAGATTTCGATTCCAAAGATGTGTTTTATGGTACAAGAAAAAGTTGATTCCTATTTTAACGCTCCCCACTCTCGCCAACCTAAAAAATCCCCGTACTTTGGCGAGCTTTGCCGTCATGGGTCTCTGGGAGTTATGCACAAGTTTCAACGGCACTTACGTATTATCCCGGCGGTCCGCCAAGACAAGCAATTTTTCACCAAGATAAATGCCGGGCACATGAAATTGTTGATGGTTTGGAATACGATTGGCAACGTATTTAAAATCTACGAAAAAGTAGTTTGGCGGAAGTGACCGCCGGGATAATACGTAAGTACCGTTTCAACGCACCCAAAAGAACTAGGTGATAACTAAAGTAAACAAACTAGCGATAAACGCGCCAGTTAAGGAATTTGAAGACATTTAATTATTAAAACTACATTAATTGGCAATCCAAAATAAATAAAAATGTAACGGCATGCTGTACTTACATGTTGTTCCAAATCGCCATTTTATTTCTAAATTACGATTTCTACAGGAATGCAAAAAATCGTCATGGTAACTGCATATGTTTAATCAACGCCTCCTTGGCGAGAGTCGAGGCGTTAAAGTAGGAAACAATATATAAAACGGTGAAGTATAGTTGTGATATACTTGGCGAAGATTGTAAAATAGTTTTAGTAGGTGATTTTAAGATAGATTTCGATACCAAAGATGGGTTTTACGAAATAAGAAAGAAAAATACAGCACAGTCATGAATAATGATAACACTTTCCAACTTAATGGAATAAGGACGAAAAATAGGGACGACGCATAAATTATGATACAATTTTAATATATAGCACTATAGTGCGTCTTTAAAATCTGAAAGTGTTTCAGATTTTCATCCTTTTTTTTGGTGGGGGGGGGGGGCAAAATTTTTAATGGAATGACTAGCAATAAGTCTCAAGGCCAAACTATGTCTGTTTGTGGATTAGATTTGAGCACCCCATGTTTTTCACACGGACAGTTATACATGGCATGCTCTCGAGTGGGAAAACCTAGAGATACTGAACTTCGTAGAGATACGACACGGTCTTAGTGCGCATGCTCAGAAAATCATCCACGACAGAAAAATCATCCAAACTGCGGCAACCCGTTTTCCCTCAGTTGGCCGTTACTCGCGAAGCAGGCGAGTTTTATTTTTCGCTGAGCATGCATAATATCGTACAATTATGGATGCAAAGAGTACGGAGAAATAACTTCAGTGCAGCAAATTAAAGTGCTGTCACATAACGATGTATTATTATTCCCCTTACATTTTGTCTGTTTGTTTGTTTTCGTTTATTAATTCATATTTGTAGTACATCATTCATAAAACCCTTACTTTATATGAATATTGGTATTGGTTGATTTTTAAATAATGGAAAACTGATTTTTTTTTCTTCAAGCATGCTTCCTATAATGTTGTTGTAGAAGTAAATTATGATTAGGTTCACATGAATAACTTCATTTGTCAGTTTTAAATGTATGCAAATACATATATTTGTGCTGAACAATTCTACTTTTCTTTCCTTCTGAATGTTGTTAACCTTTTACAGATCACATTGAGATCCAGCCATATTTTATATCAGTTCTTTTGCATATTTTGTCTTCTAATGCGTTAGTTAAAGCACATTAGTTATTTAAATGGAGGAAATTTTAATACAATTTTAATTCTGTTTCCAATCGGGAGCATGGGTCATTTCTGATTACAATTTACATCGATTTCAAAAACTGATAATACTGATGGATAGTTTAAATGATAGGTGAAATAATAAGAATTAACAGATGTATTTTTAATTTTAATATTTGGTAAGTTTTAATGTTACTTCGTTAAAAAATCTAACTGGGTGAATTAACTGGGTTTTCCTTTTACGGCAGTCAGGAACCTGACTTCTTAAATTAAAAATAGCGTGAGATTAAAACTACCGTGTTTACTCGCGTAGTAGTCGCCCTCGCATTATAGTCGCACCCCTATTTTGAAGCAGAAAAAAATCGTCAAAATATTTTCCCTATATAAAAGTCGCATCCACGTATTTGATCTTCATTTATGTCTGTAAAAATATTACTATAAAAAGAAAAATGCCTCTTTTTTGTGTGCAACTGACGAAAGGACTATTTAACATACGGCAGATAATCTGGAAGTATTTGTAACTTAGTAATTTTATTATAATACCAGTAATGTTTTAAGATTAGAGTGTAGAATATTGTGTAGTGTATTTCCACGCATAATAGTTTAATTTCTCCAAGAAAAATGGCAAAAAAGTGCGACTATTACGCGAGTAAACACGGCATGCCATAAAATTTACGTCATATCAAAGTAAATTCGCAAAGAAACGAGATTAAAGTAAACTATTTTCTTCTGCCGAAACATGGAGGATTTAAATATTTAAATTGTGCATTTACGGGGAAGAAACGAAGATGAAAGTAATAGGTATTATTAGTAGATTTGTTGCGATAATATGGGTTAAAGCACAATATGCCGTTAGAATATACAGAAAGGGGCACGTGCTCCCAATTTTGCGTCAAGATCTTTTTATTTTCAAAATTTGCTTTGAAATTCAAAAGGAACCATCGATGGAAGAAAAGTCCCCCCAAATCTTTCCTTGCCTCCCCCCCCCCCAAAAAAAAACCCCGTAAAAATCAGTCACACTACACCAAAGGACCATTACAAGTACAAAAAGCAAAAATTGAAAAATAAATAGTAAATATTCAATTACACCTCAATAACACGTACATTTTTGAACAGCTTAATAACTTCTGCATAGAGTGCTAAAAACAACTCATGCCAGTAAATATTTTTCAGAGACTGATATCTAGTAAGCTATACGATTTCAGAAAAATATTGCTTTATCTAAATATTTATAACTGAAACAAACATTTTGACTCAAAGCGAAAAACTCGGATGAAACGCGCCGAGTAAAAGGTAGCCAACAGCAGTTTGGCGTCTGTATTCTTTTCGCCAAACGCAGTCCGGCGCAATCATGGAAAAAAGTACAAAATACAAAGCTTTTGAAGGATTTTTTAATTAATTTAAAGCATGATATGCGCACATATAGCATAAATAAATATTAAAACAATATTATTATATTAAAACAATATTAACAATATTATTATTAACAATATTATAAATATTAAACAATATTACAAGTTCAAACAAGGAAAGTGTAAGATAAGACTTAAAATTCAAGCTTCCGATGACAGCTCGAAAGCGAAACTACGTAAATAATCACTTCAAAATAGTAGTTAATTTCGGATTTCTAGTTAAAAAGGGATTTTATGCGTTAAGTAAGTATTTCAGATTAGGAAAATCGAAAGGAAAAACATAAGACTGATTATTTAATGCTTAGATACAGCAGTTTTTCCGAAGTCACTCCGTTTCACAATGCTAACTCTACGGAAGATTTTCATCCATAGCCCGCGGCGGCTGATTCTCCGCTTCAGCCAATCAGAAATTATTTCACTCGTGTCGGGTCTCTGACGAAGTATAGGGTCTCTAGGAAAACCATACAGTGGGCATCCAGTTTGTTTGTGTTATCTAAAGATGGGATAACAAAAAATATTGTATACTCTATTGCGTTAAGGGATTGATATTATTTTTAGTAAAATTATTGTAATTAGCGATATATATAAATTTAAAGGGTTGAATCCTACTTTAGGACCCCCACTCTCGCCAACGAAAAAAATCGCCGCGTTTTGGCGAACCTTCCTGTCAATAGTCCGTGATCGCGCATGCGCACAAGTTTTAACGCTTCGCAGAGAAACTGGATGAAATTAATGTGAACAATTAAGCATTCAACGCACCAAATTCGGAATTGGAAGATAATTATTAAAAATACATTAGTTGGCAAGTAAAATAAATGTAATGATGTACTTACATGTTCCAAATGACTTCATTTGACAAGAATTTATGAGCAGATTCTTTAAATTTATATGTATTTCCTTTATTAAAAGCGGATTCGTGAATTTTTACTTTATTTTAACCAACGAAGTATGTTGAATCGCAACAATTTTAGGAAATGGAATCAGAATGTTAAAATAATTAACAAAAGAACTAATTCTGTAATGATTTTTAAAAATTTGCAAGGGAAATTTAAAACACCTCACCAAATTAAGAAACAGAATAGATAAATTCACCGAATCCGCTGTTTAGAAATAGTTATCAATTAGTAAATTCGAAAAGAACTCAATTCTTATAAGTTAAAATATTAACATTTAAAATTGTTCTAGCAACCAATTTTCAGATGCCAGATCCGTGATATTAAATTATATCATTAATGCATAAATAAAAATACATATGTATACTTTAATATTTAAAGTTACCCAAGCAACCAAATTTCCCTTATCAGATTTATTTGTGCTTGACGATGCTAATATAAATGAGTTGAAATCGTCTGCGCTTATTAATACGTACCAATATGAAAATAAAACAGGAATTTAGTATCCAGTGTTTGCGAAATTATACTTCACTGGGTAAAAGCCAATAGAAATTTTCTAAACAAAGATCGAGAATGCGTAAAAGGATACTAAACCTTATCGTTGCCTACGTAATACTACGTAATACCTAATGTTATGAGCATTTCGTATGCAACGGCCTTATCAAAGATCAAAACTCATGATTGATCACGTGCAAAATCAACTGGAATACCGGTTGAGTATTGAGAGAAATTTACGAATTAACCCTTTGCCGTATGGCTGCAATATAAATACAAAAATCGTAATGGCAACTGTATATCAATATTTATCGTCGCGTTGGCGAGAGTGGGGGTCCTAAAGTAGGATTCAACCATTTAAAGAATAAATTACAATGAATTAAAAATATAAATGTTTGGTATTGTATTATTTTTATATTCCAGCATCGTTCACAGAGTTCCATGCCTCTTCCACTCATATACCACATCCTTACAAACTTACAATGAGTTCGTCATTTCTTTCTACTAAAATAATCCTAGGAATAATTTATATGCCAGAACAACGTTTGCCGGGTCAGCTAGTAATTATATAGAAATGCACTTAACGCCTACTGGCGTCACGTTGCTTTCGCACTTTGTTTGGCGTGGCCTTTGGCGTGTTTTGCCTCTGTACTACTCTCTTGGCTTGCGTTTCTCGCTATCATTTTTCGATTTGCTGTTGACTTAAGAAGCCCCGTCTCTTTGGGGTCTGCCCAGCCACCGCAGGACTTAATGTCTTTGAAGTTTTATATGCACTGATATGTTAAAATAAAATGTGAATGTTTGCCACTATATACGAGTCTTGCTCGTTTATTACGGTCTTGCTATGAACCTGGGAATTTCGCCTTCATAAGCAGGTATCCATTTAAAGCTCAATACTATATTACTATGTAATACTGTGTAATATCTCCCACAAAAGTTGTGCAAAAAGTCGCCAACGTTGGCGACTTTTGCAATAAATCGTCCAATACAGTGAGAAAATAATCGTTCAAAAAATGAGCCCAGCTTGGCGTCATTTTCACTATTTGGCGGGGAATTCAAAAAATACCTGATGTGCGTTGTGTTTGTACAAAGCTATGCAAAGGCTATGTGCTTAGGGGATGTGTATATGTGTGTGCGCACGCGTGCTAATGTGTTGGAAAGTGTTTTATAATCGATGCGTTTGGCAAGATTTATCTTTTTTGTTTTCTTCCCTCCTCACTTTGAAAACTCAGACATTTCAGAGAAGTAGAATCAGCAAATTGCGAAGAAGTCATCAGTACTGATGAAAATTTGTACTTAAATATTAATGAATGTAACTGAAAACGGAGCACATTTTCTATAATTCAAATGGGGCCAAGTAAGTATTATGGGCGAATTCCAGATTCTTTTTAACGTTAAAATATTAATTATTGGTTTTATTAATTGGTATTTGCGTTTGTCGCAGCTTCGGTGTGTCACATTTTTATTATTAGTAATTTCCTCAATTATTTTCAGTTATTTTATCAGAGAAGCATATTTTTTTTTACTTCTACAAATCTTCCAAATTACCCTTCTCCTGCTGCTTTTCTTTATTAATCCTCGGTAATAACTCGCTGACTGGGTCTTTTTCGGTGCTGATTCCTTATTGCCGCCCTAGGGGCCACAAGAGGTTAACAAAGTTTTATCAGCGTGTGTATCTGCTAACCGAAAAGAAGTGCGCATTTCATATCTGTAATGGGTGCAGTGCAGAAAACTTCTGCTTTGCCCCGGGGTCTTCTGAGACCATAAAAAAAAGAAAGACCACTGGTTACTGGGCTTTTTTCTTCTTCTGTGTGTGTGAGAGAGAGATCGCCCCAACAATGCCTGGAAGACCCGAAATACACAGCGTTCCAGATACTGCTTCCCCGGACGAAAAATATCCGAGCGAATGTCTTTTACGCCAACCCATAACCGAATCTGGCGAACCAATGAAATAATCCTATTTCTGCCCAATTGGCGAAAACGAAGAAAAAGGCACCTCACGTTTCCGTAAAGCTGGAAATGCCAAACGCGAGATTAGGACAGAGATGGTGAGGAGGGATGGGGAGGGGGGCGAGCGTGGGATGGAAAGAAGGAAGAGGGGGCGGAAAAAAAATAGTAATAGAGAGAAAGTCGAAGTCAGTCGTACAGACATATATTCTCCAATATATAGATATATATAAAGACATTGAACGAGCTTTCTATACGTGGTTTATCAACGTTATTCCGCGACAGTGAGTCCGCCTTGGAGTATGAGGAACGCCAGCGCCGTCAAGCCATAAAACTCCATTAGAGAGAGGAAATTGCCGTGTAAACGCTTATCTTTTTAAGGATGAATTGTATAATGGCTTTTGGGGCGCCGCCTTATCGCTGAGCCGGGGCGGAGAAATGGAGCCCCGGACCTCGACAGCTTGTCATTTTTAAAAAGCGGGGATGGATCTTATCGCGATGAAAGGGGTAAATGGTTTTCAGGCGCATTCGGCGGCCCCCGCGGGGGCTTTCGCTCTGCGCCCCGTTATTATTATACCCGATTTGCCCGGGATATATATATTCGAGGGAGTAAAGTGACCGCTGGGAGATGAACTTGTTACCCGTCACTCAGTTCCAAGTCTGGCGGGTTATTTATATGCAAGCCGTGAGCTCTCTCTCTTTTCTGGGGGAGGGGGGTAAGTTTTATTGCCGGGGCGCAGTTGGATTTTCGTGCGCCCTGATGCCTCGTTTATTCAGAGAGAGCTGCTGCTGCGAGATGCATTTACCGTTAAAACTGGACGACTCTGGGCGGAAACAAAGAAATGGAAGTCGTTAAGTTATAGCACATTGTGTTTATTTTACACGCATTAAAGTAAAGTACAGTTTACTTTACAGAAAAGAAAGAGAAAATATATAAGTGAAGATGTCTCTAATTTTTTTTTTTCAAATTTCCTGTACAAGTTATTGATGCTAATTACTGTACTTGAAGATGTTATCAGTAATGTAGAGGATTTCATTCTGTAGTTGCCCATTATTTCCAATGGTTTAACATACAGCATAAACAGTTATTTTAATTTTGGATGTCTGCTATTTAATGCACTGAGTGTCTCAAATGCCACGAAATTCAGTTCACTAATCTTGTTCCAGCAGTGGCCAAGTCGCTTGAAGCTCTATTCCTATCAGAGCACAGAAAGTCAAGCAACGCCGACTTTGGTCATTGCTTGGGAGCCTCTCTCGTCTCTCGACTGGACATATGTGGGATCGTATACACTAAAGAAACCTCGTACACATAAAACCCGTCGTGGCTCCATTCTCCTCCATATTGAAACGATACCTCTGAAGGTGTTAGTCCAGATGCAAGTCTCTCATCTGGAATTGGTTCAAAGAAGTACTGTGACAGCACAGAATTGACTTTGTGCATGCTATACCTCGGCAATTGAAGGCTGGGCAAATGGGGTAAAATTTGTCCGGTCGGATAACGGCTTGATCTAACACGCAGAATTATCAAATCAAGCTTCCACCGCACGCTTCCTCTCATTGATGGCTCGAACAAATGAACACGCATTCTTCTTCTCGCCTTCAGAGAGAAATGGTGTCAATGCTTATCCCATCCACCCTCGCTTTTTCAATTTCCGCAACACGCGGCAGCAACCTCTCAAAGTCCACAACGCGTGGCAGACTGAGGGCAGACTCAAAATCCACAACGCGTGGCAAATTCCATAACGATTGGAGTATGGTTCATCAGAATCCGACTGACTCTCTAGAACGGGAGCAGTGCGACGGCAAGAAGTCGCCTCCACGCACGCTACATCTCAGCAATTGAAGGTACCTTTTGCCCGGTCGTCGGATAGCGCTTTGATCTACCACGCGGGTTTCGAGAGATCAAAACCAGCTTTCCTTTCACGCTTCCCTTCAGTACCTTATACCTTTGTTAGTTACCTTGGTTTTTAGCCATAATTAAAATTTTTATTTTTACATCAGAAAATAAAATAACATAATGCATGATGTTTCGAAATAAGTCGCAAAAATACCATAGAAAGCTGCCTTGCGTATCGTGAGACAAACTATGTAAGAGTATCAACTCCTTTTTCGAAGCATAAAATGTTATTTAAAAATTTTGTTTTTTAATGAGCTGTGATGGTGTGACAGCAGAGAACAGAGTGTATCTATCTATCTACCTACCTACTTATGTGTGTGGGCGGCGATTTCGCTACACTGGAATATTGATGAGGCTGTCGTAGAATTAAAATTTCGGCTGTCGTAGAATTAGTTTGTTTACGGTTCAAAAAAGAAACATAAGTAAACATAAGACTGACACTACCCGGGCTAAAACATGACTTCTTAGCAGTCTAGCAGCGATAAGAATACGTGAATCCTCTCGGCAGGAGAGAACCATATTCAGTGATTCACAGATTGTGTCAGAACCAGGTGATCACCTGAGAAGAATCATGGCAATTCTATTCGCTGATTTCAAAGCCTAAAATTTAGACTCCATTTTTTGCACCGAATATGAGACTTGGGCGAGGAGTATGAAAAAAAGTACATAGACAGACAGATAGATAGATATAGATATAACGTATGTACAGCGATAATTTTTTACCATGTGGACCAATTTTCGAGATTCTTATTGTATTGGAAAGGAGATAGCTAAATAGTGGTCCCATACTAATTTCATCACGTTCTAATGATAGTATCATTCAGAAAAGCTGAAATAAACATGTTTTTAATCCATTGTTAAAGGGGTTGCCAGTAACGGCGAAGGTAGTAATATGCCAAAAGTCGACAAGATTGGCAATTTATAGCTATTTATCGCCAAGTTTTATGCCAAAAATAAGTTCTCAAAACTGAAACCCGCTTGGCGATATCTCCTTTATTTGGAGAGAAATTGTCAAACCCTACGATTTTACAAAATAATTTTTGGTTACGTAAAGTCGAATTTCTTTACTTTTTTAATTTTTGAAAATCATCTTCGTTAATATACACACACACACACACACACACACACACACACATATATATATATTAAATTAACGTCTAGTACGGTTTATAAATCAGCATTTCAAGTGTTATAAATCAAAAATGTGAACAGTGAAGCTCAAAATGCTGTGGAAACACGTTTTCAATGTCTAACATAATATTTAGCAAAATTGTAGTCACCCCCTCCCCCTCCCCCCCAAAAAAAAAAGTTTTTGGAAAAATCATGACTTTACTATTTTAAATAACAAATTCATTTGTTCATTTGTAAATGCAAATATTTGAGTAAAATAACACATTTCCACATCTTTCATAAAACAGGATGGTCGGGAGGCTTTTAATGTAAATAATCAGCATTCACACAAGCAACACCAAAAGGATTGATAACAGTGATTTTCATAACATCTTCAACAAAAATCAAACAAGGTTTCGTTTACTTACTTGTTTACATAGTGATATCCGATTATGCATTACCGTTAGATGTCATTTCGAAAGTAAATCTAAAAGAGCCTCAAAAGGAGGGAGGCAAGGGCACAGTAGCGCATCTTCGATAAATCATTTAACTTAAACGATGTCTCCAAGCACTTAGAAGATTGATGAACCTTACATTAAGAAACACTGACTGCTTGATAATGTAATCCCCTACATACTCAGAGTTACAGACACATTTTTTTCCCCCTTCAAGAAGTATAAAATGTAAAAAAAAGGAAATCTAAAATGATAGATTGTAAGAAAGTGCTTTAAGATATTTCATTTGGAATAGCTAACTGAAAGTTCCCGACAGCTAAATTTGTTGGCATTTTTTAAGCCGTTTTGTGTATCTTTTTGCAGAGTTCCTGAATTTTTAGGATTCGATAACAAAACATTAAAAGTAAAAATTTTAACTGTCTCAGAAGACTAAGATGTTTAAAAATCATTTAAATTTCTTCTGTTGGAACTTTAATATTTTCTGCTTAGGTCTGCGTCCAACTCTTTCGGTATTGCAATCAGTAGTGGATCCAGAAATTTTTTGGGGGAGGGGCTAAATTTTAAAAAAGCTTATTTCACCCAAGCAAAATGTTCAATAAAGCAAAATTTTAGTCTAAAGTAATGTAAAACATTTTGGGAGGGGCTAAGTTATAAAAAAAGATCATTTTATCTACTTAAAATGTATAATAAAGCAAAATGTTACCCCTTAGCAATCTCTTTTGGGGGGAGGGCTGAAGCCCCCTAGCCCCTCCCCTAGATCCGCTACTGATTGCAATTAGAAAGGAAAAGCACAATCAAAATTTCATATAATCGATTTCAATAATTAACGCCTCACCATGGTGGCACAGTGGTTATATCACTGAAAATGGTAGACGGGCGAAGTGTGAAGGTCCCGAGCTCGGGTCCCATCGCGCGTCCGTCGACCTAACCGTTAGGAGTTTTCCGTGGTTTTCTCCGAAACTTAGCGTAAATACGGGTTGGGACCCCTTAGAAAGACACCCACGGAGGGCACCCCACCCTTCGACCTGGAGCTAATCGGTCGTAATCCCACACACACAATTCAATAATTAACTGATTCCGAAAAAACTGTCATAAAATTCGTCGATGTTTTTTTAATGCAAAATATTAATATTTCTATGCTTCTAAATATAATAATCGATTATTTAATTTTTTTAACGCAAAAATAGAATGTTTTTGAAAGATATAAAAAACAGTAGTATACATCTAAAATTATCAGTTTCCCAGTAAATAAGTCAAAAACATCTCTTATTTATAGTTTTATAAGGTGAGTGCCCGCTCTTCACACGGGAACAAAGGAACTCTTTTGAAAAACATATAAAAATACAATATATTTTATGGGGAATTTAAAGGGAACAAAGGGTTTCTGGATTCAAAAATTAATCGTTAAAAATATGAAAGTGATAATGCTTTTATGTTGGAACATGCAGGATCAAGTATCCAACAGCTAGCAATCAAATCGAGAGGCGAGTTGCACCGGAATCCTTATCTTGCTCCCCTCCCCCCCCACACACACACAAAATCACTGGGTCCTTCCACCACTGTAGGGCCCCCCCCCTCGGAAATATGATACCACTGGCCCAGGGGCGTTGCCAAGGGGGGGTTAGGGGGTCATAACCCCCCCCCCATGAGAAATTTTTTGCCATACAAAATGTATATTCTTCACTACATTATCACACACACTTCCCAGACAGCACATAAGCTTAAATCAAGTTTGACATTTCTTTGAATTTGACGCATTAATGCAAGCTTGACAGTTCAACTCATTCTAAGCTGGCAGCAAGCTTACAGGAGTCAAAGTAATTAAAAAACTTTGTAAAAAACACAATACAAAGTTTTTTAATTACTTTATCGTTTAACACCAGTATTTTGAGTGTTTTTTCTGTTACAGGAGTCAAGTTGAATTGTCAAGTTTAAATACAGCTTGATTTAAGCTTGAAAATTGATACTCGCGTGATTTTTCCTTTTTAAAGGAGCGTTGATGGCGCCATCTGTGAAAGAGAATGGACATTAATTGTCTAGCGTCCTAATATTTGCTGAAATAAGTTCGTAAAAGATGTGTTTTATTTTATATTACCAGTGCCATATTACCGGCAGGGCAAACGGTGCAACTGCCGAGGGCCTACAGATTTTAGGGCCCAAAAATCTTACATCTTACACTTTTGTAATTTTAAAATAAAATTACAAAGGATAAAAAAAAATTCAGAAGTTAAATAATTTTTTTAATTATAAAGTATGAACAATGAAAATAATTCAAATTTACATTTGTATAAATTAATTTAAACTTATTTTTAATTCTTCGAAATGCTCTATATCAATATAGCATACCAATATGTAGGAAAATAACCACATGTGTAAAGAGAATTTTTAGCGTTAAAAAATAGCAAAATTTTTCAATTATTTGTTATTTTAAGAAATATTTACACAAATGACTAAAGTGTTTGTATTCCATACATGTTAGCAACTGTGATATAGCATTTCGAAGTAACGTTTAAGTATCTGTTTTTTCATTTCAGATTACTCAAAATTTGTGTTAAGTAAACCCATTCTATATTTCCAAATATGGAAATTCTTCAAAATAAAATACAATTATACTACGAAATTGATTTCAAAATCAGTCGTTTGTCTCGATTTTGGCCAGCAGTATTGCTTCATGGGTGTTGCGGTACTGAAAGTTTTAAAACGTGTTTTTTTATTTTAATTTTGATTTTAATTTAATTTATTTTGATGCATTATTTTAATTCTGATGCATCCCATGGAAAAATAAAAGAAACAAATAACACATCGCCCACTTATCAGTTTGGCGAGAAAACAGCGTAGTATGTCACTTCAAAATTTAGTCATAGCTGCACAAGGCTACGGTGGCGGAATGGATAGCATGCTCGACTGCGAAACCAAAGGGCCCGGGTTCTATCCCAGCGACGAACACTCGATGGAAACAGATTAAATTAAATTGAAATTTCAGCGTAGAGGGGGAAAATGCGCGGAAAAATAAATTATGTGGGGCGCATTATCCAGCGGGCGCTCCGTGTATTAAAAAAAAATTTTTTTTAGGAAAATTTTTTAAGCTTGAAATGTCAAGCTTAATGCAAGCTGGGCAAGTGTAAACTAGAACACTTGATTCAAGCTTACACGATTGGAATTTTCAAGCTTAATTCAAGCTTATTGACTTGATAAATCAAGCTTGCTGCAAGTTTGCTGTGCTGTCTGGGTTATACATATATATGAGTTGTAGTAGTCGTAACCCCCCCCCCCATGAAAAATTTTTGGCTACGCCCCTGCACTGGCCCTTTGCACCCCCTCCCCCCACACACACAAAAAATCACCGGGTCCGGCCATAGCTGTAGGGAGGGCCCTCGAAAGTATGCTACCGCTGGCCCTTTGCGAGACCGCAGGGTTCCCCTTCCTCCCCTCCATTTCGCGGGTGCAACTCGCCCGTGCTTTAAATTCATCAGCGGAGCAACTCGCCCTTTTCTGCCTTCGCTAGGTGCAACTAAAGCCCATGAGTCCGATAATGTGCACCTGAGAATCAGAATTTAAAAATTTTAATTAATTTTTAATTTTTAACTAAAGATCGTTTATAGGTTATCATGCTTAGCGAGTTACGCCAGCATAAAATGATTTATGCTTT
The DNA here is from genome assembly GCA_038373885.1 of Cheiracanthium punctorium. Taxonomy (NCBI): domain Eukaryota; kingdom Metazoa; phylum Arthropoda; class Arachnida; order Araneae; family Cheiracanthiidae; genus Cheiracanthium; species Cheiracanthium punctorium. Next base: position 26,505 of record JAWZYV010002231.1, read on the forward strand.
TGAAATAAAGTAGAAATATATTACTACAATGCAGAATCGCCTACATTTGGAAAACATGAAATGCCATGGAAATTACGTCAGTTTTACGCCATATTAAAAAGCATAAGAAAGAATTAAGTCAAAATGTGTTTCTTAAAGTTCATAAATTTTCACTAATATTATAAATGTGAAAATTTGCATGTTTGCTTGTTTGAATATTTGCTACTTGATCACGAAAAAGCAGCTGAACGGATTTGGATAAAATTTGGAATGAATTGCCCATGCATAATACCTTCTCCCACGTTCAATCTTCAATTCAATCTATTAATTCGTTCAACTTGTTCGACTATTACACTCAGCTCTTTTGACTAGAAAAGGGAATGAGTGAATCCGTGATGTCACGGCAGCCTCTCCATTTGCTTGCATGTGATTGGAATGTCGCAAAAGTTGAAAAAGTCGAACGAAATGGTCAAATTTTCCCGAACCGGCTGGTAGAAGTTGCAGATATCGCACAAGGCTTTTCACTAACTGTTGAAACCAGTCGGACGAAAGTGTTGTCTCAATTGAAGAATAGAATGTGTTATATGCGCATTATACCCTGTATTAACATATACGCAAGCTTTCATGCATATAGTACAAATAGTCCTTTTACAGAAGCACACAGAATAATTCTATTGGTTGAAATACCAAAGGAAGAAATAATTTTTTCTTTACAAAAATTTTAAAAATATACATTAATTTCGCAGAAATTATATTTTCCCGATTTTCATGAAAATTCTGCATTTCCACTTAATCAAATATTTTAATATTTGATATTCATAAAAAATTTCCGGAAATCCGACAGCACATATGTGAAAAATTCCAGAAATCCGGATAAGTTTCTCTATACAAACACCACTGAATATAATTACATCCAAAAATGTATGCTTTCTAGATTGACACTATTTGAACACGCAATTTTAATAAGAACTCCGCAAATTCATTTTGCTGTATAACAAATAGGCCTTCCGATAGAAATAAATTCAAATGATATTAAAGCATACGAAAATGGTGCAAGAAAATCTAAAAATATGATAGTTATGGAATATTTCAATGTAAAAACAATATACTTATATCTCGAGTGTTTTGTAAATTTGAATTTTAGGAAGGAAATTTAGAAAACATTTAGCTAACGCAAGGTAAATTAAAATTATTCTGTTAATTAATGGAGTGTCAGCCAACATAAATTTACATGAGTCGATTAAAATTTCTCTTCACTATTACTGTGATCAATCAAAAATGACAACCAATAACATCACAAAGGGAGGGAGAGTGAAAGCCTGTTATCGAGCTGTGGCTAATTGACCTCGGATAGCATGAAGAAACATAGGCATTTGAAAGTTTTCTGAAAACTGTAGTTAGCTCGTAGAAGAACGATTTCTGAAAAACTCATTAACCCTTTAGCGACGGGAAGCGCAAACGCGCTATGGCATGGGCGACAATAGGAATTTTTCTAGGGGGGGGGGTGATAAACTTCAAAAAAAATTTCTAGAGAGGGGCGAATTTCAAACTTTTAACAAATTTAGTTCTGGTTTTACCATTTGTTTACATCACGAGACATCAACCTAAAACTATATTGGGGGGGCAATTGCCCTACCTTGCCCCCCCCCCCTTATGGGCGCCCGTATCTGTTTCAGAATCAATATCCGAAATATTTTGCCAGTAGCGTATCCAAGATTTTATTTCGGAGGGGGAGGGCTGGGCGTCAGCTGAAGTGTCCCGTTTTTGGGACGGCATTTTCGCTATCAATCGAAAGCATTATTTATTTGTCCTAGACTTTATTCACGATTATTGAATCTCAACTCCACAAAATATTTTAACATGACCAAGTAGGATGCTAACCTTTTTCATACACAATGATTTTAAAAGATCTCTTGTTCAAGAAGTTGACATCAGAAATTTATCAATTATTGCTGGTACTAGTAAAAATCGAAGAAAGTCGTAAAAATATCTGGGCAAAAATGGGTTAAAGGAAGAGCCTTAAAGCTTATGCTAACCAAGCCAAAAATTTCTTAGGGGGGGGGGTTGCACCCTCCCTGGGTATGGGACCAGAAAATAGAGGAAATGTACCCAGCATGAGAGACGAGTTCCTTCATCCTTAAGAGGTTAAACAAGAAAACTAAAACATCATAAAATTTAAAATCAGCATGTCAAAATAATTAATTAAACTAAAATTTTGCCGAATACGGTGCAATTTACAAAACATTGAAAAAATGACCTCTTTAATGTAATGAAAAATCTTAAAGCTGTTTTCCTGAGAAGGGAAGATTTCGGTCGATTTTCGTAAGGTAGGAAATAAACTTAACATAACTATAAGAATGATTCTAAAATGACATAACTATAAGAATTTTCAGAATGTTTCCTTTAAAACTACAGTGAAATAACACTAATATAAAATTTGAAGAGTTATTTAATTTAAAAATTTATTTATCATTATAATCTTGACTTTTGCTTACGATCAGAAATAAAGTTACAATTCCATAATTATGAGAATTTTCAGAATGATTCCTCGAAAACTAGATTTAGAACTGACACTAATAAAAAATATAAAGATTTATTTAACGTTTTTTAAAAAAAAATTGTTAAACTTGACACTTTTTCAGAAGATGCTTCTGGACTTTCACTGAAGATCAGAAAAGACTTACAATGCCAAAATAATGATAATTTTTAGAATGTTTCCTCAGAAACTATACTGTGAACTGTAAGAAATCTCAAATTTTAAAAGTGATTTAATTTTTTGAAAAAAAAAATTATTAAACATAACATTTTTTTCAGAAAACTCCGCTTTTTGGTCAACTTTCACTCCAGATAATAAATAAACTAACAATGCTAAAACTATACAAATTTTCCGAATATTTCCTTTAAAAGTATACTGCGGACTACTGTAAATTTGAAAAACTAGTCAATTTTCATGAAAAGAAAAACATAATTTTTTTTTTCCTCAAATTCAAATTTAGCAGACTAAAATTTTCTATCAAACGCTTTTCTGAAAAATTAATTTAGGTCACTTTATAATCAATCTAAGAATGTTTTGGGGATAAAAATATAATACATGCTGCTTTCATAAATTTTATAATTTTAAAATTTGTAATCACTAATGTACGACTTCTGATCAAGATTTAAAATAAAATTATAGAAGAAACTATTGAAAATTTATAGTTCCTTCAAAAACTACGTTATGATGTTTTATAAACATAAACCATATAAAAGCATTTTAATTAAAAAAAATAAATAATTACTACAATTTAAAGAATCTCAGCAGTTTCATCGCATTTCAATGAAATTTCATCTCAAAAAGTCAACTTGCGTTCTTCTCTAGTATTTACTAAAATATTTTACAGTAAGAAAAGTACGTTTTATTGCTCAAACTTTATTTCTTTTTCAGAGATCTTATAAGGATTAACACCAATTGTTACTACTGAATGAATGAAGATGGAGCGACATGAATTCTTCAACCCCTAAACCTCCTGTTTTTAAAGCTGTAATTACTTAAATATTCAATGCACCTCATTCTACTTTATTCCATAACTTGTAAAAAGCACAAAGAAAAATTATAACTTTTTTTGGATTATATCTTTTCACTTAAAAAATTTCCAAAAATCATAAATGTTATCTTCATTAGACTCAATTTACTTTGAAACCAAAAAATTTCTATTTGGACCAATAGCTTCAAAATAATAACTAGTTAAAATTAAATGTTAAGAGACTACATTAGATTCTACTATTCTGTGCATTGTCTTATTCAGTGCCCTAGTAACAGCTAAATATTGATACTGCTCCCATTTGAAAACTCACTCAATTTTTAAAACTTATACTGAGCAATAAAATTTAATATCACAGCAGGGCTTGCACGCACTCGTGTTTTATGTGTAAATCGATATTTTTTGAAAAAATTTGCTCTCAATTTTTGAAACTGCACACCAAAGTTTGACTCGCAAAACCATTTGTCCATTTGTATTAATGCAAAATTCATGAAAATTGTCATTTCACATTGTAACGCTCATCATTTCCCCAAAGACAACGTTCACAAGTTGCACTGTGAAAGGCATGAAAAGTGCTGTGCCTGCAATATTTTGACTTTCCCAGGTTGGCAGACATGCCAACCTGGGAATTCAGCCCTGGCAGACATGCCAAACAAGCGAACCAATTCTGTATGTTCGATTCACAATGACAATGTATGTTTGAAGTGCCGATCTTTAGAATTCAAGTTTAAGATTTGTATATTTCTAAACACAGGCACAAGGGAATCTCCTCTGACTAGCTTTGACCTTAATATGTATGAGTAAAATTGTTAACTACATGAGGAAAGAAAAAAAATAAAATAATGTATTTTTTAATGTTATACTAACAAAACTAATCATTTCTTTTAAACTTTGTTTATTGTGAGTCAGCCGGACTCGCAGATTTATAAGAGCCAGCAATCTGAGGTGACTGAGGTTCTATAGAAAAAAGAAAATGGCTCGTATACATAGATATAAATGAAACATAAATGCATAGATGTCCAATGACTTTGAAGTCAATAAGCACATTTCCTTGGTAAAAAAAAAAACTTTTTTCAATATGATGCATAGAAAATTTTTCACGCTCAAAAAAAAAAAAAAAAAAAAAGTTGTAAGAAATACATCTAATACTAATAAATTTTCTGGTATAAGAAAAAAAGTGACCAACAGCTTAAATAAAAATCTTTTATTATCAACTCTCACATTTTATTTCATTTTCATTTACAAGGTTTTCTTTTTCATTCTGTACATCACTAGCAGGTTTGACATCACAGTTACTGGAATTATTTTCAACTGCATTCACAGTTTCTTTAGCTGGCAGCTTGGTAGGAGGACCTGCATCTCTGACATCATAACTATGATGTGGTAAAGTTTCAATCCACTGCATCATACTGTCAATTTAGTTAAGGAATATATACATATTTTTTTCTAATAAATAAACTCTTACATTAAAATCTTTTAAGATTTTATTTAGCACAATTATGCTGTAATATTTTTTAAAAATTGATAATAAAACAGTGAACAAGTTGACTGATAATCTGATCAGAGTATTCTGTTATCTTCCACTGGTGCCAAATACTTGAACCAGAGTTACTAATTTATGAACAAAATGTTATTGCTACCTATTTAAGTACTGAAAATATCATTGAAAGTCTACCTGTTAAGAATAATATATTTTTAATTAATCAATGTACAGATCGACTCTCCCGAAATTGATAAATTAAGATGAATTAATAAGACTCAATAAAATTAAATAGCAAAATTTAAATATGAATGTTCTAGTTCATACATATAAGCAATAGCGTAACCAAAAATTTTTCAATTGGGGGGGGGGGGGGGGAGAGGATGACAATTGCAACTCGCATACATATATATGTGTGTGTGATAAGGGAGTGACATTTTGTATGGCAAAAAATTCCTCATGGGGGGGTTGTAACCCCCTATCCCCCCCTGACTATGCCACTGCATATCAGTGCTTCGAAATAATACAAAGAGAGCAAAGAAAAGAAAAATATCACTCCCAACTGTTTTAATTTGATGAAATTACCTCTGGCTGCTGTATAATGATGTCCAGCTGACAAATTTCGATAGATCAATTTAATACTTTTTTATTAAGTTAAAAAAATAAATGAAGTTTTTATGTAAAAGTAAGGAAACATTTGGGATTCACTAATGAGCAAGAAGCTGTAATGTGAGAGCACAAGCTTGAAAGGTTGGTCCCTCCCAAAATTAGTATTTCTGTTAATAAATAGGGAAAAAAAAACTTTCTCTACGAAATCAATTCTATCTCTTCCTCCCTCTTCACAGGATAAGGTTGGCTTTTTTTTTTTTTCTAAATTAGTATTTATTTATTTATTTAGCATTTGAGTGCTGTTAATTTCACAAATGGATTTTTGTCTACTCAAAAAATGGCATATAACTTTTTAAGGGTTTCCAGATTATACCAGTGAAATGTCAAAAGTGTTGAAAGTTGGAATTATTTGGAATTTATTGAAGTGTGGCACAAAAAAGTTTCCAAACTGAACTCAACTTGGTCGTATCTTCTATATTGCCATGCCCTACTGTTTATTTGCTTGCATACACTGTTTATGGGAATATTAATTAGTGCCTATAACTTTCAATATTGGTGTAAAGGTGAATTGCAGCTAGAATATGCCTGCTGAAGATTGTAAAACAGTTTTAGTTGGTGATTTTCATGCAGATTTCAATCCTTAAGAAGTGTTTTATATAATACTAGCTTCTACCGCCGACTTCGTCAGCAACAGCTTTAGAATTAGGTCCAGAGAAAAGAAGCATGTGGGAATAAAAAAAAAAAAAAAAAAAAGTTCGATGACAATTGCACTATGGACAAAAATGACTGTATTTAAATATTCTTTATTCTTTATTTGTTTTAAATGAAGTGTAATACAAGGTATATTCAGAGTCACTAAATTTAGATCTTTTTATTTTACAAGTATTTGGTGAATAGAAACAGTTACGACAGTATTTGCGAAATATTTTGAATTTTCCTGGAAAAGAACTATTTATACTATATGCATGAATTTTAGCCTATGTTGCTCAGCAATAGTGTAATTTTCTATCAGTAAAAAAATCTTTAAAATCCGTTCAGTAGTCGTTATATGGATTAACGTACGATGGATTACGTTATATGGATATGTCCATATAGCGTAATGTATTAGAATTCTTTTGAGTGCCCCTGTAAAAGAACTATTGATGTTGCATGCATGAAAGCCTACGGTAAAGTTTTTTAGTAGCTTTTTATCAGGGTAAAAAGTTTTAGAATCGGCTCGCTAATTACAGAAATGTCTGTAAAGCTTAATGTATTAGATTTCTTTCAAGTGGCCCTGTGAAAGAACTATTTGAGATATATGCATGAAAGATAGCCTATAATATGCAGGAAAAGTGAAACTTACTATCAGTGAATCCTAGAATCAGTTCAGTAATTACAAAGATGCCCATAGAGTGTAACGTATTAGAATTATTTTGAGTACCTTCGTAAAGAACTATTTATGCCACATGCATGAAAGGTTGCGTATATGTTAATCTAGGGTTTGTATAAACTATCATCATCCCAAGTTTTATCCAAATCTGTTCAGCCGTTTTTATGTGATTGAGTAACAAACACCCAAACAGACAAATTTACAAATTTAGTAGGATTTGAAAAGTTATGAACTTTAAGAAACACAATTGGACTTAATCCTTTCTCATGCTTTTTAATTTGGTGTAAAACTGATGAAATTTTCATGACATTTTATATTTTTTCAAATTGAACTTTATTAGAAAAGCAAAAATCCTTTTATATGGGTAAAAATTGCCCACGCATGGCAGCCAAAAAATGGTTTTTGAGTAATAATTAAAAAATTAATTAAAATTTTGCATCTCAGGTGCACATCAAGGAATTCATGGGCTCGTGGGCATCATGCTTGAATTTTCAGAGCTCTGCGTTCTGTAAAGTTGACTGAGATTGCACACATACAGATTTACAGACATTCATTTTTATTATTATAGAAGATTGATAGATTCGGCATAAAACAGACAAAATTTCCATGCTATTTAATGTTTTTCAAATGCAACAGATTCTTCATTAAAGTAATAATTTCTGCTTGTTTAAAAGCATAAATCATTTTATGCAGGCGAAACAAGCCAAGCATGGCAACCTAAAAACGGTTTTTAATTAATAATTAAAAATGCAATTTCAAATTTCTGAGCCTCAGATGCACCTTACCGAAGTGATGGGCTTATATGTTCAAATTTTCAGAGCTCTATGCGCTGTAGATTTGTCTGGCGACAGCACACATACAGATTTACATACATTTATTTTTATTATTGTATAGAAGAAAGACAAATATAGCATACTCATGGATTATGAACTTTCCCAAGTAATGAAGAAAGAAAGAAACACAAGGCTAATGCATTTATTATAACACGGCTTTAGCATACAGCACTTAAGTGCACATTTAAAATGAAACTGTTTAAGATTTCTTTTTCTTTTTTTGCTATGATCTCTTGAGAGAGCATGGCTAAGTTCAGTGTGAAAGAGTTCAGTTCTGTACATAAAATCATTTCATAAAAAAGTGTAGCAACTCTAAAACTTAAAAATTTAACTGAGTAAGTGAAATATGCATTCTTTTTTTTAGTACATTCAAAATATAAAAGTTACTGTATTAATATAGTTGTTAAATACAAAAATGCTTAATTTTCAATAACTTTACCTCTCATTTGCAGATTAGGAAGGATTTAGTGCTGCCATCTAGTGCTTAACAGAAAAGGCAAAAATTATTACAATTTTCTTCAGGCCTCAGGTAAATTCTAATTTTTAGTAATATCTAACAAAAAAGGAAAAATCCTTTTTAAAAAAAAATATTAATTTCTTTTAGCGATTTTTTGGGTTGGTGACAAACCAAGCTTGCCTCGCCAATGTCAATTGTAAACAATACGGCAGATCGGATGGTGCTGGTTTCCAAAATGTTTGACAGTCCTCGCATGTTAACTTTGCTTATGATTTATTTTAAAGGCTTTTAAATATTTTTATGAAAAAAAAAATTCTTTAAACAGATTACAAGCTTACACGTGTATATGAAGCTTTGGTTTAATAAAATTTAATTACTTCTTACATGAGGGAGGGGGGGGGGCTCTGCCTCCCTCAACCACATCCCCACTCCTACTTCTCTTTATAGTAAAAAACATTTAATAATGCAAACAAAAAATATTCTGAAGACGTAATACCTCACAAAAATAAAATAAATGAAAAAGACAAAAAATTAAAAAATATTTTAGCATGCTGACAAAGCACACGTAAACAAAAGTAAAGAACTAGTTTAAATCATAACAAAAACAAATAATGCTTATCTCATACCTTGATTAAAAACACTAAATTATTGCAATATTCGGTACTTTTCTATTATATCAGTGCAAATCTCGCCAAGCAGACTTTCTGGCGACAGCACACAGTCACTGGGACAAAATACAGGAAACAGTCTTTATTGCCAGCAACACACAGCATACGCATAAAAAAAACCGTTAGTAAATGGCTTAAAAATTTTTTACTTTGGAGGCATGAACATTTTAATATGGCTTAAAATTTTTTCAAATGGGTCCTCCGTTTGCCCCTTCCACATAAATTCCACAAGATAACTTTCGAGATGATGGTGTGCCATCCCTCTGTGTTTCTTATTGCGCTATTTAGCACTACCCCACAGTCTCTCTATTTTTTGGGTGTGCGTTCCAGTTTCTGAACCAACAAAGTTGTACTTATGGTTGACTTCAGGGGCGTAGCCAGGAATTTTTCATGGGGGGGGGGGGGGGGGGGTCACGACTGCTGCAACTCATATATATGTATATGTGTGTGTGATAATGTAGTGAAGAATATACATTTTGTATGGCAAAAAATTTCTCATGGGGGGGGGGGGGTTATGACCTGCCTACCCCCCGATTGACTTTGTTCGAAACTTTCTCTTCCAGTTTACTAGTGCAGTATGCTTTCCATGAATCGGAATATATTATATTGTCTTTTTGGATATTTTCCTTAATTGCTTCCGATAAAGTGTTTGTGGATCAGTTTGGCACCCCCACAAGGAAATATTTGTTCGTTTCCTGGCAAACTCCACTGAAGATCCTTGTTTTGATTGAATACGTCCTGCATTGTTTTTTCGGTTCGTAAACAAACTTTCGTCCATTTCGACGATCATACCAAGTCCTCCTATTTTCTGTTGTTCACGTTTACGCAAAGAATTTGCACAAACCTCTCGCATGAAGTTATTCCGGTCTAGAACTGTTCCATGACTGATTTCCAACTGCTTTTCACACGATTTAACAGAAGTTAATTCTTTGCTCCAACAGTAAATAAACAGCAAACACTTCAAAAAGCTCAATTTTGATGACTCACCATGTGCCTATACGAATACTTCTTCTTTTACAATGACAAGATGAAAGGGTGCAGCGCCATTGCATTTAATTTCCGATAGACAATTTCATTCCATGATTTTTATGACAAGTTGCTATTTCAGCCAAAACGCCTTTCTCTTGAAAGAATCTGACCACTTCTTCCTCTGTTTTGGACAAATCCCAGATTTTCATTGCTTTCTGCATTAATTTTTCGTATTAAGAAAAATATGTGACGGAAAAAAAAAAAAAAAAAAAAAATGATCGCGACTTGCTTTGAAGATGTGGAGGCAAAAGGTTACTACCGGCGATATTCCGTTCAGCATTGGTTGCATTATTATTGCCGAATTCATTGCCTGCACCAGTATAATGGAAATCTAACCAATATTCAAATAATAAAATCTAAATATCTCAAATTATTTCATGGCATAAAATATCAATAACATAATTATTTGTTGCTTCTACTCTTAACAAATGAACGAAGGAATACAAAAAATATTAACCTAAACAGTGCTATCAAAAGAATGTTAATTCTTACAAAACTGTAAATAAACAGTCAGTATGAACCTACACATACATTTTACATTAAAAAAAATAATTAAATACTAAAATTTAATCTAAAATAAAGCCATAAAGCACATTATCACCACCAGTGAGTAGCATGTCTGTTAGTAACTTTTGATTCAGCATTTTCTAAATAGCTTTTTATAGATCAATTATATTTTTGAAGTTACAGTAAAACCGTCATATAGCAATACTTTCTTTGGTCCTAATGGAATTCCTATTTGTTCAATATATTTTGAACCTATCTATAGCAATATTCAATTTTTACATGCACCTGTCTATTATGATAATTTTAACACTTACAAAACATTTTTGTAACCCAATGTATATGTGCACACCCTGTGTTGTGCACGTATAACCCAATATGCTTATTCTGGGAAATACTACCTATTGTTCTGAATATGCGATAGTAAAACATTGCAGTACAGGAGTGAAAAAAAGGTAAGCTTTTTCAATCATACAGCACCTTGTTTCTAGAAATTTGTTTTTAATGTGCTTTTACCTATGACGGCATGACACAAAACATTAGCATTTTAAAAAGTTTTCTTTTTTTGGGGGGGGGGGGGGGATAATGCTTTAACCCAATAAAATTTATACATCTATCTCATGCATACTTTTATGAATATTCTAAGTAACAATTTTAAACAAAATTTTTAATTTATTGAAACATAAGAGCTCAAAGGGTTAAGGGTTTACAATACAGAAAACCTTAAATGTAAGTAGTAAGTAAGTAATTAATAAAGTAAAAAAGTAAATTAATACATTAAAAATATCATTTTCTTCCACTTCTATAAAGTAAATTCATTCACCCGGCTTCAAAATTAATATACATTGAGAATTAAGTGTGTTAGTCTGCCTAGTAAATTTATTTTACCTTCATTTTCATAGTTAGAAAACACCATTAATGATCAAATAATGTGCTGCACAGTTCCCCACTTTTAACATGATACCTCTTCCACCAAGGGCTAAACTGTTGTGTTACCACCCCTCCCTCATATTTTTCAGCATACATTGTGTTTTATTCTTCAACAATGATTGTTTAGTTGCATTTTTTGAAAATACAGTTTGAACAAACATTTTAATCAAAATAAGAATAAATAAAATTATTTTTTAAAGCATTATCAGTTGGCTTTTGCCTGTTTCTCTCGCATCTCCCTAACGGGCGTATGCCCTCTGGTTGGAAAATGCTGTACTACTGTATGATTAAAACCCATTATCACTGTTAATTTCCCTTACTGATCCATTTCACATTAGAAAGATTGTTTAAGATTAAAATTTAACTTTAACTTTACTTTTTTCCCTCAGTTTTGGACTTGGATATAAATTTATTTTCTTCATGCAGAGGCAGACACCTTTATAGATCAATGACAAAAGCAAACTGTACATTGTTAAATTGACATACAACTTAAAACATAACAGAATTATATACATCTTGCACAGTTTATGTATGACTGGGATGCTGATTGAAAAACATATGATGCTTAAATGTATAGTAAAAAAAAAAAAAAGCTATTAAGTCATTTAATTCATTTATAAAGATGTATCATACAAATAAAATTTATTAAATGCTGGAATATTTTTTAAATAGTTAGTGTACTCAAATACATTATTTTTTAAAATAAAACTGTTTTTCTTTGTTATTCCAGAAGTATCCCACCAAATATGTTGAAGTATTTGAGCAAGTAAGTTGAAATATTTGGTCAAAGTATTCAGCCAAATATTTGTGTATGATTCAGCCAGACCAAATTTTCTGTAAGTGAGCCTAATAGGCCAAATGCTGGATAATGGCAGAATGTTCATCACATCCCAAATTTTTACAATTACTAAATATATCAGAGTTATGAAACATTCAACAAAAAATTTAAACAAAAGAATATTTTGCAATATTTTCTAATGATTGGCACTAGAAGCGAGACGGGCTCAGCCTTGTGAGAGATTTCTCCTTTATTGAACATACTCCTTGTAAGCAGATTTTAAAAAGTGATTCATGGGAGAAAAAACAAATTATTATTATCTGATAAACTTGAATATAAAGAATTAGAAGGTGCATTCGGAGTTTGCTATTATATTTGTCTTTAATTGGCACAAATGACAAAATTCATGATATTCTATCAATGAAGTAATTGACTTATTTGTCTATTAGCTGAAATTTTGGGCTCAGGCTCGAGACTTAAATAATATCGATCAGGCTCAAATTGAAAGCTATCTGGCTTGGGCTTTAAAAAATGAGTCCGAACTCATCTCTAGTTGGCCCCCGAGGCAATTTCACAATATGGTATCGTTACTAGGGTGTAATTTTTCAAATTAAAAAGACAGACTAATTGTTTTTGAGAATAGATATTAGAATGAAAAATATTTTATATATTTTTTAATTTCCTGGCACACTTTGCTCTTTAAACTTATTGAAGAGTCACAAAAACTTTAGCTTTCCCTAAGAATAAATCTATAAGAACAATAAATTTCATATAGTAATTTAAAAAGATCTATCAGAAACATCCTAGTTTGAACTTCAGAACTATCAGAACTTCCATGTATGATTCTTAAATTAACATCCTAGTATGTATTATTACACTAAAAGGGTTTATAAAAAGTACCCTATCCCTTGCACAATACCTGTGTATTCTAAGAGGGAGCATGTAGATGTTTGTTTCTCATTTAAATAGCCTCACTTAGGCCAATAATGGAATATTGTCATGCACAATTTCGAGTTTCAAGTTTAACTAATCCCATTTCTATTGCCAAAGCCACCATCTACTTATAAACAAGGATTTTTACAGGTTTAAGCATATTTAACTCATAAAATAACATTAAATTAAAATTTTTAAGCCCCTTCCCCCCCGGAAAAAAATATAAAAAATGCTACTGATAAGTGAAAACGATACCGGGATGAAAAGAAAGTTATAGAAAAATAGTGAAATTATTTTGCAATTTTTCAAACAAACAAACAAAAAAAGATTTGATGAGCTGCTGAAAATTTAACTACAATACTAATATAATCTTAAGAATTTAATACTGTAGTTCAACAATAAGAATATTCAGTCATAGACTGCAATAATTCTAAAATCTGAAATTTGTAACAAATTTATTTTAGAATAACATTTACTGATAAATAATGTCAAATGTTATAGCAATAGTGAAATAAATCTTAGAAAGTAATACCCTTTTCATAAATTTTTTTTAGACACTTTGTGTGCAGAATACATGTAAAATTTATATTCTATGTTTTGCACCAGTCACAGTGGAAAGAAATTGTAGTAAACACTTCCACATAAACTAATAGAAGTTAGAAAATAAACTAATTGATGGCATCATACTCTATCAAGCAAGCAGTAAAAAAAATCAATCCCCCCCCCCCCCCAGATCCAAGAAAGTTTAACTTTCTTAATAAGTTTTACTCATGAAGAAATGATATAGGTAGTGGCGCCATCTATAAATATAACAAATAAATAAAATTATATGTTAACAAGACTCGATTTCAAAGAATTGCATGATATACTGAATTGAAATACTATTTTTTGAAGAGGTTTTTGAAGACTTGAGTTAGTTTTACCTATATAAAACTTCACGTTAATATAAATTAAATTTTTACAAAATATAAAATAGATTTAGTTGTAAAAGTTATTATAATATCAATTAAATTTAGATTTCATCTGCTAATAAATATAACATCACTTCTGCGCACTGATTCAAATTTGCAAATTTTACACACATTTACTAACATCTTTTTTTTTTTTTTAAATAACTTACTTAACCTAATCCTGAGAAATTTCCTGAAGCACCAATTATATTTTTTGACCACACAACTGTGTAAATTATGGATTATTGATGATTAACAAACTACTGTAAATATTTTTAGGAAACACACACACACACACAAAGCAACTAATTCATTAAATAAATAAATAAAAACATTCATTCCATGCTTTTTTTCCACAGGTAAACTTGAAAAAAGAATCCACAAAAAGTAAACATCAGCAACCATATCTATTAAATAATTAAATATATGGCATTTTAAAACAATAAATGTGGTATATGATTAACTTAATATCATAAAATCTGTCTAATATCAAATTGCAAGAGATTAATATCTTTACTTAATAAAAACTAATAGATAAATTTGCATGAAAAGTGCAGATTATAAAAACAAAATTTCAAAAGGATACGATTTTTCTTCTCTTTCAGTTTGAGCTATATTAGAACATATTTTTTCTCTCTTAAATTCTTCTATAACATCCTAAACGAAACAATTTAAATGAAATCTATTTTCATAACAGAATACAGCCAAAGTTAGTTTAAATTAATATATACTTAAAAGGTGAAATTTATACATGAGCTCCATCATTGTACATTATATTGTGTAATATCCCATCATACAAGATTACTTGAAGTTAAAAATAAATAAATAAATAAAAAGAATATGCAAGGTCAACAATGTTTGAAACTACACAAATTTGAAGGGAATCAGCAACATTCATTAAATTAAATTATTTATCATTTTACTTTACACATAGACAGACTATAATGCTTTAAGAAATGGCCCACTTTCATTTATTGTTTTATTAATTTTATAATCTTAAAAAGAAATAAAAAAAACTGGGTGAGCCTTTCTGTAGATTTAAGGATTAAGACATTTTTTTTTAAACCTTCCATATTCAGGATTTTTACGACATATTTAACTCAAAATTAGTAGAAATGGAACTATCTTAATCAAAATAGTGACTTTTTGTTACCAACTAAAGAAAAAGTGACAGAGTACACATTTTATATATCAAAATTGCATTTTTTATTTTGATTTTTGGTATGTATTGCAACATTTAAGTTTCAATGAAATAATTCATAATGCAATCCTGGAAAAGAGTTTGAATAATGATTTTAGAAATATTTTAAAAATTAAAACTTAAAATAATAAACTTCCTAGCTGATTCATATAAATGCTTTGAAAAAAGGCAGCTTGAATTGTAAAAAAGGTAACGTGAGAAAAACACCTAGATAACTAAATTAAGAAATAAAGATTCAAATAATTGAAAGGCTTAAAAACCAGATCTTAAGTAATTAGAAAAGAAAGCAACATGGAATTGCTTCCATAAGTATAGAAAACTTTCAAGAACTCAATAATTTTTATTTATTTTTAATAAGAAAAAGTTTTAAAACAGAATTATATTCTCTTTCGTAATTCATTTTCTAGTGAAATGGCTTTGGCTTGCTTTTCATCGTGGACTTTTATTGTTTCTTTTCTTACTAACAATAGCTTGGGTTAGTTGCATTTCTGTAAAATCCTCTTCCTTTATTCCTTTTTGATTGTCTTTCATTTACTATATTTAGTAATTTAGCACAAAGTTTTCGTTTCTATGTTGAATACAAGGGATTTTGTTTCCTTAACAACACCCCCCCCACACACACACACACATATGTGCACTACACTTGAACCTAAGACAAAAATGTTTTACGATTAATTAATGCAAAATTTTGGTTAATGCAAAAAGATTTTTGTTACCCTTTGACTTTTATTAACAAGGTTTGACTGTACATCAGGGTATCCACTAAATTTCTGAAAGTCAATTCCCAGATTTTTGGGAGCTTCTCAAATAAAATTTCCTGACCATGCATGCATTTCACTCTGGGAAATCCTTTAATAGCACCAGCCCCTTTTTATATTTAAATATTTTGATACAACTTGAAATGAATTTTCAACAGTTACATAATCAGCGTTCAACAAAAAACCAGTCGCCCGGGTGACTAAAAAGTATGCCTTGGCGACTAGCCTTTTTTTTTCTTTTCATTGACATAATTTAATATATATGTGTCTCCTAAGATTTAACTTTTGTCGATCCCTGCACATAATTATAGATACACTTAAGTTAGATTGAAAAGAATGACTATTAATTTCATGTAAGATACTGGCTGGTTCAGATTTAAGCAATATCAGGGTGTCCACCAATGTCAGGAGGCAAAAATAGTATCATTAATAGCCTCACTGACATAAAAAAGTCGGCAGTTTAGAGGTCACTTCCTTAATTTTAGTTGCCAAAATAATAGCATTTCTGCATGATTTTGTAGTTAAGATATAAACATACGGTGTTTAGCTTCATTTACGAAAGCATGAATAAAATGATAAATTAACGAAAGACTTCATGCACTATATAACAGATCAAAGTAATTTTTTTAATAATACAGTTTAAAAAAAAAAAAAATTGGAATGTTTGATGAACGAAGAGTCGCAGAGGAGTTGAGGAATCTGATTTTCAAATTACTCACCTGGAGTAAGGTACAAGTAGCCAAAAACTTGAAAATAGTATGAAAATGAGATTTTTCATTAAAAAAATCTATCATCGGTGGACACCTTGCAATATTGACCAATATTTCTAGTGTAATATATCTAGATGAAATATCAAATGTAGATGCCTAATTTCAATCATTTTATCTTTTGGTCTACTACACTTCAAATATGGAAGAATACAGAGTGATATTAATGAAAATTTTTGACCCACAGAGTGGGCAATTTGGTTTGGTAAAAATGCCAGTATGAAAGAGATGGCTCGTTAAGCAATCATGACTAATCTCTAAAATAAAATGGGACACTGCTTTATCCAATGGTTGTCCACTATCTTTCTCTCTAGAATGTCTCTCATGCTTTATTTAAGACACCTGTAGTAAGTTCTTCTCTCCATTTTGGTTTCTACAATTTATGAATATAATTTTGCAGAGTTAAAGGAACAATGTCTAGATATCTTCTGAAGAATTTCTTAACCTTTTTTTGCAAGTTTGTCGGCCTGGTCATTTCCAGATTGGAAAATGTTATACACAAAATATTCAAAAACCTGCATGTGACAATAAAATGAAATACAGTAGCAGCAAATTTCTCTTATTTTCAAATTTGCAGGGAGAAAAAAAAACTCAGCAATAAATAAATATACTAAGGGAAAAAATACTTTTCTATTTAGCTCAATTTAAAAAAAATGTCTAACTGAAAAATATTTAAAAATGCATTTATTCTTTACTTTAAAGGGAAAAAATCCCCCCCCTTTTTAATCGGCCATGCAAAATCAATTTAATGCAAATCCAGATCCTATTTAAATAACAGAATTAATGTGATGATTTCTTACCTTTGCATTCAAATTTTCTGATGCATTTAAAATTCGAGAAATTTATAAAAAAAAAATTGAAATACATATTTGTGTACTTTATAAATATATCAAAAATATGCATGAATAAGTACTTAAAGGAAAATACTAGAAAAAGGATCCAAAAAAAAAAATTGAACTTGAGTTGGTAGCTATGAAAAATGGAAATCGGCCATAATTATATAATCCATGTATTCTTTTGGGGGAAAAGCAGAAAACAAATAAAAAAGGAAATTCGGCAGATTTTCAATTTTGATTAGACATGGTGAAAATTTTCCAGACTTTTCCAGAAATTACGTAAAATAATGAAATTCCCTGACAATTTTATCATAATTTAATGTGATTATTCCAAGCCTTCCTGGACTATTCCCAGTCTTGTTAGCCTAGCAACCATGAGAAAATATGAATTGTAAGTCTAATTCATATATTCTCACAGTTATTTAAAAGGTTAAAAACTCATTAAAATCTGTCGGTAGCAAATTAAATTCAATAAACCCAGTACGCCCTTTCTAAAATAGCCCAAGAACGCCCCATAGAAATCCACTTTAATAATAGCAAAAACTCGCCAATTACAAAAATAACTACTATGCCCTAAACATGGAAGCTTTGCAGATTATAATTACAGATGGCACTGTAAATGACATGACGCATGCGCAAATAGATCCGGGATGGAACGATATTCTGAGGAAGAGAGTAAGGCACTTTGAAACTAGAGCTGAGGAAGGTGGTGGCCGCCACTGAAAGTGCTACTGACGGATTTTAATGAGTTTTTAACCTTTTAAATATTTTAATACTGTGCATCCTTTTCCTTTAAAAAAAATTCTCACGGTTAAGTTAATATTTTTTCTTACAAATTTCAAAATTTACTTTAAAGGGAAATAAAAGCAGAAAAAACTGTTACTCTTGTATCCAATAATTTCAATAGGTATAAATTTCTTCTCTCTCTCTTTTTTTTTCTTACCTTTTTTAGGGAAGGGGGTGATAACTAATATATTTTTCTCAAATTTTTGAAGAAATAAGTACATTTTAACTTCTTTTAATGATTTATTTCCTTCTTCATGCATTGAAAAATCAAACGAGCGATAGGATTTGTATTTTAAAATACCCAATTTTGTCCATTAACCTGTTCAGGACCGTGATCGCGTATATGTGATCAGACGATTCTTCCCTCACGGCCCGCGATATCGTATTTGTGATCAGTGTTTCCGTGCCAGCCGGCCCATCATCACACAGACGTGATTTCAGATTGGAACGTTTTATTTGAATTTTTAAACGGCACTAGATGGCGGTTGAAGTCTGTTACATTTTCAAATATCATTCCAGAGAGCTTTGACCTTCAATTTGCACTTTCGGTTCCGAGCTTTTTTTTGATTAAACCTCAAATATCATTTCAAATATCATACCGGTCCCGTGCGTGCGTAGTCTCTTTGAGCGCGCGGGCCTGGGGAAGCGCTTCTTTCTCCTTTCGCCGGTCCTGAACAGGTTAATGAAAGCTACACTTTTATACAAATTGTGCAAGACTGTCGTTATCCTTTATTTCAACAAAAAGCATTAAAAAAAAAAAAAAAAAAAAGTTTAGTAGTCGCAAAATATCAGGAATTATTGATTTAATGACAAATTTTCTAAAATCACACACATTTTTAGAGCCAAAAATATTGAAAACATTTCATTTTAGATTCAGATTTTTATATTTGGTATCATCAGCAGACTCTGGGAGGGGAATGCAAGAAGATGCACTTGCACCCCCTTGAAAAAAAAAAAAATAATAATAATAATAATAATTAACACATTGTTAGTCCTATCACGCATTAAAACTTTTTTTTTTCGGCCTTGTTATAGTGCTGTCCAAAACATTTCATTTAAGCATAAATGTACACACAAGGCAAGCCTAAGTTCACATTTATTTCTGGCACAAATATTGAAACTGATAAATTCAAAATAACATCGTTGATGCCGGTGCCATCACTATGCATTTTTGCACTGCCATTTGGGCTTATGATGAGCGTGTAGTACAGTGAAAATCAAAGGGGCATGTGCAGGCAGCTAAAAACTTGCATTCTTGCAATCACCGATTTCATTTTTGTGGAGGGATGCTAAACAGACAGATTTTGTCTCTATGGTCAGTTCCTATCTCTTTCTTCACCCAAAATTGTTTGCAGCAGAGCGGTCGCTAATTTGACCATGTTCTTTGGGGGAGGAGACAAAAAATTATATATTTTCAAACACAGGGTTATCCACCAATGTCAGGAGGCAAAAATAGTACCATTAGTAGCCTCACCGACATAAAAACGTTGCCAGTTTAGTAGCCATTTTCTTAATTTTAGTTGCCGAAATAGTAGCATTTTTGCACGATTTTGTATTTAAGAAAAATAAACATATGTCATTTAGCTTCATTTAAGAAGGAATGAATAAAATGATAAATTAAAAACATCAGCCATTATATAACAAAGCATATAGTGCATTTTTTAATCAGTTTTACAATATATTAACATTATTAAATTTTAAAAAATGATCATGAATTGGCAGATTTCAGATAACTTGAATGTGGATTCAACTGTGCTCTGCTGATAAAAGCTAAGTACCATCTCAGCAAGTTTAAATAAGGAAGAGAGAGAGTTCAGTTTTCTCATTTCAATGATTGTTCAAATAACGCATGAGAAAAGGGTTTGAAAATTTGGGAAAGAGAGAGTGCGACTCGAAGATTCTACGGGGAAAAAAAAAAAAAAGAAAAGAAAAGAAACAAATCAGAATGTTTGATGAACAACCAATGGCAGTTTGTTTTTAATTTTGGTAAGCTTACATGCGAGTACACAAACGTGTATTCAGGAAAATTTTGAAATGGGAAAATTCACAGAAATCAAAGTCTCATTCTCAAATTAGTCGCCGAGCATTGTACAAGTAGCCAAAAGCTTGAAAATAGTATGAAAATGATGTTTGTTCAAAAAAGTCGACTTGTCTTTGAATTAATAGCAAAAGTCTCCTTTTTAGTGGCTGGTGGACACCATGCAAACATAATTCCAGATTTTCCCCAGGCACAAAAAATTCAAGTACATTTCCGGACTCTCCTGTTTTTTTCGACAGCTGGACACCCTGTGAGGTTATGCATCTCTGAATTAAAATAACATCACTGATCAGCCCAAAGAACACTGCCATAAATTGGACACAAAAGTTACAAATTATTTCAAAAGACAAACCCCAAAAGTTTTGGTTCTTTTTTCAATGACAAAACTTTTTAGTTGTGACACCAAAAATAATGACCATTTTGTAAAAATGATGATTTTTTAGTTAAAATAGTGACCACTGAGAACCTTGTGCAAACAAATATTGTCTATCATAATCAAAATTCAACTTTCTATAGTGAGTAAC
The DNA here is from genome assembly GCA_038373885.1 of Cheiracanthium punctorium. NCBI lineage: Eukaryota > Metazoa > Arthropoda > Arachnida > Araneae > Cheiracanthiidae > Cheiracanthium > Cheiracanthium punctorium. Next base: position 47,455 of record JAWZYV010002231.1, read on the forward strand.
CCAAAATAATATTTTTCTCGTTAATATTTTATTGGCCCCTAAAATACAAGTGCAATTTAAACATCATTGAAAACTATATGTTCATACATGTTCTTTTCTCTCTCTCTCTCATACCTGAAGTTGCATAACAATTTATCAATTACTTCTTTAGCAATAAAAAAGTCTAAGTCTCAGGTGTCTTTTTTTGGGGGGAGGCGGAAGGAACAGGGTGTATGTGCATATGAATTATGTAACTTACAATATACTCATCCCAGTTCAAAGGTTCATGCATGCCATCAGATCCATACTTCGTATTATACCAGTCGTAGTGCAATTCCTCTAACATAAGTCCTAAACCTGGAGCTTTTGGTATATCTATCTACAAAAAGCAAATAATATTGATTGAAATTAAGTTAAAATAAACACAAAATTTATCATTTTATTTTGTAAAATGATTTACTTGACATTCAAAGACAAAATAAAAGACAAGACTATTTATCTCAAATTTATAACTGGTGTAATTCTGGATATCGGAGAGAGCCCATGCTAAATATACTAGCTATTTTATTTATTAAGATGAAGTTTGAATTTTGTCATAAAAACAAAAGTCATAAATCAATAAGCTTTAGCTGCCATATCAATATAAATAATCATTAATCTTATGGCAATCATATTTGGAGCATTCCAGACTTACGACTAATGCAGAATCATTCATAAAAACAGACTTCTGACAATTTCAGATTTTCAACAAGGTCAGATTTTATTTTATTTTAGCCAAATTTTGCAATATTCTTCAATTTTTCCAATGAAAATAAAATTCCCTCATTGTTCTAGATTTTTCCAGACTAGAAGCAACTCTGCTTGAGTATTTCATCAGCAGAAAATTTAGTAATATAAAGATCAAAAGTTTATATATATATATATATATGGCAACAGTTTTAAACTTTTAGGAGGTAAAAAATTTGGAACTGTAAAAAATAAAAATTTATTATTTGGCTAGTTGCTCTTTTATATTTATTGTTTTAGTAAAATTTTATTTCCTGCAGGATCTTACATTATAGTTCAATAAATAAAATTCATGCAAAAATATGAATACTACTTAACAGTACTTATTCCTTATAACATGACAACATGCAACCAATTTCAATTTAGTTATAAACTAAATCGCACAGAAGCCACCTAACTAAACAAATCTCACATTGAAAACAACTACATGTTCATATATGTTTTTTTTTTTTTTTTTAGGGGGAGGGGGGGGGAGGGGTTCTTAATACTTGTGTGTTTAGGTAATAAGCAACTTACACCCCCCCCCCCAAAAAAAAAAAAACTTAGTTAAAGAAAGAGAAAAACTCCTATAAGATACTTTTATAGGAGGAAAAAGTGTATATATTTTTAAAAAATGAAATAGAATATTTCAAAAACATTTATTTGTATATTATTTAGAAAGTATTTAAAATTCATTTTGATGTTATAAATATATAAAAATACTTGTACACATCAAATGTTTTGGTCTGCAGATGCAAGGTTTGTTAAAATTTGCAACAGATAATCCAAGTTAGCATGTTGATAGTCGATCCTATGAACTCAGCTGCCCTTTATTAATTTACTAGCTGAAGTACCCGCCGTCTCACCGGACTTGAATCCAATAGAGCATGTGTGGGATATGCTTGGCCGACGAATTGCAGCCCGTCAACCCCCTCCCACCTGTCTACCGAAACTTCGGAGTGCATTGCTTGATGAGTGGTGTAATATTCCCCAAGATCAGATTGATCATTTGATACTCAGCATGCCTAGGCGTTGTCAGGCCTGTATTGCATCATCCGGGAGACATACTCCGTATTAACCATCCTACTAACCATGTTATACTGTTTTTTGTAAATAGGTTCTTTTTTGAAATTTGGTCAAGGGAGTAAAACTTGCAATTTTTGTTAACTATGTCAAACATATAGCATCTTTTTTGCTCTTTACTTTTTGTTTAATAAATAGACTTTACAAATAAGTCAAATTTGTTTTGCTTCTTTCTCTTTCTTTGCCTGAACTTCATTATCCTTAATTTATGGACATGAGTGTATTAAATTATAATAATAGAGTAGATTCTTGTTTAACGACCTCCACAGGACCACGGCAAGTACGGTGCTAAATCAAATGGTGGTTAAATCAAAAGCTTATAAAAGGTATTGGAAAACGGTGAGGACCTCATCACAGGGTCGTTAAACCAGGAAGGGTCACTAAATCGCGAGTTGACTGCATTTACTATTTTCCAGTAGCATTTTTAGAAGTTACTATATTGCCCTAAATTCATTCTATTTCACTGTAAAATCAGTTACCAGATAAATAAAACAGCTTTTAAATCACCCTATCTTTAAAGTAACTGCTTTCAAATTAAAACACAGACTTGTAATTTTAGTTATACAAAGAAATAATACACAAAATCATACCCTTTCAGTTAGCCACGTTTTCTTCAAAACACTTTCATCAGCCAAATTTCTCATAAATGCAATGGCTAACCCAACCATTTTTCGGATTTGATGCAACATAAAACTTTGACCTTTCACTTTAATGACTGAAAATTCTATGCCATGAGATAAAAATGGAGGCCCACACTGAAAAATAAAGTTTCTATAGGTTAATAAAGAATAATATAAGCATAGAAAGCATTTACATTCGTTTACTGATAAATTATGTTTTGGTTATAAATCAACATGTGAAAAATTAATATATAAACAAAATTTCATTTTGGAGATTGGTAAATGTTGACAATAAAAGCCTTTAGTTCACTCTCTTGCTCTCTCTCCTTTTTTTCTTCTAACCACTCTCAAGGATTATTTTTTAAATTGTGAATTTGGAGGTCATTAAAACAAATCCAAGTCTTTATATATCACTGAAAGAGGGGTCAGAAACAAACAGTAAGCAATTGAGTAATTTTAGTCATGTAGTTCACAATTTGCAGACAAAAATTTGAATTATGTTGACAAAAGCATGAGAAAATCATTAATAAACAAATTTGTCAAAACAAGAAATAGGTTTGTGCTCACTCATTCCACGAATGAAACAGACAAGCAGAGGATAAGAAAATGAATATGACATACTGTTTTAGATAAAATTACAAGTCAGGTTAAATTAAATATGAAACATTATTATTATTATTATTTAATATCAAAAGCAATAAACTATTATTGACTAAGAAAATGTAAAATAATTTTATTCATTTTTTCAAATGTGCACATTGAGAAAAGATATGAGTATGATATATACATGCTTATTTCTTATTTAAAAGCTATCAAAAACAGTTACTTTTAAATATTTTTCTGTGTTCAATGGCCTTATCAGACATTATTATTTTGTTCAGACTGATAATACTTTCAACAGTTTTAATAAGGGATTTCATAAATTAAATGGAAGCCATGAACATCATGCAGCCATTTTTAATGAAACATCATAATAATGGCCTATACTTAAGTCTAGCTGAGTATCTTAAAAATACATAACACTGCCATAAATGAATAGAAAATAATCCAGAAGTAATAGAAAATAATCCAGAAGAATGTAATCCAGAAAAATCCTAAATTTATGTCAGCAGTTTCAACATTAATTAACTAAGGTTTTCAAAAGTATTAAATAATTTCATCATGTATATACACTGCTGGCCATCGTAAATGCAACACCCTGAAGGAAGCATGCAAATAATATGAAATTTACAACATGCATTAGCTGAGGTGAGATATGCAAATGATTAGAATTTCAGCGCAGACGCACATCAAGCGCGCCTGTGGCGCCACCTCAAAGCGCTATTTAAGTCTTGGAGATTTCGACGGTTTCAAGTACAGCAATTGTGTTTTTCTTGCTTTTTTTTCAAAAAAACGATAAATTATGCCTCGTAGGAAACAACGATCATCTTTGATCAAGTATCCGAGTTTGACAGAGGAAGGATAGTGGCATACCGAGATTGTGGGTTATCTTTCAGGGAAATCGGTCGTCGTATTGGACGAAACCAAACAAGTGCGATGCGGATATGTGATCGTTGGGTGCAGGAGGGTACGACGGACAGACGTGATCGACCGCATCGACCTCAGTGCACCACGTCACGTGATGACAGGCAGATTGTACGCATGGCAGTGACGGACCGCTCAGTCACATCACGAACCATATCACAGCAGATTCAGTCTGTAACGCATCATCCAGTGTCTGCGCGTACCATTCGACGTCGTTTACAGCAGAATGGTCTGTCCGCAAGACGTCCGTTGCTTTGTCTACCTCTGACGCGGAACCACAGACGTCTCCGCCGCCAATGGTGCGATGAAAGAAGGATGTGGACGACAGAATGGAATGAAATTCTCTTTACTGACGAGTCACGCTTCTGTATGCAACACCACGACGGTCGGATTCGAGTCTGGAGACACCGTGGAGAGAGGATGCTGAACAGCTGCATTATGCACCGTCACACTGGTCCTGCACCGGGTATTATGGTATGGGGCGGTATCGGATATCTCTCTCGCACTCCTCTAGTACGCATTGCCGGTACTTTAACCAGCCAGCGCTACATCTCCGAGGTGTTGGAGCCAGTTGTCCTTTCTTACCTTCAGGGCTTGCCAACAGCCATATTTCAGCAGGATAATGCACGGCCACACGTGGCACGCATTGTCCAAGGGTTCTTCGTCAATCACCAGATTGAATTGCTTCCCTGGCCGGCGCACTCTCCGGATCTTTCGCCGATAGAAAACATGTGGTCCATGGTTGCTCAACGACTGACCCAGAGTTCATCCCCAGCTGTCACACCAGATCAACTTTGGCAACGTGTGGAAGCTGCTTGGTCTGCTGTACCCCAAGAACACATTCAAAGTCTCTTTGAATCAATGCCGAGGCGTGTGGCAGCTGTGATCTCCAACAACGGCGGCTACTCTGGGTACTGATTTTGGCAGGAACCACGCTTCATAGAATGCTGTAAATTTAATCATTTGTTACTTGGTCAACATGTTATCTACACAATAAATTTTGTTGTGATATCTCTTGTTTTTCTTGGTGTTGCAATTTGGGTGGCCAGCAGTGTAGTATACTAAACTTTTACTTTTGAATATTCTATTACAACACTTAACCTTTAACTACATGTGATTAATATATTAAGACAAGTAGACGCATAGTGTGTTTTGTACACCAACAAAAAGCAAACAGGAATAAGTTTAAAAGAGAACAAATATTTATGCTAAAAGTTTTAATAATCATAATTTATAATAAATATTCCCTGAATAAAAGCAAAACAAAACGTAACACATAAAAAAAATGCTAACAACTGACCATATTATATTTTATAGGTGAGGTCAATTCCAGGGTCATTTCAAAGGTAAGCTGCAAACGATGCATTTTATACACAAACGCGTGTAGTTAAAGGTTAATACCACAAGTAAAAAACATTTGTGCACAAATTTAATAAAAGAATTTCCGGTATTTTAAACCTTATTGGTACTAGAGTTAGTATGAATGTTTGAAAAATTTTTTAATAATTGCTTTATATTTACGGAGGGGGCCCAAGTGCCCCCTAAATACGCCCCTGGTTGATTTCATAGGTGCAAAGAGAGTTAGTGGAAATAAATATTTTTCTTTAATATTTATTTTTTCTAAAAACATGTGTCTTCTATAAAGATGTCGCAATTATGCACAAATTCATACATAGCATGTGTAGATAATCATTGTTTTTTTGAAGTCATCATTTCAAAGCATAAAGAGAAAGGTAATGCAAAAGTGAAATTCATGCATCCATTTGGCCCTCCATCATTTTGTTAGCCTCCAGGAAAAGAAGACACTTGCTATGTACCTCTATGTAATGTAATATGTACAGTCAGTATTCCAATTATGATAGGTTCAGGGAGTCTTATTTCCAAGTAAAGGAAGCTAAATGCGTACAACAACAAATACATACAAAACTTCAGCAAGCCACTCAGCAATTAAAGATTCTGTTGCATAATTTAATGTTACATTTACTTTAAATTAGAATATTCATTGAGTTTATTAACATAATAAGTAATTAAAAAAGAATAGAAGTATTCATTACAGTCAAACCATGATATTTTGAATCTTCAAATCTTGAAAGCCTTGTAATGTTGGGAAAAAAATGTCTTGCATTTTCTAATGACATATTTTCTATATAGTTAGCTTGAATTATTTTTTTCTTATGTATTAAACTCTTTATCTCAAGTTTTGTGGTTTCGTCAGAGATTCAAGTGACTGAAGTTGAATTATTTGCAAAAATACAACATACACAGGTACTAATAATTTACATACTATTTTTTCAAATAAAAACTAAAAATATATTTTATTAGCAATGACGCCAAAAATACAAATAATTTTGTTTTATATGCTTTAAAAACACACTTTTAGATTTATTTTTAAAAAAACTGCCTTGGTATCTATACTGTCTCACCTTTTAATGATATTTTGAAAAAAAAAAATAATAAAAAATCCATGTTTTTGACCTTAAAATTATGAAGATAGAAACACCCAATTTTTATTATTTTCCCCCTTACCATTATTTTACAAAAAAATATACATAAATGATTTTTCTATGAAATGCATATACCTTACAGGAAATGTTATTTAACAAAGAAAAGAATCATAATGTTTGTTTTTGATTGAATTATGAATTTTTTTTCTTATTGGGTATGCGGTGGCAGTGTCAGGCAAATTTCTTGCCTTGCCACTGATCGCAACAGCTACAGCGGAATTCACGATTAGTGGCGGTAGCGAAGATCAGCAAAGACAGGAGAACTCAACACTACTCTTGGTGCCTTGTTTGCAGGCACGAGCGGGATATAAGCAAGAGCTGCTGCATCATCCTCTTTTAACGAAATGTTTTAACTTGTTTTATTTAACACCATTTTATCTTCAAGATGTTACAATGTTCTTGTTAATAAAGTTAATTAGTTTTAAACCATGAATGTTTAATCATTTTAAAGTTCTTTCATAAACACAAGTTATTTGAACTTGCTCGAGTATAGACGGAAGGCTGGTTATACGTTTAGTAGACCCCCTCCTTCCATAGGTACATGACTAACATAGAGCCGCAAACACGGTGGTAATACCTTTTTACCTAAACTTTGACATTCTTAATCTCAGATAAGTATGTCATCTAGGTCAAAAATATTTAATCATATAATCAAAATTTTAGGTTAAAAATATCTAATATATATTTTTTTTAAATTAACATGTTCATGTTATATATTTTATAAAATGCCACAAACAACTGAGGAAAATGACAAAAAGTTCAACTTCCTATGTCAAATAGGTTTTGAGCAACAACTATTTAAAAATTAGTATGGCATGAAAAATTTCTAATTTTTCAAAAATTCATTTCTTGGATATATATATATATATATTAACCTCTGAAAATTTGTATTTTTCATCTAATGTGCTAGTACTACATCTGAACCAATCATCAATATCTGAGAAATGACATTTTGAGCATTGCTTGGTTTTATGTAAAAATTACCCAACAGTGAAAAGCAGTAAATATTAAAATACTTGATTAAGCTGTCAAAATACCACTGTTTTGATTTTAAATCCTATTAGATTACACTTTATGCTACAATTAAAAAAAAAAATGTATACATACGATTGGTTACTGCTATGCCTCAGTAAAAAAAAAAAAAAAAATTAAATAGTAAATGCTTAAATTTATTAAAAAAGTCTAAATTAAGTATGAATATTTTTTTTATTCTTAAAAATTAAATATTATATCTCATAACTTGTTTTTTATGTTAATCTGTACAGTATAACCTTTATACCTTGAAATTTCTAGAGGAATAAAATGATTATGCACTGAATTATGATTTTTGTATATAGAATATAACGCATGTGAAAATGATTGGGATAATGAGCAACAATGGCTGTAGTGCAAGATTTTTGAAAACTTACAAATTTAAAAAAAAAAAAAAAAACAGGAGTTAATTTTTTCATAGTCTGAACAAATCAGCCAAATTTCAAGAAAATCTGAGTAAGTGGGTGACATGGCCTAGGTGAATTAACATGGAATAACCCAACTAAAAGTTAAAAATTTATATAGATACATCTAAAAAGTAAATATGACAAGAAAGTACCATATAGGTTTAACCTTTCTAGACCTGACTACACAATTTCGCTTTGAAAAGTAACTTTTTTATAATAATAGATTAAATTTGTATTTAAAAATTAAGTAATCCTGACCATTAAATGTTCAAAGGAAATTTTGTTTTCTTTAAGTGCACAACTTAGGCATCCATTCTATACAATAATATCAGCTTTTGGTCCTTAATTGTGGATGCAGGATATGAAAGTGTTAAATAAACAAATTACACCAAAGACTAAAAAGAACTTATGAATGTTATAATAGGTCAGCTTGTGAAGAGGCAAAGGACAAACCTATGCTATTTATGACACATTTAGAAAAACTTATTTTATACATAATGATTTTCTAACTAAATGATGTCCACTAAATCTTTCAATGCAATTCTATGATCAAGAACATTTAAAAAATGTTTCATTATTGGCTAGATTTATTACTTGCTACAGTGTACAATACAGCTTGTGACCAGATACCCAAATTTTTTTCTGGTTACAAGGTAATAAAGATTTTATTAATAAGGTTAAAGGCTACAAAATGACAGTTTATTAATAAAAGCACCTTCATCTGTAAAACATCTACCGTAAAATCTCGATTATACGCCCCCCCTCGAGAATAAGCCCCCCCCCCGTAACTTTGAATGATTTTGATTTTTTCCTTCGCTCCCGAAAATAAGCCCCCCTCCAACTCTTGGAGGGAGAAAAAGACGCTCTGTCTGATATTCCGCACGCGCGCCGGCAGCTTCAGCTCCTCCCCCTTAGCTTCACCAATTCCATGTGGGACGTCATTGCGTAGTGATCGGATCAACAGATCGGAGTGAAAGAACGGCCTGAAACAGGCGCGCGTCTTTCGCTCACTCTGAACACTCACCAGTACGATCGCATTTCTGAACGCACCCTGTTTTTTGTATTAGTTGGCAACACTGAACTAACAGACTGCTATTGCTATACTTTGTACGTTGCATGCATGTGATTTATCATCTTATCTCGTCCGTAGTGCGGTGAAGCTAGACCACGTGCGTTTGAAAATGTCGCTAAGAAAAAGTTATTCGATTGAGGAAAAACTCGAGGTACTATCGTGGCACAGGGAGAATGGTGCTTCGTTACATAATACGTCAAAGTTTTTTGGAGTAGACCGAAAATATTTGAGGCAATGGCTCAAAAATGAAAGTTTACTCCGAATGAATGACAACGGCGGTGCGAAGAAAAAACATAAACTTGGAAGTGGACAAAAGCCGTTATCTGAGGAATTGGATGACAAACTATATGAGTTCTTTCAAAATGAAAGAGAAAACGGCAGAGTCGTAACCAACAAGCTCTTAAGTGAAGAAGCCCAGAAGATTGCTTTGAAGTTAGGGCTGACGACTTTCAAAGCTTCGGCCCAATACATAGCCAATTTTAAACGGAGGTTTGAAATTTCAATGAGAGTTGGCACTACTGACTCTCAAAAAAACCCAGAACTTCTGGAAGAAGAAATCAATTGTTTTCTCAAGTGTGTCAATGACATGAGAAAGAAAAATAGTTATACCGATTTTAATATCGGTAACATGGACCAGACCATGTGCCGTTTTGGCATGCCGTCAAACAGGACAAATAATTGTAGAGGCAAATCAAGCATTCGCATTGCTAACACATCCTGTGCTAAGCATGGATTTACGGTAGCTTTAAGTGCTGGAAGGATACCCCCAAGAGTTTTATCCAAATTAACTATACCACAAAATGTACGCGTTACTGCAACGACTAATGGATGGATGACGGGGACAGCATTAAAAGAATGGATTCGTAAAATATGGAAAGACAATGATGACGATGTGCGCCGTTTGCTAATTTTAGATCGAGCTCCGATCCATATCAAAGAAGAAGCTAAGTCATCTCTTGAAATAGTTGACACGGATTTAATTTTCATACCTCCAGGATGCACTCGGTTTCTTCAACCAGCCGATGTCTGCTGGATTAAGCCCTTTAAAGATCGACTGAAGCAGAAGTGGGAAAGTTTTATGAGAAAGGCCGACGTTACCGAAAAAGGTAATTTGAAAAGCCCTTCCAGACAAGATGTTCTATTGTGGGTATCGCAGGCATGGGAATCGGTATCCGAAGAACTCACAAAAACATCGTTTAAAAGATGTGGCATTTCGAATGCTTTGGATGGAAGCGAAGACGGAGAACTTCACTCCTCTCTCAATCGCGCGTTTAACAGAACGGAAGTGCCGGCGGAAGAAATGCGCGATCTCTTGTTTGAGGATAATGATGATGACGAAGATGAGTTTGAAGGATTTTCTTCAAGTAGTGATGATTAGACATTTGAATATTTTAAGTGTAAATTCTTTTCTCTTTTTTTTTTTTTTTTTAATAAATCAGTAAGTTTTTACTTTTGGTTTTTTAAACATGTTTTATTTACATCAATAGTTTTAAAAAAGGAGTTCAATCAATTTTATAATAATCCCAATTACAAGCCCCTGCCCCTCCGAAATTTAAATCATTTTAAACTTGCAAAAGGGGGGGGGGCTTATAATCGGGATTTTGTAGCAAAAACATAATTTTTTCAGTCAATTTCCAAAAAATCCTGAATATAAGCCCCCCTCCCAAATGTAACTAATTTTGAACTTGCAAAAGGGGGGGGCTTATAATCGGGATTTTACGGTAAATGCAAGCACTTTTGGCCCTGCATTTCCTAGCCATCAATATAGATTCTCAACTGCCAATTCTTCCTCCCAAGATCCGCCCAACATTTCTCCAGACACGCATGCATTATTCATATCTATCTCCTATGCTTCACACACACACACACAAAAAAAAAATCATAACTTTTATTTTTTAAATCTGATAATTTTTCTAGGTTGTTGAAATCTATTGTTATTGTTTTTGAAAGGGTGAGGTGCAAAAGAGCTGTGGAGTATTTTGGGAATTTAATATCATTGATTCCTTCTGGCTAAAAATTCCCTGAAACATTTCTCCAGATGTAGATGCGTCATGTCACTGGTAGCATCATTCATATCTATTATCCCTAACACTTTGCAGAAAACCTACACAACTTTTTTTCTTTTTAAATCTGCTAATTTTCCTATGTTGTTGTAAGAAAGAATTAGCAGTTGCGAACACGGTGATGGCCAGCACCCCAACACCTCTCAAAAGTGCTTGGATATGTTTCTATGGATGAAAATCCTTTTTCCAATGTTAAACTATAATTTTATCTTTCGTATGTCTTATTTCTACTGTGCCTACAAAATGTTTTGCTTTTTTTTTTTTTTTACGTGTAGCCGTAGAAAGATTACCTCACAAGCTAGAATGTATCTTTTACAGCTGGGATCACCTGGCAACCTATATAAAGAAAAAAAATAAATAAAATTTGGCATAATTTTTGCAACAGCTAAACTTAATACTTTAAGAAAAAATTCAATTACCTTCCAGAAGTAAAATTATAAAAATTATGTGTTCCCAAATACTGCTGCAAAAATTTGTTTACTTCTTCTATTCTTTCAGCTGAAGATATAAAATAAATCAATTTCAATTTCACTAAAGAGATGTGCAAGTTTAAAATTATTTAAAATTTTTTAAAATTATTTCAAGCTATAATGTCTTTTTAGAATAATAAATTTTCAAAGCATATATGAAGTCAAGGGGGTTTTCAAATACTATTGGGTTGGCAACAAAGTAATTGCGTTTTCTGGTATAAAATTCAAGCAAATAAGTTTTCAACAAGTTTTTAATTACAGGTAAGCTGTGCCTGAACATACGATTCATATTTGTTACATTTTAAAGAAAGAATTTCACTGGCAGTATTTTTTTTCGTCCATAAAAGATGGCCACCCTCCCCCTTTTTTCGCTTCTATCTTCCTTAGAGGACAATATTAAAAATGTCCTGAAATTAATTTTTAGGTATTCGTGACTGCTGTATTTTACAGAAAGAATTTCACGGATATCTCTATTTTTATTTGAGATCACGCGGGATATGTGAAAAGAACTTTTTGGCCCCTTACCCCCTCTAAGATTACGAATTTTGGAAAATGCTCTCTGATCTAGCACCTATGTTGAAGAACTCACGTACGTGCCAAATTTCGCATAATTAACTTCAGTAGTTTTGGCCAGGCGAAATATTGACATACGGAAAAACGCAATTACTTTGTTGCCAACCCAATATAAGACAATTGGGAAATGGAAAATGTCACAAGATAATACTTGATTTCTGTAAAATATTCCTAGCTAGTTTCAGGTTTTCTCCAGAATTTTCTTTATCAAATAGTCTTTTTTAGATCCTCTTCTGTGTATAAGGAATGGACAAAATATTAATGCACCCCAATCACTAATATAAAATTATTAAAAAAAAATTGGTATCATTTTATTTTATAAAATTATACATTACTTTTTAACAACACTTTGTTTTGTTTTTCTCCAATAAACCTGATTTTTTAGATTAGAAGAAAAAAATACTGCACAAGTTTTTATTTTTATAGATACACTATGGAATTCTCATGTACAAGAAATTTTAACGAGATGCGAGATTTATTATCATGCGTGCAAACATAGGATATAAAACATGAAAACCTTTTAGGTGAAGTTCTTTATTGAGCATGAACATTAGGGTGGTACACTCATGTGCAATTTTCTAAATTATAAACTACACTTTGAGTAAATCCTATTTTAATGCACTTATGTACATCATATAGGCAGATAACAAAGTAGGGAGATTCATTTTTTAAAACTGATTTGGTTGCTTAAAAAAAACTTTTGACAAAGTTTTCTTCTAAGGAGTAACCTTTTAGTATGCTTCAAGCAATTTCATAGCTAAAAAAAAAAAAAAATAGAAATATGGCAATATAATGTAACCTTTTCTTTTCACTTTTTTTTTTTTTTTTAAACATAGCTAAGTACTTTTATAGGCAGAGCTTATAAATACAGAGCATAACATTTAAAAGTCTTTTGCATTTGAGCTTGTTACCTGAAGTTATCAATTCTCCAAGAATACTCATTTTTACCTTTTTCCTTCTTATTTGAAATTTCTCAACCAGATTATTTGAAATTTTAGCACTAGTAAAAGATTGGATACCTTTTAAAAAAACTAAGGATCCATTAATATTGCCATTTCAGTGTTGCAAAAATCATAAGCATTCCTTTATCAAGGACAATATGAGACACAAAAGTAGGCATCACAGCAGACAAAAATTGGGTTCATTTTGCGGCCCCTTCACAAAGTTACAACCAATTAAAGTGCCTCCTTCACAAAAAAAAAAATCAATAAAAACAGCCCCTTGGCGGCATTTTACCCTACATTCAAATATGTTTTATCAATTATTTTAACAAGAAAATCAACATTTATTAAAAATTGGTAGGAAAATTAACAAAAATAAATAATACAATGAATAATACAAATGAATAATAACAATAACAAAAAAAAAAAATTATCTTTCCTGTTCAAAACAGCATTTTGACAAAAGTAACTTCGAGGGAATATGGAGGAGAAGGGCAAAGGCAGTTGTTTTGAATTTTTTCTAAGAAATATTAAAATTTACTAAAATAATCATGAGGAAGACTTCCTAAAATGAGTTTCGTCTCTGAGAAAATAAAATTTAAATCATATTGATAACTTTTTACATTTTCAGTGCAATTTTTTTTTAATTCCATGTATTTTCAATGCAAATATTTATTATTCTTATCTTTTGAAAAGATATTTTGCATTGGTCAGACGCTATTTAAAATCTGCTAGCAAAGTGGCTTACAACTATTGCAAAATTGCTTCAGCTAGCAAAATTTATAATCTATACATGTGAAAGTACATAAATGTATGGAGCTTTAAATTTAGCAAAATCTGTACATTCTAGTGCCAAAGATATGTAGGTAAGACTTTAGTACAAAAATCTACATATTTTTATATGAAATTCAACATACTTACTTTGTCTTTAGAGCAAAAGAACAAATAAAATAAACTAAATGTTAAAAAAGTTATTTTACTAAATGATAAAGTATCATTACCACTGATTCTGTATGTTTCATCATGTGTAGGGTCTGCTGAAAAGGCAAAAGTTGGCAACATGTAAGAATACGTTCTAGCGTCACAAGCAATTTTAGCATCAAATGATTGAGTTACTCTCTTCACACCTGCAAAGATATATAAATTAAAAACAAGAATATATTATTTTCATACCAAAAATCAAGAAAGCGGAATAACAATAACTGGCATAACTGTGATGAAGGTTTCTATCCCAACTTTTACTATAAGCACAGAAACAAAAGCAAGAAATTACAATTATATTAGAATGAAAATATATCTCTAAGAGTTCCATTTATAAATATAGAGAAATATTTTTAATGTATCTAAAAGCATATTTTAGGCACATTATCAAATATATTTTCTTAACATGCTCAAATATAATATTCTTTCGTTATATTTATAGTTCAACTATATAAAACTTTAAGTTTTGAATTTACTAAAATGTAACTCTATCTAAAGAGATAATTTTAATGCAAATAAAATATTTTAATTATTTATTACTCGTCTGAAAGCCATACACATACACACATATATAGATATAGATATTATTTCACTTTTATTTTTACACTTACATGCTTATTTTTCTATTTGTGGACATGACATAAACAATCAAAATGCTGTGGAATCACCCACTTATCAAACAAAAGTTCTTGAAAATATGATGGCACATATTGATAAAAGTCAATTATTAAATTATAACTGAATATTTTCTGGCATCATGTTTATGAAAACTGAAAACAAATCTGAAATAATTAAATTTTCACAATTAATTCCTTTTCTTAAAAATTGAATTTATGGATTCTGATTCATGTTTTTCATTGCATAACTGAGGTGGCAGGTGGGTGGAGCAGGTGTCATGAGCCAATAATGGCTTGTGGGCCAGAGATTGTGCATCCTTTATTTAAATCATTGACACCCTGGAAACAAATACATTTATGTACAAATTATGCTTATGCAAATGTTAGTTTTAATGAACAGTACTTAATTAGAATTTTTAATTGTAAAAAACACCTTCCAAATCCATAGGTAAGAGGAGTATTGTCCTCTCCACTCAAAATGTAAAGATATGTTTAAGAACTATCAATGGCTACAGATGTTTAGTTAACCTGGAAGAACAGGGAATTTCACTTCTTATTAATCAGTTTCCAATGATAGTAACGAAAAAAAAAAAAAAAATACTGGGCATAATTTTAAAAAAACATTATGCTCATCCTTCCTTCTCTGAAACACATTTTTTGTTTATAAGACTGCTTTACCCCTTTTGTCAGTAAACCCTTGTATCATCCTGACAAATCAAGAGCAACACTCACTAACAACCACTATCAACCACACAAACTGTAAATTTTAAATTCAATAAACTGCAAAAACGTATTCAAAACCTTTTTTTTTAAATTTATTTATTAGAAATACAGAATAAATGTTAACAAAATAAGAAGTCTTACATTGGTAATTATTCACTTTATTCAACAAGACAAAAGAATAAGAGTAATAGTTAATTATTACTGTTAGTAATAATTAATTATTATTAGCAAGGGGAGGCTCAAACGTTGTGGTCACAGATTTTTATGAAATGCTGATTGGTTTCAGAAAACCCCTAGAGAAGTAAAATGCCAAAGAATTAGTCGCCCACTATCAAGACTTTTGAAGAAACTGGCAATTTAAGATTCAATACGCATTTATATACCAATAATTTCAAAGAATTAACAGTTCAAACTATAGTATCATGGTTCTGCATCTCGCTGTGAAGCCTCAGTCCTGGGTTCAAAACTGGTGGACTGCTTTTTACCTTAAATATACATAGATAAACATAAAAATGACCTCTGATAGGAAATTAATGTGACTGAACAAGAAAAAGCTATTCTATTTAAACTAGAATTTAAAACACACCACATTAAAATGTCAGAAACTACTTGCATGAATTATTAATTACATTTTGCAAAAAAATCGGTTTTTTACAGAATTTTCATGCATTTTTAGAATGATTTTAATTAAGAATTTAAAAATAAGCAATTTTCTTGGAATAAAATATGAGGCAAGAACTTACCATTTATGACGACGAAAATACACTTTGTTTTAAATTAATTCTCTTAAAACACTGCTTGTAAACAAGCTGTGGATGAAAGGATACAGTTTTTCTCTTTCCAAAGAGAAATATTCTTACTCCACAATCTTGCAAAATATATCGATATAATAGTTCAGTATGTTTTACCCTCAGTCATTATGATAATGTCAACTACGTTATACGATAACATCTCTAATTAGCAAAACAAAACCAAATTATTTGCAAAATATAATTCATAATTTAGACAAATAGTTTCTACCATTTTAAAATAGCTTTCTCTCATTCAGTCACCTTAATTTCATATCAAAGATAATTTTAAAATTTGTTTATGCATATTTTTAAAAGAAAAAAAGTAAAAAGGAGTTCACTGGTTCCACTCGGTACTGTTGGCTACACAGCAGAATGCAGAACCACGGCACTATAGTTTGAACTGCTAATTCTTTGAAATTATAAGTGTGTAAATGTGTATTGAGTCTTTAATGTCCATTTTCTTGAAAAACCTTGAGAGTTGACGTATAATTTTTTGGGATTTTACTTCTCTAAATGTCCCTTAAATCCAATCAACATTTCATCAAAGTCTGAGACCCCAATATCTGAGCCTGTCGTTGTAAATTCTCAAATAAAACTAATCAATATAACATGAAGTTTTTAATTGAAGTTGATGTTGCATTTAACAATCAAATACACTGTTTCATTATTAAACCTATTAAATTTATAGCACATTTCAACTCAAAAATAGTGAAAAGAAGTGACTGGAAACTGAAGCACGAAAACACAAGAAATATATATAATCTGTAGCTAATATATGCATATTTTAAAAAAATACTGTTCTAATTATTTTTCAAAATAAATAAAACATAAAAAGACAGCATTACCTACAACTCTAACTTCAGGAGGCAAATATTTGTTTACTTTTGCTGGAAAATCGCTATTTATTTCCATGATAGGGATCCTCAGTGAAACTATTTGCCGCACAGCTGATACACCTTTATCTGTTCGAGCTGCTCTCTGAAATTTCATAGTTTTGGGGAAACTAAATTCTCCCTCAAGAATTATGCCAGCTTCAAGCAAGCCTTTTAACAAAACATCTTCCACAGTAGTAACATTATTATTTCTAAAATCATAAATAAATGATTAAGAAACATTACACGCAAGCACTGATATAATTTACTATTTTTATAATGAAATTCAAGGAACTCCACAAAATGCTTGAAATAACATGATTTTTAGTAAAGGCTATAAGAAACTTTCATTATAAAGTTACTGATTTACAATGAAATATGCAAATACAAAAAAAAAAAAAGAAAAAAAAAAGAAAAAAAAAGAAACAATACAGTATATCTATATAAATAAAATTAGACTTTTGTCTGTACATTTCTTGGAATTCAAAAATTTCGTGATTTCTATCCGTTTCAAGCACCCGAGAATCCGATGCGATCCTCAAAAAAAAGTTTGTCTGTCTGTCATTCTGTTGGTGGCGCTTTTTTTGCTTAAGCATCACGTAAAAACGACTGAAGCGAATGATATGAAATTGGGTGTCATGATAGGTGGTCACTCAACTTATAGGCGCCGAATTTTAAAAAAATCTTGATTGGATTTTGAGAAAATCCTTTCAAACTGCGTAAATTTCTGTTCAAGCATCACGTAACAACGACTTAAGCGAATGATATGAAATTGAGTGTCATGATAGGTGGTCACTCAACTTAAAACATAGGCGTCGAATTTTTAAAAAATCTTGATTGGATTTTGAGATTTTGCAAAAATCCTTTCAAACTGAGTAAATTTGTGTTCAAGCATCACGTAAAAACGACTGAAGCGAATGATATGAAATTGTATGTCATGATAGGTGGTCACTAACTTAAAACATAGACGTCCAATTTTTAAAAAATCTGGATTGGATTTTGAGATTTTGTGAAAATCCTTTCAAACTCCGTAAATTTGTGTTCGCACATCACGTAATAACTGCAAAGGTGAAAAAATGATATTTGGTGAAATGATAGGTTGTCACTCACCTTAAACTATAAGCATCTAATTAAAAAAAAATGGATCAGATTTCGAGATTTTGCGAAAATCGTTTAAAACTGAGTGAATCTTTGTTCCCACATTAAGTAATAACGATTAAAGCGAATGATATGAAATTTGGTCACATGACAGATGGTTACTCAACATAAACTATAGGTGTCCAATTTTTTAAGATTTTATTAGATTTCGTGAAAATTCTCTCAAAATACGTTTATATTTCTTCAAACATCACGTAATATCGACTACCGTAAAATCCCGATTATACACCCCCCCTCGAGAATAAGCCCCCCTCCAACTCTTGGAGGGAGAAAAAGACGCTCTGTCTGATATTCTGCACGTGCGCCGGCAGCTTCAGCTCCTCCCCCTTAGCTTCACCAATTCCATGTGTGACGTAATTGCGTAGTGATCGGATCAACAGATAAGAGTGAAAGAACGGCCTGAAACAGGCGCGCGTCTTTCGCTCACTCTGAATACTCACCAGTACGATCGCATTTCTGAACGCACCCTGTTTTTTGCATTAGTTGGCAACACTGAACTAACAGACTGCTATTGCTATACTTTGTGCGTTGCATGCATGTGATTTATCATCTTATCTCGTCCGTAGTGCGGTGAAGCTAGACCACGTGCGTTTGAAAATGCCGCTAAGAAAAAGCTATTCAGTTGAGAAAAAACTCGAGGTACTATCGTGCCACAGGGAGAATGGCGCTTCGTTACATAATAGGTCAAAGTTTTTTGGAGTAGACCGAAAATGTTTGAGGCAATGGCTCAAAAATGAAAGTTTACTCCAAATGAATGACTACGGTGGTGCGAAGAAAAAACGTAAACTTGGAAGTGGACAAAAGCTGTTATCTGAGGAATTGGATGACGAACTATATGAGTTCTTTCAAAATGAAAGAGAAAACGGCAGAGTCGTAACCAACAAGCTCTTAAGTGAAGAAGCCCAGAAGATTGCTTTGAAGTTAGGGCTGACGATTTTCAAAGCTTCGGCCCAATACATAGCCAATTTTAAACGGAGGTTTGAAATTTCAATGAGAGTTGGCACTACTGACTATCAAAAAACCCCAGAACTTCTGGAAGAAGAAATCAATTGTTTTCTCAAGTGTGTCAATGACATGAGAAAGAAAAATAGTTATACCGATTTTAATATCGGTAACATGGACCAGACCATGTGCCGTTTTGCCATGCTGTCAAATAGGACAAATAATTGTAGAGGCGAATCAAGCATTCGCATTGCTAACACATCCTGCGCTAAGCGTGGATTTACGGTAGCTTTTAGTGCACGAGCATCTGGACATAAAATGCCAGCATTTTGTGTAATGAAAGAGCCTTCTGGAAGGATACCCCCAATAGTTTTATCCAAATTAACTATACCACAAAATGTACGCGTTACTGCAACGACTAATGGATGGATGACGGGGACAGCATTAAAAGAATGGATTCGTAAAATATGGAAAGACAATGATGACAATGTGCGCCGTTTGCTAATTTTAGACCGAGCTCCGATCCATATCACAGAAGAAGCTAAGTCATCTCTTGAAATAGTTGACACGGATTTAATTTTAATACCTCCAGGATGCACTCGGTTTCTTCAACCAGCCGATGTCTGCTGGATTAAGCCCTTTAAAGATCGACTGAAGCAGAAGTGGGAAAGTTTTATGAGAAAGGCCGACGTTATCAAAAAAGGTAATTTGAAAAGCCCTTCCAGACAAGACGTTCTATTATGGGTATCGCAGGCATGGGATTCGGTATCCGAAGAACTCATAAAAACATCGTTTAAAAGATGTGGCATTTCGAATGCTTTGGATGGAAGCGAAGACGGAGAACTTCACTCCTCTCTCAGCCACGCGTTTAACGGAACGGAAGTGCCAGCAGAAGAAATTCGCGATCTCTTGTTTGAGGATGATGACGATGACGAAGATGAGTTTGAAGGATTTTCTTCAAGTAGTGATGATTAGACATTTGAATATTTTATGTGTAAATTCTTTTCTCTCTTAATAAATCGGTAAGTTTTTACTTTTGGTTTTTTAAACCCGTTTTATGTACATCAATAGTTTTAAAAAAGGAGTTCAATCAATTTTATAATAATCCCAATTACAAGCCCCTGCCCCTCCGAAATTTAAATCATTTTAAACTTGCAAAAGGGGGGGGGGCTTACAATCGGGATTTTGTAGCAAAAACATAATTTTTTCAGTCAATTTTCAAAAAATCCTGAATATAAGTCCCCTCCCAAATGTAACTAATTTTGAACTTGCAAAAGGGGGGGCTTATAATCGGGATTTTACGGTAATACGAATGATATGAAATTTAGTGATAGGATAGCTAGTTAATCTATCTTAATTTATAGGCGTTGAATTTTTAAAAATATTTTGATTACATTTTGAGATTTTGCGAAAATTGTTTTAAAATGCTGAAATTTTGTTCCAGCATCACGAAATAAAGACTGCAGGGAATGAAACGAAATTGGGTGACATGATAGAATATCACTCAACTTAAATTCTAGGCTTCCAGTTTTTCAAAAATGTTGATTAAATTTTGAGATTTTGCGAAAATTATTTCAATAAGCGTAAATATTCGTTCGCGCATCACATAATTACGAATAAATAGAATGAAATGATATTACTTAGTTGCTCTCTAACCTGTAATATTTTAACTATACATAAAAATTATATCTTCGCTTTCTTTACTTTGGCAACATACTACATCCATTCTGTGTACTCCTACAATGCTAACGAAAGTTTTTGCTTTCTGGAAATTTGCATTCACTAACCCGTCAAAGACGGGTACTTCAGCTAGTTAAATATTATATTTTCAACTATTTTCTTTCTTCTATTCGTCTTAGCTCTAGACTAGTATAAACTTCTTCTTTTGAACATCTGGTAATGTCAGACAGAACATTCGAAATTTTACTATACAGTTAAAAAAAAAAGAAGGTACATTTATTACTTTTAATATATTGTTTTAGTTTAGCAAATGTACTCTACATGTTCAGGGATGAAATCGGCAAAAGAGCAAAAAATTTGTACATGTGATATTTGTATATAATTAACGTTAAAGAAGTTTTAAGAAGATTGGAACATGCTAAAAAATAAAAAATATCACACAGTTAACTAATAACTACAATTAGGAATTCACAGAAAAAAGTAGAATTTTCAGAGAAAAAAGACAAAAGAGTGAATTCCTCTTTATTAACAAAAAGCTGAAATCAGCTAAAAAGCTGAAGAGTTTCATCCCTGCATGTTCCAAGGTGGAAATTAATGATGCCAGGAAGTAGAATGAATTCTTTATTGAGATCACATTACATCAAGGAAAAAGCAGTTGTTTCAAACATAGAGTTATGGAGAACTTAAGAATATGGGAAAGAACCAAATACAGATTTAATTAGACACAAAATATACATAACAAAACAAAATATGCATAAAAAAGTCCGAACTCAGCTTTGGCCTGGACTTTTATTTCTTCAGTCATGTCCCCAGAACTTCCTGAACTAAGCTATTGGACAGTATAGAAAATGACGTACAACTTACAATGCTCTGATATGACGGGGCATATATGACATGAAGTCTAGGTGGTTTTCTTATTCTTTGTTTACTTCATTGTCATGGTGAAAATTTTTCATGAAATTTTTATGATTGATTTTTCTTACCAAACAGGATTTGATAATTAGTTTTATTTACTCAATGTTCATTTTGTCGCCTTGGTGACAGGAGGATTTTTCTTATGGAATATCAATGGAATTTAGTACTAGGTTATTAAAAGAATGCATTTTAAAGTTATTATGAGGAACACAATGTATCTGACAATGGCTAAAAGAACAAGATATTATGTTTCAATACACAGAATTTACTGAATGTAATTTCATTACATGTACATACTACAAAAATGCCAACTTTTAAAAACTCTTAAATGAGTGGCAACTCCTAAGTGAGTGATTCAATGATTTCCAATGCATAGCCAGATTCACCAAAGCACCAAAAACTGTGACAGCTTATGTTAAACAGAAATTTTCAATTTTATAAAACCAATTTCTAAAATAATACATGTGTTTCATAATGTTTTATTCAAAAGAAAATGTACAAAAGCCTAAAGGTAATGACAGTTACTTTTTCTAGATTTAAAATTACTTTCATGTATCGTAATTTCCAATGAATTATCTGCAAAAAGAGAATGAGAATTGCTCTCCAATGCATAGTATACACTTTGGTGTACCATAAGTTAAGCATTTTAATAAAAAAAGCATAGCTATTTCAGAAAAATTTCAAAATTTCAACCTGTGACTGTTTTCCAAATGCAATGTTTATTAAATCATGTTCAATGCATCATATAAATATAATATATTTCTAAGTTAACATATTTAGCTAGACCCTAGCTGAAAACAAATGATTCTACTATTGTGATCAGGGTTCGTTGATACATATCAATGGAAATAGATCACTGTATATATCAAATATTTATTTTAAAATAAATATCATGATTTAAAAGCAAAGTGACGGATCGTTAAAATCATTTAAAAACAGGTAAAAACACATTAAAATCCATATGTAGCACTATCGGTGGCAGCCACCACCTTCTTCAGCACAGGTCTTGGTTCCAAATGGCCAGCTCTCTTCCTCAGCAGGGCGTTCCACCCAGGATCGATCTGCGCATGCGTCATATCATTCACAGCGCCATTTGTGGTCATAATCTGTAGGGCTTCCATATTTAGGGCATAATGACTGTTTTTGTAATTGGCGAGTTTTTGGCTATTGTTAAAGTTGATTTCTATGGGGTGTTCCTGGGCTATTTTTGCGAGGGCAGTAGTGGTTTTATTGAATTTAATGTCAGTTTGATGTTCCTTTTTTCGGTCTTTGATTTTTCGTTTTGTCATTCCAATATAGCAGCCCTGTTTATTGGTACTATTGTCTGTAAAGCTTAGTTTATAAATACCGGCGGTTTCATTAGGATTTATAATTATCTTTGTCACTGCGAATGCGTTTGAAAATATTTTGATTGGGTTTTATTGGGATTTTGATATTTTTCTTTGCGGCTTCATTTGTGATTTTTTGGGCGGCTCCCCTGCAGTAGGGAATGGCATTGGTAAATTTTAGTTTCGGATTTTGATAGTTATTAATTTGTTCCAGTTTTTTTATTCTCTTTTTAAAAAGGCTTTTTACTATTGAATTTGGATACCCTGCATTTTTACATTGATTTTTGATAAAATGGAGTTCTTCATTGAGGAGTGTTTCGTTTGAGCAAACGCAGGGATGCTACAGTCAAAACCTCAGTTTGTCTCAGCATCGTCTCAGTCAAAATCCCTTTTTGTCTCAGTTTGTCTCAATCAAAATCCTTTTTTGTCTCAGTTTGTCGCAATCAAAATTCCTTTTTTTCTTGGTATGTCTCAACTAAAATTGGTTTTTTCAAGTTTGTCTCTCAACCAATTTTATTTGTTTGTTTGTTTATGTGTGTTAAGGCAAACCTGTACGTGGGGTATCTGCCTAGGTGGGGTTTCTGCTTATGCGATAGCATAATTGAATCATTGGAATGTCGAGCTGGAAAGTAGGTCATGACTCACTAGAATTAAATAATCCGTTATCAGCCTTTCTGCTGTTGGGCTTTTTTTTTTTTTTTTTTTCGTGCTGCCGCTTTGGAATCTTTAAGATTTAAATAAACAGAGCCAGCTGGCCAGGTTTTTTTTTTCCCCTCCCCATCCTCTCTTATATACTAGCTCCGCAGCTGTAAAATATATGTGTTTTTGTTATGTATCTGTGGTAATTTGAGAACATATGCAGCTTTTTTTGTTCTTTTTTTTTTCCCCTCCACCGTAGGATTTGGCAACACTGAATCCATCACGTGCAGTTAATCCATTCTGACAAAGGAATAATGCGTTCAGATAGAGATTCGCCTAATTTCTATCATGATATTTTGATATTTTCAAAGTGTGTAAAATTCATAAAGGCAGTTCTAATTTAGTGAATGACATTAACCTAATAGCTAACTGTTCAGATTATAGATATTTTAGGATCCATTGCAAGTTCACTAGCTGAATTCCAAAGCAATTTATGCATAATTGCACATAGTATGAAAATCTGGTGCAGATTAAAGCAAAAATTAGGCGTATGTGGTAAAAAGGCATGAGAGAATTCTCAGAAAGAAAATGACTTTATCAAGAACACATTCAGCTGCATGTATATTGGACCACCGATATTATGGAAAAAAAATTAAGCAAAATTAAACCTACATTGCTATTATTTTATACATTCTGTTAATAAATATCTTTTACCTATGTCTACAAACTTGTTAGCCAAACAGAAGCATTATCCAAGTTTTATGTTTGAGAATAAATTCTTGAATGCTGACTCCATAGATTGGTGAAACACTTTAAGGTCGAGGATCATATGAAAGCATAGCTGAAAGGTAGAACATCTAGGCAGTTAGTTACTGCTAATTCTAAGACAACTGTGCTAGAAAGAATGTTTCCTGGCTTTAAATTAGGCTAGTTTAAAAGCATCGCAACTTATGGGGATGTGTTTGCCCAATTGTCAGCAGGTAGTGATGCTCATGGTCCAGTCCAATCTACAGAATCGGTATGGGACTGAAAAAGCAAAAAACCTCACTTTTTAATTTAAATATTTTCACATAAAGAAGAAAGGAAAATAAATCTTGCTAAACAAACCGATTATAAAAGCAGATCTTTTTTGCACCAAATTTGGCAATGTTGCCTGAAAAAAGCTGTTTAAGTATTGATGTAATTTTGCGATAGCCTGTGAAGGAACTTTAAATGTTATTTTCATGCTTGTAATGAAGAGTATGCTGGCACAGATATTTATATACTTATTGTGCTTGAAAAGGATGATTGTCTCAAAACAACTGCTAAAGGCCGTAATGTACCGAAATTCTTTTGAGTGCTCCAGTTTAAAAAAAAAAAAATACTGAATACGTTATTTTCAATGGAATGCATTATTTTGTAATCCTTAATAACATATATCAATTTTATTTTTTTTGAAATAGAAAATATTTGCAAAATACACTTTAAACAATCACTGCCCGTAAAATGTAGTATATCGGAATTCTTTTGTATACTCCTGTAAATGGAATATAAAAGCTACAAACATCATTTTCAATTGGATATATCATATAATATATAGAAATGACATAAAAATTTCCTAGTAATCAATGTATATTTATGGAAGTCAGATGATATGGAGAAACTGAAATCATCAATACTTTTCATCATTGTTGGAAAGTGTTTATGATTTTTTAACTTGCAATTAAACAATAAGTAAAAGATTGTCTTCATCTTAAGATTGAAGCACACATTTTTCATTTTGGTGAGGACATGGAACAAATTTAATTTTTGAGAAAGTTGTTTCTGCTTGCTAATTCATTGGATTTTTCTTTTTTTTATTGAAGAAAAAAAGCAAGAAAAAAAAATTAACAAGTATAAAATGGAATATGTTATAATGTTGATATCATGAATGAAAATATTTATCAACAGTACAATTAACTTTTTATCAAAAATATCTGATACATATAAAAACATCAGATAATTTAAAATATCAGATAATTTCGAAAATTTTGTGATATGACCCCTGATTGTGATTTTAGTTATTTCAGCAAGTTCAGTGAGTTAATAACAAGAGAATCTGTTTTTAATTTTACAATGCAATTATCAGAGTTAAAAAAAAATTCTCCTACTTAGGTCCAAAGTTTTTTTCAGACTAACTGCAGGTAAATGGTTGCATCAAGCAACCGGAAATTACAGTAAACTATGAATTAAGATTGATGTGTAAATATTATACATGAGAGCATAGATGTATTTGGCTTTTATTTAAATCAGCAAGGTTTAAAAATCTTCAAAAATTTGGTTACATTCTTACCAGTATTTTAGAAAATAGTAAAACAACTAAATGTAAATATTGCATAAAAATCAAACAAACTACCTTTGCATTCCGTAATATTCTTTACCTAAATAGCTTAATAAAATTACAGCTTTTTTGGGTTTTCTAACTCTGTTAGAAAGTTTCACAATATTTTCAATTGTAGAATCAACAGTTTCCTATAAAAAATAAATAAATAAAAGTAAATAATTATAAGTATATCTTGCATTAAAAAATTTTTGTAAAAATATAATCCAAATAAATAAAATAAAATAGCTCTCAACTACATTAAAGTTGAAATTTCTATAGCTTATTTCTATAAAACAAATAAACCTAAATTTATGTTTACAACATAAATAAACTTACTTAATACTAATTTTATCTTGACACTTGAAACAATTAAAAGCTATTTTAATTTATTTCTACCCATATGGACCAATATCTTTTCTGCATCAATTACTGACTCCTCATAAAGAATTTTGTTTATGCAACAGTGGTTATGTCATTGACCTATCGCATTTTAACAAACCTAGGACAAGTCAATGGAATTTGTTCAACGTAATTTAAAATGCCTCCTACACTATCTCAGCAGTCTGACAGCAGAACAGCCGAGACTTTTGTATAGTAATGAAAGAATGATTAGATTAGTTAATCAATGAGTAATCACTACTGCACTTAGTCATATAGTACTTACTCATTCTATGTAAAAACAGGCATGCTTTGTCCAAATTGTGTAAATTGCAAGGCACATCAGATCAGACACAAATGAGTACACAACTATCTATAGTCGATTACATGATCAGATATTAATTATGATTACGATTACTGTCCCTTTTTTTATATATAGATTATGGGTATAGTTGAACGCTAAATTTGTGAAAATTCAATCATCTTGATCTTAATGAAATCAGACTTTGAAAAAATTCAGAATAATACAATTTTATAAAAGAATTTCAGGAAAATTTGTACATTATCATTTTTGTAAACAATTACAGTCGATTAAAATTGTTCGAAAGTCTGCATTGAACACATAGGCTTTGGATAAAATGATATTGTCATCTTCAAAAGTTCAAGACAAATTCATACCAATTTATAATTTTTGATAGAATCAAAGCAATCTATTTTAAATACTGAAGAGAAACATTAAATAATTCAAAATAACCATTCTTTGCTTATTTTTTTTCCAGACTTTTTTTTACCTACTTGATTTTAACTTTTCCAGGATTCCATATAATATATATAAAATATATATATATATATATATATATTTAATGAATTTTTATTCCAAT
Source organism: Cheiracanthium punctorium (assembly GCA_038373885.1). Lineage (NCBI taxonomy): Eukaryota > Metazoa > Arthropoda > Arachnida > Araneae > Cheiracanthiidae > Cheiracanthium > Cheiracanthium punctorium. Next base: position 74,734 of record JAWZYV010002231.1, read on the forward strand.
TTTTGTAAAGTCACTTTTCTGTTAAAATAATTTACAAAAGAAATTAATATATAAGGGGAAATGCCAATAAACAGCTGCCATATGATATTTTAATCAATTGTAATTTTTAGAAGAAGCCGCAAAATAAACCCAAATTTTGCCTGCATCATTTTCTAATTTTGCATAGTCAAACAGCAGTTATTTTGAATAAATTTCAGAATTTTGTGCTTTAAACAAATTTAAACTTTTCATATTTAATAACTTATCAGCAATAAACTTTTGTAACTCAAGGGTTGAGATAGTAAAATCCTGTTTTTGTGAAATTGTGAAAAATTTACTCATAATTTTGTGAATCTCAAATTAGCATTCAATCATGTTTTTTGAGCAAGGGTCCTGTTTCTGTGAACTTGTGAAAATAGAATATTGTTTTTGTGAATTTGTGAAAAACATAAAATTATACAAATTTAAATTCAGTATTAAATAAAAGTTCTATTTTCCCTACTAGCAATTTTGATCGGGCTACCACCGGCCACGTAGCCAGCCGATGATGGCCCGAGCAAAATTGCTAGTAGGGTTAAGACATTTTATAGAAAGTCCTATAAAAAGTAACTATATATGTATAAATAAACACATACAGATTTTTATAAATAAATACATCAAATTTATTCACATATACTGATTTATATAAATAATACATATACAGTAGAACCTTGATTATCCAACATAATTGGAACCAAACGGATTGTATAATCAAAATTTCCAGATAATAGAATTTTTTTCAACAATCAGCTAATTTAATATGAAGGGCGATTCCACAGTAACATGTGTTACATTTGTACACTGTTTGTTTCTTTTAAAGTTATTTTTCCTTAGCTCAGGGTTAAAAATTAAGTATCAGTTAATATTCTTATTTTACATTTTTTATAAAACAATTACATGTTTTAAATTAAAGGTTTAAAATATAATTATTTTAAACTTTTCATAATTAATTATTAATTTTATAAACTTGTAAAGTGTGTGACAATTTAATTGAAATCTGTTACAAAACTGAACAATTAGATTTGTGAATGGGCCATTCACCAATGGAAGAATTCTGTGAAAGGTCTGTTTTCAAAATGAAAAATATTGTGAAGGGACCGTATTTAAGGTAAAATATTTTGTGAAAGGTCCATTTTTAGGATAAAATATTTTGTGAAGGGTCAGTTAACTGATCTGAATTTCTCCTAAACAGATCCCTGGAAGGGGTCACATTTTATGAAAAATGATAAATAGGGGCATGGATTTTTTGTATTACAAAATAGATGCAAATTTATGTTAAATTTTCTTATAATTGTAAATAGATGCAAAATGTAAGCAATTTGTGAATAGAAATGAAAAGTTATTAGACAAGTTGGAGTGTATAGGCTGATTAATTTTATTTTTTACCAATTATGCAAAAAATTCCAGAGCTGGGAATCGAACCCAGGACTGCCGCATAATGTGTACCGCATAATTCGCACAGTTGGTAAAAAATAAAATTAATCAGCCAATACACTCCAACTTGCCTAATAACTTGAAAGGTTGATAGAATCGGCATCGACTTTTAATCGCCTCCTGAAATTGCCTTCTAATTTGATAAAGACCCCAATGTTAAGGACATATTGTAAGCTAATAAATGCTTTTTGCGGAAGCAGCTTTGGAGCCCAACTAATAGAGTATATGCAAAACACTTCATTAGTAATTATAATATCAGCCTTACGAACAAAAGAATGACTAAAACAGTTGAATGTTGAAATTAAAACAATGTGTCTTAATTAACGTTGAATGCCTAAGTTTTAAGGACATAAAACAATGTTTTATAAGTTGTTTGTGCAAGTTTTAGAGAAATTTCAAAATTTCATAATTTTCTGCAAAATTTCTTTTTTTTATGTGTCAAAATTCCATTTCTTTAATTATAAAATGAAAACTCCCTCTCCCCCACCACATACTGCAAAGTTACACTATAAAGAGAATTGTATAAGATTCAAAATGACCTTATTTACTAGAAAATCAATGTATTTTAATCATGTTATATATCATTTCTCATAAGTAATGTTAAGTTCATGTAAAACAATAAAGACGTGGTCGTGGTAGTGGCGATTTCAGTCAATCATTTTGCTTTAAATTGGTCTACTGATATTAAAAAAAAAAACTGTGCAAGTTAAGGAACTTAGAAAATCATGGAAAATTGTTTACACTATCAGAAAAGGAAGGGAACTCTGTACTTTGTTGAAAAAAGGCTATATCAGAATTACCAAAACAAAGAAATCTAGATTAATAATTGCAGTACTATAGTTAATAGGAGCTTAATTAATAAGAAAATGAAGGAATTTAAGGTGAAATGTATTGAATGTAACATACACAAAAGCAAATGGCAGATTCATAAAGGCTTTTAAGGTTTGGGTGATTCTCTGGAAAGGGGAAAAAATGAAGTCCCTTTGAAATTTATAATTTATGTGAACACATTTTTCTGTGACAATGTATTTTCATTATAAGCTGGACATGTACTCTATCTTTTAACTACATCATTTCATAAAAAAAAACTATTATAAAATTTTAAAAAATTGAAATTTACAGTAAATGTGTCATTCCCCTGGCTGTCCCCAAACCTAATTTTTTGTTTGTAAAGTTTGAATCAGCCTGTAATTTTAGAATTAAATATATTACACGTATAAATTAATAATTGCAATTAGTTTCTTTATAAGAGGAAAAATGCAGAAAAGCTATACTGTAACACATCTCTTGGAATAATAATAAGAAACTTGTCCCTAAGTGCTAACATCATTCCCCTGATTTTTTGAAAATAGTTAGAAATAATCCTGATAGATGGCTCTGGAATTAAACTCAAGGAATAACTTACTTCTGACCAATGAGATAGAAGCTGTGTAGAAGTGTGAACGTTTCAGCCATTTTGTCTGCAAGTTTATAGTATTCTGAAGTTTTGTTTTTTAAAAATATTTTTATTCACCATCATTACCCTGGTTCAAGATTTTAAAGCTGTAATTAAAGTAAGCATTTATTATAATTTTTTATTGTTTTAATATTAGTGTTTCTTTATATGCATGCATTTTGGAACTTCTTTGTTCTACCGTTCAATTACTACACCAGTTCAAATTAAAGAAAAACACCATTCCCCTGTCTATGATTAAAACAGGGGAATGATGATACAACCAGGGGAATGATCGAATGATGTGAAATGTATTAGGATAAAAATTTTAAATGTATTAGTTGAAAGATTTAAGAAATGCAGGTGGTGTGCAACAAAATTAGGTTTAACAAAACTGAATTTTTAAAAAAATCACCTTTCATCAGAACTTTTTTAAAAATTTATTGCTTTGACATTGCATGTAAATATTTATTTCTCTCTCTCTCGGGGAAAACAGATTTTATTACAAAGGGTAAACAAAAGAAACAGAAAAGGTACCTTTCTGATAGTCTAAGAAATTTGTACACGAAATACGTAAAAAAGCATAAGTATATTAGTTATATAACATTTTGTCAGATACGACCTTTTTGGATTATTAAAGCAAAAGTAGGTGACTGGGATACTTGTTTATGTATAAAGCATGCCAATTTCCAATACATTATTGATAAACTCCACTATCTAAAGTTAATACATCAAAATAATGCACATGATGTAAGTGCAACAGTTTGTTGTTACGTATCATCCAAAGCCTGTATGTATCGGCAGTGCAGTCGTTGCAAACATAAAATTCTACCCATTACAGTTGAACAGGATAAAAAAAAAGAAGAAACATTTTATTACCAATGGTCGACCGAAACACAGGAAAGAAAGAAAAAAGATAAAACGATCAAAGTAAAATTTACTATGAAGAAGAAAATAATTGCATCTGCAGAAGTTTTAATCAATGAAGCCCAAACTAAACTGAATGCTTTTCTAAAGCACAGATATAATTATTCGCACCAGCTTAAATGTATGAAAGCTTTAAGAATCTCACTTAATCCAAGCGAAGTTTCAGTTGTCGTAGATTTTCAGAAAATTATCTTTGTAAGTACGTATCAGAGGTACAGAGTGCTCATTTTGGAGCCTCGAAACAACAAATCAGTCTACACACAGGTGTGATCTATGCACAAAATAAGTCTACTTTACAAGAAGAAATAATATCTTTTTGTATTATCTCAGACATATTAAGACATAATGCATCTGCTGTTTGGGCACGTATAGTATTACACCAATTATAAAATTAATAAAAAGAGAGTATCCTGATGTTGAAACTATTCATTTTCAAAGTGATGGGCCAACAACCCAATATCCTAACAGAACAAATTTTTACTTTTTAACATTATTTGCACAAAAATTTAACCTTAAGTCTATGACCTGGAATTTCACTGAAAGTGGCCACGGGAAAGGTCCTGCAGATGGAATTGGAGGTACAGTTAAACGAATAGGAGATGAAATCGTAGCCCGTGGCTCAGATATCATTAAAGCAAACACCCTCTTTCAATGTTTATCTGCTGCAAACTTAAAAGTTAATTTTTTTTAAATATCAGATGCAGATATTAATATCATAGATGACTTGAAGCCAAAGGGTACAATGATTCCATCTATTCCAAATCTGATGAAATTGCATCAGCTCACTTGGAATAAATGTTCAACTTCAACTACGTTACTTAAGTTGTTTCACATGTGACACATTTGAAAAATGCCTCCATTACAGCTCAGAACCATCATTTGTAGATTTATCTTCCTGTTTTAAGAATACTAATGATTGTAAAGATTCTCAAGCATCAACTTCTGATTTAGAAAGTAAACCTATTATAATAGGAACTTGGGTTACAGTTGTATATGATGAAAATTGGTTTCCTGGTGAGTTTTTTAATTTAATTTTTATTTAACATCACCAAACTATCTTATGATTTTACCCTGTTACTTATAATGAAATTTGTTTTGAACAGGTGCAATTGAAGAAATAAATGATGACAACCTAAAAATAAACTTTATGCTCAGAAATGGAAGCCAATTTTACTGGCCAAATAACCAGATATACAGGATGCACCAAAGAATGAAATTTTGTGTCTATTAAAAGTCCTCCTCGTCCAATTTCTTCTAGATATTTTATCATAGACAATTTGTGTGATATAGATTTAAAAATGAAAAATAACATTTCTTGTACCTAAACATTGTTCTCTCTTGCTGTCTAAATAAATTCAATATCACTCATTATCTTATAGTTTGTTATTTATTCTAAAAGATTAATCCAACTTTGAAATAGTCGTATATTAAAATAATAATAATAATTTTCAGTTGTTAAAATGCTGAATTATTTTATGTTCTGTATTTTGAAATCAGCCAAATCATCCCCTTGTTCCATCATATCATTCCCCTGTTCAACCATATCATTCCCCTGTACCATCGTATCATTCCCCTGTCATGAGAATATTTAAAAATCTGTATATAATATTTATTTTTAGGAATTGTGAATTGAAAGTGATATTACCTGTATAAAATCACATTTTAAAGATATATATGAAAAAAAATACATATATTCATATTTTATAAAAATTGCAATATGAATCGCTGAAATACCCCTTTTTCCAGAGAATGACCCGTTTGTATTTTCTGATTATTTATCAAAATTTTAAAAACCAATCCATTATGTTCTAATCTTCGGGAAAACTAAAAAAAAGTTGTGTCATACATGATCAACTATATAATTGGTAATTATAAATATATAAAATAAATTAGTAAGTAATTAAATTTAACAGATGGACATTGATATAATATAAAACTATTAACAGCAAATAATCAATTACCTCAATAGATAGTTTAATTTTTTTAGATGATTTGTCTTCATCATCTGATAAATCATTAGCTTTATGTTTTGAAGATTCAGCTGCAACTTCTGAACTCATCTTTGACAGTGATGTAAGATTTCTCCTGCATGTATTTGATATAACTTCTCTTAGCACTATAAAGATTAGTAAAATAAATGTAGTACAAATTAAAATAATTTCTAGACTAGGATATGCTTTTCAAAAGTTCATTATGATTATGTTTATCCAGAGCTGGTCCTAGGGTGGAGCAAATGGTGGAGCACCAAAATACCTTACTGTGTATATATATATATATATATTTGGCGCTTTATATTCAATTTTTCCACTCTTTCATTGCCTTAAAAGGCTATATTTAAACACTTATCCGGAATAAGCTCGTTAATTGGCACCATGTGCTATCTACTTTTTTATTTTTTTAATATTTTTTTCACTTTATCATTGGATTATCTTGGGATTTCACTTTACGTAAGTAAGCTATTATATATTATATATATATATATATATATATATATACACACATATAGTGAATAGTGCTAACTCAAGGTACCAGCAACTTGAGCAGCTGCCCGGGGTTGCTATGTGTTTAGGGGGAAACCATCATCAAAGCACGATCTTAGGGGGATGGAACATGGAATTGATTTTTCTTTTTCAGGTTTATTCAAGGTCAGACTGTCCCATGTGCCCATGGTCAGGTGAGTCCCCTTTGTAGCTTCTTCGTATTCTTCATTATCATCATCATTTTTATTGACTTAAGAATGCTAAAAAATTTTTTATAAGAAAGGATTACCGGAACTGGGGAGATAAAAGTTAATAGAAATTTTATAAATCACAAAACTATTCCTCAATAAAACCGAACGGAACTTTACTCGTTAAAAGTGAGTTATACTCCCGTAGACTTAACTTTCTAAAACCCAGTATTTCCAATTTCTTCATTAAATCCGGGTTCTGCTTAAATAAGAGCTCGTTATAAACGAGTTAGACTTATTTTAAAAGGGCACCGAAAATTAGCTTTCCTGTACGCCATCCACCCTGGAGCAGGTCCTGTATATATTTGAGTGTCCATCCATACCTTATTAAAATCCTCGTTTTACTCATCTCAAAACTTTTATAGCTACATGTATGTGTGTGTGTGGAGGGGGGGGGGTGCATTTTTGTACTTCACACTAGTGATGTAACGAATATTCGGCCACTACTCGGTATTCGGCCTATTCTGCTGTTTTGCCGAATATTCAGTTGGCTGAATACTGAACAGGTATTCGGCCGAATACTTGTGGCCAAATATTGATTCATATTCGGCTGAATAATTTCAGAAAAAAGAAAAATATTTTTTAAATGCATTTACAAGTAATACTGCTTAGTTATACTTCAATGAGTTAATCATATAATAAAATATTCTAATTCATTGAATTTTAAGCTGAATGAGACATAATCAAATGCAATAATAATATTACAGAAATGCAGACTTTTCTACTTATTGACCCTACTTGAATTGATTTTATAATTTCTTTATTGGGTAGGGGTGGAAGGAATTTTTTCAGATCCTTAATTACAAACACAATTTTGAAAAGCTGCTAAATATGTTTCGCTCAGAGTCTGTAAAACACAAAACATGTGATTATGTATAGTTACCAGATTAATGACATTTACCATAGCATATTTATTAAATTATGAATATGAATACATATATATAATATATCTGTTATTAATGCTTAACGTTCTAAAACATATTTTATCATGACCAATATTAATGACTATGTCATTTTTTCTCTCACCCCCTTTATTGAAAATTGTCCGAAAAATATGTCCCAAAAATGCGACATAATTTTACATATATTTAAATACTATTAGTTCACAACAGCTTTAATCTATTGTTACAATATATCATAAGGCGTAGACTGTGCATACATGTATCTTTCCATAAATAGGTTACAATCATAAAAATTTCAACAGATTAAGAAAATTGTCGAGTATTGAATTGTTTATTGTGCAATGTCTTATCCTCCTGAATTCTGTATCCCTCAATAAACAAATGACATAGTCAATATCATTTTAATATGGCAATAATGAAACTAAAAATTTAGGGGGATTGAGGGGGGGGTCTCCCCCTGACGAGGCTCAAACAGCCGAGTTATTTTTTTAGTTTTACAGATAATATACTGTTGTTTGTTTTTAAGTACCTATAAATAATATAAAATGAATTTTATTTAATATTTAATTACAAAATTGAAAAGCAATATTTTATTTACAGTTAAAATGAAATTTTTAAAAATGTAAAATTTGACCGCCGAATATTCGGTATTCGGCCTTAACTATGAGCCGAATATTCGGTATTTGTCCTGAGCTATTGGTCAAATATTCGGTATTCGGCCAAATGACTATTCGTTACATCTCTACTTCACACCACTTAGACAAATACCCAAGACCGGCACTGTGTTTATCAAGTGTTTAGTGAACATTTTGTATAATAATAATCGGACTAAACAGAGAAGACAGTACATCATTGTTTGTTTACTTTTCTACTGTTTAAGATTTTGGCACAATCCTTGGGCAATGGATGATGCCAGGGAAGAATGCTGTTGAGGGATGTCTGACAGGTAATCATAAAGACATGTTATGGTAATCATAAAGACATGTATCTTAGTTAAATTTTTTTTTTTATTTGGGAATACCTTATTCCCCCCGTACACGATATATATTTCGGTTACACACATAACCATCATCAGTCGTTTCTGGATCTCACACTAATGGCGGCTTCCTTTTTTATCTCTTCGTTCTTCTTCTGGAAATTTCGATGAATGACGTCATCCCATGATTGGTCGATTGTATGAAGTGCATCGTTGATGCTGCCATCTGTCGTTACTATTTCTAAGCTCTCACGAATGTAGGCATATATACTATTTTTAAAGTTGGCTATTTTTTTAAATATTTTTAAAATCAATGGTAATGGTCTCTTCCATAGCAAAACGTGCCAGAGCGGTACTTTGTTTCTGGAGGTTAATATCTTGAAAATGTTCGTTTTTTCGCTCTTTAATTTTCCTTTTTGTAACGCCGATGTAGCAATTTTCTTTATTAGTGTCGTTTGACATAAAGTTAATTTTATAGATCCCTGCGGTTTCGATGGGGTTGATTGGGTCTTTTTCCGATCTAATGCGCTGAAAAATTGTTTTATTAGGTTTAATTGGAATACGGAAGTTCTTTTTACTGGCGATATTAGAAAGTTTATTGGCTATCCCCGGCTAAAGGGGATAGCGGTAGTAAAACGTGGTTTATCTTTTTGACGGTTGTCTATAATATTTAATTTACGTTGCCTAGCTTTGAAAACTTTATCGAAAATTTCTCGAGGGTAGTGGGCGTCTTGACATTGTTTCCTTATGAAAGCAATTTCTTTTTGAAGGAGGTCATTGTTAGAACAAACTTTTGAAGCGCTCAAAAAGAAATTGCTTTCATAAGGAAACAATGTCAAGACGCCTACTACCCTCGAGAAATTTTCGATAAAGTTTTCAAAGCTAGGCAACGTAAATTAAATATTATAGACAACCGTCAAAAAGATAAACCACGTTTTACTACCGCTATCCCCTTTAGCCGGGGGATAGCCAATAAACTTTCTAATATCGCCAGTAAAAAGAACTTCCGTATTCCAATTAAACCTAATAAAACAATTTTTCAGCGCATTAGATCGGAAAAAGACCCAATCAACCCCATCGAAACCGCAGGGATCTATAAAATTAACTTTATGTCAAACGACACTAATAAAGAAAATTGCTACATCGGCGTTACAAAAAGGAAAATTAAAGAGCGAAAAAACGAACATTTTCAAGATATTAACCTCCAGAAACAAAGTACCGCTCTGGCACGTTTTGCTTTGGAAGAGACCATTACCATTGATTTTAAAAATATTTAAAAAAATAGCCAACTTTAAAAATAGTATATATGCCTACATTCGTGAGAGCTTAGAAATAGTGACGACAGATGGCAGCATCAACGATGCACTTCATACAATCGACCAATCATGGGATGACGTCATTCATCGAAATTTCCAGAAGAAGAACGAAGAGATAAAAAAGGAAGCCGCCATTAGTGTGAGATCCAGAAACGACTGATGATGGTTATGTGTGTAACCGAAATATATATCGTGTACGGGGGAATAAGGTATTCCCAAATAAAAAATTTTAACTAATTAATCTGCCGTATTAAATAATGTTTTATATGTTTTTATTACATGTATCTTGTTTTAATTTATCGCGAGTTTAGTAGAACAGATGTTTGGAATTCAAAAATTTTCATATTATGGATGGAAAGGAATGAAATATGCTATTGTATGAAAAAGAAGTGTACGTGTGTTTGTTAGAAATGTGGTACGATTATAAAACTAAATAAAAGAAAGCATGTCGGTTTTTGGTGTGTTGATTTTACACTAAGCCAGTGGGTGAAGGAGAGCATAAAGGACATTTCTGAGTGGGTAAGTAAAATACTAAGGTACGCACTTTTTTTCTCCATGAATCTTTGCCTTCGCTAAGGTTTTTTATGTCACTTTCAAAGTCATATTTGATGATTTTGATAGTGTTATTTATGTGATATTCTAATCATACTGACTTAGATCAGGCCCATAGCTTGGTTGCTTAATCCATCAAGGTTTTTATGAGTTAAAAATTGGCCAGTGTTTGCCCAGTTTACAATAGCTGCAGAAATAGGTTGCTTAATCCATCAAATTTTTTTCATTTAAAAACGGACCCAGTGTTTTCCCAGTTTGCATACGCTGTACAAATAAGTTGCTTAACCCAACAAAGCTTTCTTTGGTTAAAACTGGTTCACTGTTGACTCATTTTAAATTAGCTGTTCAGGGAGATGCTGAATTTGCAGAAGCTTTTTAGGGTAAAAATTGACAGGTGGTTGAAGATTTTTGAATTATTTTGATGTTTCTTATCTGTTTTTGTTAGTGTCATTTAGGTGCAGTTTCAATTTGTTAAAAATACTTGAGTTTGCTTTGTTGATCATGCAAAATGGTTGGTGACTGCCAAACTCCAGCAACTGTCGCCATGTTTACATGGGACCCATACCTAAAGTGGCCATTTTTTCTGAATAAAAAATCAGGGCATCTCTAAACCACGGAGTCGGGATTGGTAAAAATCAATCCCAAACACACACACCAAAAATTTTTTTTTCCCCACAAAAAATCTTATTTTCTACTTTTATGAGAAGAACTTAGTTTTTTTTAAATAATTGTATTGTTAATTTTTATAACTTTCCAAAATAGTTTGCTTTCTAACATCACCATCCATTGATTATAGGTACTTATTATAAAACAAATATGGTTTTATAATACCTATAATCAATTACATTAATATGTATTATAAAACAATAATTTTCATCAATAAAAAAATTGGTGTTGAATACAAGTAACAAAAAACTTTGTGAATAACACAATCATTTTCCCGTTAATTTATTCACAATTTATCTTTCATAAAACAGGATTTTGGCAGGACAGGAATGCTTCTGTGGGGACAGTAGGACATATAGGTAAAAAACAGGACTGTCCCGCCAAAAACAGAACGCCTGGTCACTTTACCCATATCGTCTCATTCAAAATTTCCAAATAATCTAATAGGCCAATGGACGAAAAATATTAGCAAACGAATAAACTAGTTACACAGAATTAATGTAAGAATTAACTATTCTTTTTTCTTCTTCAGTTATTGGAAGAATAAAAAAAAATGAGAACTTAAACTATATTGTTGACAATAACAGAATTAGTTGTGTTACATTTAAGAGTACATTGAAGATTACACTACGAGCTAGGCCCCACCACAGCAGAGTGGATAAGCACTTAGTAGTGGATAAGCAAATAGTAAGGAGTGGATTAACTGTGAAACGTTCTGGCCTACCGCACGGCTGACGATGTAACGATCTGGAGTTTATATTGATTGTCTTCCGATGTAAAGATAATACGCATTGAAATCTCTTAAAAATTCCACTGATTAAGGCATCCCCCCCTCCCCCAGAAAGATAGTTTTCCATCAATACAACACAATAAACCACGAGCTGTAATAAAGACAAATCAATTACAATAGCATATTATAAAGGTATAGAACATTATTTTAATGCAATACAGAGTCTTTAACGCAACGTGATTTGTGTTTATTTCAAGGGAATCCGACAGCATAATTAAGTAACTATACTAATAAATAAAACGAGAAAGGGAATAAAACTACACAGAAAAATTACAAATATCTCCTAATGATCACGAACACGGAATACTACATTTAATACTTTATAAATTAAAAGAAAAAATCCTTCAGAGCTTTACCTACTCGACCAAGGTTAAGCATGCCACAATTACTATTTTTTATTTGTAAACCGGACAAATTTTTCTTTCCTCCAAATAAAAGGCAGCGACTATTTTCACCACCGTTTTTCCCCCTTTACTGGAGTTCCCCCCTTCGTTGCCACAGCAACCAGGCGGAAACTGGGTTATGTTTTTAGTACGGTTCCCATTCTATGGAGTTGATCTCGGTGGTGAAAATAAGACAATCGCCAAGAGCTATGCAGCATTTTATTGGATATTTCGGATTTGTATGCAGAAATTAGCCAATAAAAACATTCACCACCAAGTTGATCAGTTTAATCCGTTCATTAAAATGAATAAGTCTCTTATTTTCACCACCGTTTCATTTGTGTTTTTATTTGGACGATACGTATAATGATCCTGCGTTTAGTAAGTAATGTTTAAAAATGAATTATGTTATTTAGGAGTTCTTCTTTCTATAATTTTACATCGTTGTCTTTATTTACTCTTAATTTATTTCAAATTTTATTCTTTCAATATTATATATTTCTTTTTTTTTAATGTTGCAGTCGCAATTATCTAAAGAGATGCAATAGAAGTAGATTAATTATTAACTTCGCAATTGAAAAAAGTATGCTTAATTCTTTATTCTGCAGATTTATGTCTTTTATTTTATCACTTATTTTTATGGCTTATAGTCCTTTTTTTATTTTATTTTATTTTTATATTTTTTTTTTTTGCTTAAAGTGGCTAAAGTTTGACATTACTTAAATTGTATTGTAACAAATAATTATATAATCTCTTGTAATCAAATTCTTTACTTGAGAAAGATGTGGAATTGCAATATTATGCTAATTTGAAAAAGTTGTTTAAAAATATACATTTCAATGTTGTGTATACATTTAAAGTAGTTAAGTAATCACACAAGCAAAGCATGACAAATTCAGTTAAATAACAATAAGGTATATAAAACACATGAAATAATTTGTGTTTTACACAGAGTTATTTAATTTGCTACACTGATTTTCTAGATAAAATAAAATGTTTCCCATTTGGAAATTATATATAGAGAGAGAGATAGATAGATACAATAATATTGTGAGATCCTCCTGACATTTCATGTATTTTTAGTTAGACTGATAGAGATTATGATTTTTCTTTTTAAGGGGTCTAGTGATTAACGTAAAAATGAATTTATAAGGTTTGGAATATTAATTAAACCACTTAGTGCTTAATGAAAAACACTCAAAAAACTGGTGTTAAAAGATAATATAAATAAAAACTATAAAAACATACGTAAAAAATGTACTTAGCACTTGGTAATCACCAAGTAACTTATAAGTACTACCTTTTTTAACATGTATTTTCAAACAAAGTATTTATTTATATTACTTTGTGCTTGCATTCAAAAGGAAGAAAACAAAATTAGTTGTGTTCTTGCAGTAATTTAATGCTACAAACATTTGAAACTTTTCTGTTCTGTTTCATGCTCAAAATATGAGCAGAAGTTTGACAAGTTGTTTTGTTTGTGGAAGTAAAGAGGTTAATATGATTACAATTATTCTTAAATGCTGTTGTTTTATTATTGATTTAAATTATAACCACAAAATTTATCCCCCCACCCCATTGGCATAACTGGCCTGATTTTCTAGGGTGGGCTACAGCCCCTTTTATATTCGTGTAAGCATGTTATATGTAAGTTAGTAAATTACTATTAATAATTAGTTTATTATACGTCCCGCAGTTACATGCACTTAGCCGGGGGTTTGCAATTATTGGTTACAATTCTGGAGGCAGTGCCCTCCCCCCCCCCTTTCTTTAAAATTTTACCCTACTCCCAAATTTGCAAAATCGACAGAAGATAAATTTGAAAAAATGAAAATCTGAAGTTAAAATCAATTTCAAAAGTTAATAGATTTTTTTAAAAAGAGTTCTTAAAACCTGCTTCACAACCACTGCAGTATATATGACAGTGTATTTTCAACATTAAACCAAGTTTTAAACCTCAGTGATTATTGATGCGACATGATCGAAAAGAAGATATATTCTTACTTGCATTTAATTAAGATATTCTTAAATATCTCAGCTTATATGGTTTTGTTGACCGGTTTGTCAACATACGCAAGCAAATGGTTTAGATTGTGTCTGCAGTACATCATATTTGTGTAACAACACATTAGACAAACAAAATTTATTATAAATTAAGTATTGAATGTATAATACATTTTTAGGACTATATTCCGTATACGGTGCCTTGTTTACATGTCAATGGTTTGTTTACAAATCATTGGCGAACAATCTGACGCGAGAGTGAGCGATGCACCGCCAACTGCCGGTGGTAGTTGTGACTGGCAACCATAAAGAATACGTGTTTCGTCAGGTTTGGGAATTTGAAATTGTTTGCGTTATTGATGGAAGGGAATGAAATGTGTTATGTTAATATAAGAAAAGAATTTGTGGGTGTTTGTTAGAAATATAGTACGTTATAAGCCGGTGGGTGTTGGGGACATTTCTGAGCGGTTATTTACCAAAAAAATAGAGGTAAGTGTTCTTTTTTAACGAATCTTTCGATGTTTAAGGTTTTTAATGTGAATTTTAAATTGATATTTGAAGTGTTTATGTTTTCGTAAGTGCTATTTACGTGCTATTCTAATCATACTGACTTTATAAGAGGTGTACAACTAGGTTGTTTAATCCACCGATGTTTTTTTTGAGTTGAAAACGGGCCAGTGTTTGCCCAGTTTACATTAGCTGTACAACTAGGTTGCTTAGTTCACTGTTGTTGTTTTTTTTTAGTTAAAAACGGTCCACTGGTTGTGTAGTTTACATAGCTGTACAACTAGTTTGCTGAATCCACTGAGGTTTTTTTAGTTAAAAACGGGCCACTGGTTGCCTAGTTTAGATAGCTGTACAGCTAGGTTGCTGAATCCACTGAGGTTTTTTTAGTTAAAAACGGGCCACTGGTTGCCTAGTTTAGATAGCTGTACAGCTAGGTTGCTGAATCCACTGAGGTTTTTTTAGTTAAAAACGGGCCACTGGTTGCCTAGTTTAGATAGCTGTACAGCTAGGTTGCTGAATCCACTGAGGTTTTTTTAGTTAAAAACGGGCCACTGGTTGCCTAGTTTAGATAGCTGTACAGCTAGGTTGCTGAATCCACTGAGGTTTTTTTAGTTAAAAACGGACCACTGGTTGCCTAGTTTAGATAGCTGTACAACTAGGTTGCTGAATCCACTGAGGTTTTTTTAGTTAAAAACGGACCACTGGTTGCCTAGTTTAGATAGCTGTACAACTAGGTTGCTGAATCCACTACTAGGGCGTGGGGGGGGGGGGGGGGGGGGGGGGGGGACCTGGACTGGGGTTTTTTTTTTTTTATTTAAAAAAACGGAAACGGAAAAAGGACCACTGTTTGCCATAGAATGACTATAAACATGGGTGGGTGACATGGGGTGGGGGTGTGGGCACGAACACCGGTTGTATGATTTTAAAAAAAATAAAATTTATAATAAATTTTAATTTTTAAAAAAAAAAATAAAAAATTTATTAACAATTTCTATATTATGAAAAACACGTTATTTTAACTGAAACAATATTTAAAAACAAAAACAATTTAAAATATTAACGCGAGGAAAGAATTAAAGATAATAAACAATATTTATAAAGTATTAACATATAAAAAAATAAATAATACAAACATGTAAAAAATTTAACTAATTTACTTTTAAAAAAAATTAAAATATAGAAGAGTGTTTATGTACCAATATTAAAAAAATAATTATTAAAACACACCAAACTATAAAATTTAATTAAACAAATAAGTAATTTTAGGAACAACATAAAAATATAATATTTAAACAAAATAAAAATAGTTTTTAATATTTAAACCCATTATTTACATGTAAGTTAATGTGAAAATGAATAATCCAAAATTCAATATTTTGGAACGCAGTGGCAGCAGGTGTTTTCAGGCGAACGTAAATTAAAAAAGAAGGAAAAAAAAAAAAAGAAATCCACATTAATCACTTATCAAAAAAAAAATAATACAAATTCAGAATACATAAGATTGAGGAAAACACCAGATGAGCCCCCTCACCTAGACCATGCAGATGGTAGACTAAAAAAAAAGACTAGTTTCTGTGATTCTTCCGTCTCAACCACAATAAAATAATAGGATCTAAGAAAGGAAGAGGGAAAGTTTCTGTCCACTTTCTTGGGGGGCAGCTGTGCTGAAAGTTCCGTGGTGTTCAGTCTGGCCTGGTTTCTGTCTCTGGTTTCGTCCATTTTTTTTTTTTCGTAATGTGAATATTTGGCCCAGTACAATAGCTATTCAAATCTATATAATACAATTTTGTTTTTCTTTGTTTTGTTTTATGTTTTTGGCATTTGAGTTTTTTTTTTTTTTTTAATACTTTTTAGGGATTTTTGTAGTTTTTTTTTTGTTTTTAGTATTTTTGATTTTATCTTAGAGTCAGTGCAAATTGCTCAAGATTGGGAGAGCATACTATTAATCAAATTCTGTCCCAAAATATTTTCGCAATATATACAGGTGAGAGGGGACAGGGTGGGACTGAAAACAGTTCTTTTGAGACATTTAATATATCTTCCTCTTCATCTTCTTAACCATCATTTTCATACTTCTTCCTCTTTTGCTTTTTTCCTCCTAAATCTCGCGACACTATAGTAAATGAAACAAAATATATCCTTACTATTAAAATTTCTTGTTCTAAATTCTTCCTGGTATATTACACATAACTTCTAACTCAGTATTCCTTCCTCCACCCAACCGCAAACACAAACTCTCCTCCACTCCCCACACTCATCCCGAAAATACAGAACAATACCAACAAAAGACAACTGAATAACATACTTAAAAACCTCAAAGAACTCTCCCATGAAAACGACACTAAACAACAAAAACAAATTACATTAACAACTCCATCACTACTCCTCACCATCACAACAAACAAAGACTATAAAAAAACCTAAAAGAATTCCATTTCAGAGAACATCTTTTGAATATAATCCCAATCGGCCGTCAGAGGCAGGGTTGACTCAGTTAGTCCCCTGGTGTCCTGTGTTGTGCGCCTGGCAGTCCCATGAGAAAAAACTTAGGCAAATAAAAAAACACCCAAAAACCAAGCCCTCACACACCAAACCCCCCAAGCGAACCCCCCCACCACCCCCACAACCCCCCACCCCACCCCCCCAGCACGGCCCACAACATACAACCACTGATCGCAGCACGTACAGAGAAACCCCACAACCCACATTATCCCAATACCAAAGAGACACACCCCCCCCACCGTCCCCCCCCGCCCACCGCCCCCGGCCCCCCCCCTCTCGCCCCTCCCCCACCCTAACCCCACCCCCCCCCCTCCCCCCCACCCCCAGCCCACCCCCCCCAACTCCCCCCCCCCCCCACTCCCACCCCCCCCCCCCACCCCCCCCCGCCTCCCCTGATCTCCCCCCGCCCCCCCCCCCCCCCCCCACCCCCCCCTCCCCACCCCCTCCCCCCGCCACCCCCCCCCCCCCCAGCACCCCCCCCACACCCAGTCTCCGCCCCCCCCCCCTCCCCCACCCACCCCCCAACCCCCCCCCCCCCCCCCCCCCCCCCCCCCCCCCCCCCCCCCCCCCCCCCCCCCCCCCCCCCCCCCCCCCCCCCCCCCCCCCCCCCCCCCCCCCCCCCCCCCCCCCCCCCCCCCCCCCCCCCCCCCCCCCCCCCCCCCCCCCCCCCCCCCCCCCCCCCCCCCCCCCCCCCCCCCCCCCCCCCCCCCCCCCCCCCACCCCCCCCCCCCCCCCCCCCCCCCCCCCCCCCCCCCCCCCCCCCCCCCCCCCCCCCCCCCCCCCCCCCCCCCCCCCCCCCCCCCCCCCCCCCCCCCCCCCCCCCCCCCCCCCCCCCCCCCCCCCCACCCCCCCCCCCCCCCCCCCCCCCCCCCCCCCCCCCCCCCCCCCCCCCCCCCCCCCCCCCCCCCCCCCCCCCCCCCCCCCCCCCCCCCCCCCCCCCCCCCCCCCCCCCCCCCCCCCCCCCCCCCCCCCCCCCCCCCCCCCCCCCCCCCCCCCCCCCCCCCCCCCCCCCCCCCCCCCCCCCCACCCCCCCCCCCCCCCCCCCCCCCCCCCCCCCCCCCCCCCCCCCCCCCCCCCCCCCCCCCCCCCCCCCCCCCCCCCCCCCCCCCCCCCCCCCCCCCCCCCCCCCCCCCACCCCCCCCCCCCCCCCCCCCCCCCCCCCCCCCCCCCCACCCCCCCCCCCCCCCCCCCCCCCCCCCCCCCCCCCCCCCCCCCCCCCCCCCCCCCCCCCCCCCCCCCCCCCCCCCCCCCCCCCCCCCCCCCCCCCCCCCCCCCCCCCCCCCCCCCCCCCCCCCCCCCCCCCCCCCCCCCCCCCCCCCCCCCCCCCCACCCCCCCCCCCCCCCCCCCCCCCCCCCCCCCCCCCCCCCCCCCCCCCCCCCCCCCCCCCCCCCCCCCCCCCCCCCCCCCCCCCCCCCCCCCCCCCCCCCCCCCCCCCCCCCCCCCCCCCCCCCCCCCCCCCCCCCCCCCCCCCCCCCCCCCCCCCCCCCCCCCCCCCCCCCCCCCCCCCCCCCCCCCCCCCCCCCCCCCCCCCCCCCCCCCCCCCCCCCCCCCCCCCCCCCCCCCCCCCCCCCCCCCCCCCCCCCCCCCCCCCCCCCCCCCCCCCCCCCCCCCCCCCCCCCCCCCCCCCCCCCCCCCCCCCCCCCCCCCCCCCCCCCCCCCCCCCCCCCCCCCCCCCCCCCCCCCCCCCCCCCCCCCCCCCCACCCCCCCCCCCCCCCCCCCCCCCCCCCCCCCCCCCCCCCCCCCCCCCCCCCCCCCCCCCCCCCACCCCCCCCCCCCCCCCCCCCCCCCCCCCCCCCCCCCCCCCCCCCCCCCCCCCCCCCCCCCCCCCCCCCCCCCCCCCCCCCCCCCCCCCCCCCCCCCCCCCCCCCCCCCCCCCCCCCCCCCCCCCCCCCCCCCCCCCCCCCCCCCCCCCCCCCCCCCCCCCCCCACCCCCCCCCCCCCCCCCCCCCCCCCCCCCCCCCCCCCCCCCCCCCCCCCCCCCCCCCCCCCCCCCCCCCCCCCCCCCCCCCCCCCCCCCCCCCCCCCCCCCCCCCCCCCCCCCCCCCCCCCCCCCCCCCCCCCCCCCCCCCCCCCCCCCCCCCCCCCCCCCCCCCCCCCCCCCCCCCCCCCCCCCCCCCCCCCCCCCCCCCCCCCCCCCCCCACCCCCCCCCCCCCCCCCCCCCCCCCCCCCCCCCCCCCCCCCCCCCCCCCCCCCCCCCCCCCCCCCCCCCCCCCCCCCCCCCCCCCCCCCCCCCCCCCCCCCCCCCCCCCCCCCCCCCCCCCCCCCCCCCCCCCCCCCCCCCCCCCCCCCCCCCCCCCCCCCCCCCCCCCCCCCCCCCCCCCCCCCCCACCCCCCCCCCCCCCCCCCCCCCCCCCCCCCCCCCCCCCCCCCCCCCCCCCCCCCCCCCCCCCCCCCCCCCCCCCCCCCCCCCCCCCCCCCCCCCCCCCCCCCCCCCCCCCCCCCCCCCCCCCCCCCCCCCCCCCCCCCCCCCCCCCCCCCCCCCCCCCCCCCCCCCCCCCCCCCCCCCCCCCCCCCCCCCCCCCCCCCCCCCCCCCCCCCCCCCCCCCCCCCCCCCCCCCCCCCCCCCCCCCCCCCCCCCCCCCCCCCCCCCCCCCCCCCCCCCCCCCCCCCCCCCCCCCCCCCCCCCCCCCCCCCCCCCCCCCCCCCCCCCCCCCCCCCCCCCCCCCCCCCCCCCCCCCCCCCCCCCCCCCCCCCCCCCCCCCCCCCCCCCCCCCCCCCCCCCCCCCCCCCCCCCCCCCCCCCCCCCCCCCCCCCCCCCCCCCCCCCCCCCCCCCCCCCCCCCCCCCCCCCCCCCCCCCCCCCCCCCCCCCCCCCCCCCCCCCCCCCCCCCCCCCCCCCCCCCCCCCCCCCCCCCCCCCCCCCCCCCCCCCCCCCCCCCCCCCCCCCCCCCCCCCCCCCCCCCCCCCCCCCCCCCCCCCCCCCCCCCCCCCCCCCCCCCCCCCCCCCCCCCCCCCCCCCCCCCCCCCCCCCCCCCCCCCCCCCCCCCCCCCCCCCCCCCCCCCCCCCCCCCCCCCCCCCCCCCCCCCCCCCCCCCCCCCCCCCCCCCCCCCCCCCCCCCCCCCCCCCCCCCCCCCCCCCCCCCCCCCCCACCCCCCCCCCCCCCCCCCCCCCCCCCCCCCCCCCCCCCCCCCCCCCCCCCCCCCCCCCCCCCCCCCCCCCCCCCCCCCCCCCCCCCCCCCCCCCCCCCCCCCCCCCCCCCCCCCCCCCCCCCCCCCCCCCCCCCCCCCCCCCCCCCCCCCCCCCCCCCCCCCCCCCCCCCCCCCCCCCCCCCCCCCCCCCCCCCCCCCCCCCCCCCCCCCCCCCCCCCCCCCCCCCCCCCCCCCCCCCCCCCCCCCCCCCCCCCCCCCCCCCCCCCCCCCCCCCCCCCCCCCCCCCCCCCCCCCCCCCCCCCCCCCCCCCCCCCCCCCCCCCCCCCCCCCCCCCCCCCCCCCCCCCCCCCCCCCCCCCCCCCCCCCCCCCCCCCCCCCCCCCCCCCCCCCCCCCCCCCCCCCCCCCCCCCCCCCCCCCCCCCCCCCCCCCCCCCCCCCCCCCCCCCCCCCCCCCCCCCCCCCCCCCCCCCCCCCCCCCCCCCCCCCCCCCCCCCCCCCCCCCCCCCCCCCCCCCCCCCCCCCCCCCCCCCCCCCCCCCCCCCCCCCCCCCCCCCCCCCCCCCCCCCCCCCCCCCCCCCCCCCCCCCCCCCCCCCCCCCCCCCCCCCCCCCCCCCCCACCCCCCCCCCCCCCCCCCCCCCCCCCCCCCCCCCCCCCCCCCCCCCCCCCCCCCCCCCCCCCCCCCCCCCCCCCCCCCCCCCCCCCCCCCCCCCCCCCCCCCCCCCCCCCCCCCCCCCCCCCCCCCCCCCCCCCCCCCCCCCCCCCCCCCCCCCCCCCACCCCCCCCCCCCCCCCCCCCCCCCCCCCCCCCCCCCCCCCCCCCCCCCCCCCCCCCCCCCCCCCCCCCCCCCCCCCCCCCCCCCCCCCCCCCCCCCCCCCCCCCCCCCCCCCCCCCCCCCCCCCCCCCCCCCCCCCCCCCCCCCCCCACCCCCCCCCCCCCCCCCCCCCCCCCCCCCCCCCCCCCCCCCCCCCCCCCCCCCCCCCCCCCCCACCCCCCCCCCCCCCCCCCCCCCCCCCCCCCCCCCCCCCCCCCCCCCCCCCCCCCCCCCCCCCCCCCCCCCCCCCCCCCCCCCCCCCCCCCCCCCCCCCCCCCCCCCCCCCCCCCCCCCCCCCCCCACCCCCCCCCCCCCCCCCCCCCCCCCCCCCCCCCCCCCCCCCCCCCCCCCCCCCCCCCCCCCCCCCCCCCCCCCCCCCCCCCCACCCCCCCCCCCCCCCCCCCCCCCCCCCCCCCCCCCCCCCCCCCCCCCCCCCCCCCCCCCCCCCCCCCCCCCCCCCCCCCCCCCCCCCCCCCCCCCCCCCCCCCCCCCCCCCCCCCCCCCCCACCCCCCCCCCCCCCCCCCCCCCCCCCCCCCACCCCCCCCCCCCCCCCCCCCCCCCCCCCCCCCCCCCCCCCCCCCCCCCCCCCCCCCCCCCACCCCCCCCCCCCCCCCCCCCCCCCCCCCCCCCCCCCCCCCCCCCCCCCCCCCCCCCCCCCCCCCCCCCCCCCCCCCCCACCCCCCCCCCCCCCCCCCCCCCCCCCCCCCCCCCCCCCCCCCCCCCCCCCCCCCCCCCCCCCCCCCCCCCCCCCCACCCCCCCCCCCCCCCCCCCCCCCCCCCCCCCCCCCCCCCCCCACCCCCCCCCCCCCCCCCCCCCCCCCCCCCCCCCCCCCCCCCCCCCCCCCCCCCCCCCCACCCCCCCCCCCCCCCCCCCCCCCCCCCCCCCCCCCCCCCCCCCCCCCCCCCCCCCCACCCCCCCCCCCCCCCCCCCCCCCCCCCCCCCCCCCCCCCCCCCCCCCCCCCCCCCCCCCCCCCACCCCCCCCCCCCCCCCCCCCCCCCCCCCCCCCCCCCCCCCCCCCACCCCCCCCCCCCCCCCCCCCCCCCCCCCCCCCCCCCCCCCCCCCCCCCCCCCCCCCCCCCCCCCCCCCCCACCCCCCCCCCCCCCCCCCCCCCCCCCCCCCCCCCCCCCCCCCCCCCCCCCCCCCCCCCCCCCCCCCCCCCCACCCCCCCCCCCCCCCCCCCCCCCCCCCCCCCCCCCCCCCCCCCCCCCCCCCCCCCACCCCCCCCCCCCCCCCCCCCCCCCCCCCCCCCCCCCCCCCCCCCCCCCCCCCCCCCCCCCCCCCCCCCCCCCCCCCCCCCCCCCCCCCCCCCCCCCCCCCCCCCCCCCCCCCCCCCCCCCCCCCCCCCCCCCCCCCCCCCCCCCCCCCCCCACCCCCCCCCCCCCCCCCCCCCCCCCCCCCCCCCCCCCCCCCCCCCCCCCCCCCCCCCCCCCCCCCCCCCCCCCCCCCCCCCCCCCCCCCCCCCCCCCCCCCCCCCCCCCCCCCCCCCCCCCCCCCACCCCCCCCCCCCCCCCCCCCCCCCCCCCCCCCCCCCCCCCCCCCCCCCCCCCCCCCCCCCCCCCCCCCCCCCCCCCCCCCCCCCCCCCCCCCCCCCCCCCCCCCCCCCCCCCCCCCACCCCCCCCCCCCCCCCCCCCCCCCCCCCCCCCCCCCCCCCCCCCCCCCCCCCCCCCCCCCCCCCCCCCCCCCCCCCCCCCCCCCCCCCCCCCCCCCCCCCCCCCCCCCCCCCCCCCCCCCCCCCCCCCCCCCCCCCCCCCCCCCCCCCCCCCCCCCCCCCCCACCCCCCCCCCCCCCCCCCCCCCCCCCCCCCCCCCCCCCCCCCCCCCCCCCCCCCCCCCCCCCCCCCCCCCCCCCCCCCCCCCCCCCACCCCCCCCCCCCCCCCCCCCCCCCCCCCCCCCCCCCCCCCCCCCCCCCCCCCCCCCCCCCCCCCCCCCCCCCCCCCCCCCCCCCCCCCCCCCCCCCCCCCCCCCCCCCCCCCCACCCCCCCCCCCCCCCCCCCCCCCCCCCCCCCCCCCCCCCCCCCCCCCCCCCCCCCCCCCCCCCCCCCCCCCCCCCCCCCCCCCCCCCCCCCCCCCCCCCCCCCCCCCACCCCCCCCCCCCCCCCCCCCCCCCACCCCCCCCCCCCCCCCCCCCCCCCCCCCCCCCCCCCCCCCCCCCCCCCCCCCCACCCCCCCCCCCCCCCCCCCCCCCCCCCCCCCCCCCCCCCCCCCCCCCCCCCCCCCCCCCACCCCCCCCCCCCCCCCCCCCCCCCCCCCCCCCCCCCCCCCCCCCCCCCCCCCCCCCCCCCCCCCCCCCCCCCACCCCCCCCCCCCCCCCCCCCCCCCCCCCCCCCCCCCCCCCCCCCCCCCCCCCCCCACCCCCCCCCCCCCCCCCCCCCCCCCCCCCCCCCCCCCCCCCCCCCCCCCCCCCCCCCCCCCCCCCCCCCCCCCCCCCCCCCCCCCCCCCCACCCCCCCCCCCCCCCCCCCCCCCCCCCCACCCCCCCCCCCCCCCCCCCACCCCCCCCCCCCCCCCCCCCCCCCCCCCCCCCCCCCCCCCCCCCCCCCCCCCCCCCCCCCCCCCCCCCCCCCCCCCCCACCCCCCCCCCCCCCCCCCCCCCCCCCCCCCCCCCCCCCCCCCCCCCCCCCCCCCCCCCCCCCCCCCCCCCCACCCCCCCCCCCCCCCCCCCCCCCCCCCCCCCCCCCCCCCCCCCCCCCCCCCCCCCCCCCCCCCCCCCCCCCCCCCCACCCCCCCCCCCCCCCCACCCCCCCCCCCCCCCCCCCCCCCCCCCCCCCCCCCCCCCCCCCCCCCCCCCCCCCCCCCCCCCCCCCCCACCCCCCCCCCCCCCCCCCCCCCCACCCCCCCCCCCCCCCCCCCCCCCCCCCCCCCCCCCCCCCCCCCCCCCCCCCCCCCCCCCCCCCCACCCCCCCCCCCCCCCCCCCCCCCACCCCCCCCCCCCCCCCCCCCCCCCCCCCCCCCCCCCCCCACCCCCCCCCCCCCCCCCCCCCCCCCCCCCCCCCCCCCCCCCCCCCCCCCCCCCCCCACCCCCCCCCCCCCCCACCCCCCCCCCCCCCCCCCCCCCCCCCCCCCCCCCCCCCCCCCCACCCCCCCCCCCCCCCCCCCCCCCCCCCCACCCCCCCCCCCCCCCCCCCCCCCCCCCCCACCCCCCCCCCCCCCACCCCCCCCCCCCCCCCCCCCCACCCCCCCCCCCCCCCCCCCCCCCCCCCCCCCCCACCCCCCCCCCCCCCCCCCACCCCCCCCCCCCCCCCCCCCACCCCCCCCCCCCACACCAACCCACACCCCCACCCCCCAACCCCCACCCCACCCACCAACACAAACAAAAAAAAAAAATTAAAAAAAAAAAAAAACAAAAAAAACAACACAAAAACAAACAACAACACCAAAAAAACAAACAAAACATAAAAGATAAAAAAAAAAAAAAAAACCCAAAAAAACAAAAAAAAAACGCTGCCCACTCCACCGAGGTCTCCCATCAGACCCCCCCCGTGCGGTGATAACCCAGAAAAAACACCAGCAGCGGACAAACCTCAATCATTAAACACGATTTCACCCCACCACGACAACATGTGGTATTACCAGACACTAGCTTATAGCTGGAAAACGAACACCGAAGCTCCAAAGGTTCCCTGTGCACGATGAACTCCGAACTGACCTATCCAGCACTCAACACGTATTTAGTTATCAAGTATCAAGTGTTTTTCTATTTTTTTTATATATATAATGACATCAGAACCATAAATTGAAAAGTGGTTTTACACCTCATTGAAGTATTTTTTAATAGTTGACTTATAATATACAAAAACTAAATCTTTTTACGTATATGTACATAAAAAATGTTACTTAAAATGTAAAAAGTTAAAATATTCTTTTTATGTGTGCACTACTGGCAGAAGCAGATAAATTTTAACCGTGACACATTTATTAATGTATCTATAATTGCAGATTATTTTCATAAAGAAATGCATACTTTTTTTTTTATTTATTTAAGAGTAAGATATCTGTTTTGATAAGATACCTATGATAGATGAGTTAATTTTTTCCAAACATAGGCTTAATGCTTTTTTCTGTTTTAATAATGTAATATCGATTTTCATTACTTTATGTAGGTAGTGATAGCCATACACAATACTGTAGTAGTAACTAAAACAACTATTTTAAACTAGTAAAATACCATGTTGCATGTTATAATTTTCATTAATAAATACTATTTCACAAGCACATTTTAAATGGACATATTTTAAGTAGACTTAACTTCAAAAATGAATTAAAACTTGCAGAAAAGCATAAATGAATTTAAAGAACTAAATTTGTCAATTTTCAAAATATGTAAAAAATTTTAAAAATATGCAAAATAAAAATTAATTTTTAATCATTAGGTATTGGAGACTTCACTAAAGGAATGCTCGGTAAAAGATTGTCATTTAGAAAAAGGATGAAAATTGAAAATTTCTGCCTGCCTCTGTAAATAAATTTTGAAGATAGAATAATCGGAGTGTTTTGTTAATTATCGGATTTCTGGAGCAAATTAACAATATTAGAGAAACACCATGGAGAAAGAGTGTAAAATTACATTATTACTGGGATTACCATGAGAGAAACTGCATATACTGAATGCACATATTTTTCAAATGATACTACACAGTGCTTATAATTAAACTTCCCGTATAAACAACAGTCTACAGCTGAAAAGGATGAGAAGATCAAATTTGCACATGGACACTACATGAAATGTGCTTAGTTTTTTTTTTTTTAGCACTAGGGTGCTATTTCGCTGAATCACAGAATTTTGTCTATGCAATCATGTAGACAGGTTTTGTTGATATGAACTGTCATGGTGAAGATACTTTCAGATGTGTTTTCCAGATATCATGGAGGGGGGGTGGGCATTAATAAAATGTTGAAAGTCGCACAAGATTTGCAATTTTTGATTATTGATCATTGTTTGAGATACCAAAAAGCGACAATTTATCATATATTATGAGTATAGTTAGAAAATACCTGACGAAGATTTTGAAATAATTTTAGTAGGCGATTTTAATATAAATTTCAATTCTAAAGAAGTGTTTTATGGAACAAGGAAGGAAAACACAGTACATGCATAGATTGATTATACACTTTCCAAACAGTATTTAAAATGGTAGAGGATAGTTGGATTATGCTTGGCGAAGGTTGCAAAACAGGTTTAGTAGGTGATTTTAAGATATATTTCAGTTTGAAAGATGCATTTTATTTAACAAGAAAGGCGAACACAGCACACTCGCAGATTATGATGCCTATTCCAAACAGTATTTATTATGGTGAAGTATAGTTGGAATAAGCTTGGAAAACATTGTAATACAGTTTTAGTAGGAAGTTTTAGTGCAGATTTTGATTCCATAGATGTGTTTTATGGTACAAGAAAGAGTTGATTCCTTCTTTAACACTCCCACTCTCGCCAACCTAAAAAATCGCCCCATTTTGGCAAGCTTTGCAATGGTGGGTCTCTAGGAATTTTGCACAAGTTTCGATGCTCCCAAAAAAACTAGATGAGAACCAGAGCCTGATTATGACCGACTAGGGCCCCAGGCATTGATTAATTTGGGGGCCCCCATCTATGAAATTTGTTCTATTTTTCATAAAATTTTGATATAAAGAATGTATTTCAGCACAATATTTGAAATTGGGGGCCCTGGGCAAAGTCCCGATTTGCCCAAGCAATAATAAGGCTCTGATGCAGGCCGCCTAGGAGCCCATAGCCGATACGCGGAAGCATACTCAATGGGTAATCCGGCCCTGTTCCTTCCGGTCCCTTCCCTCGTGACCCCCCCCCCCCTTTCCTTCTCTATAATTTTTATGATCTTGTAGCAGTTACGGTAGATTTGGATTCCATAAATTAATTATTTACAAACATAGGTGCTCCTTAGACTGCTTTTCAAGACGAGGAAGGCTTTTTGAAAAGGGGGGGGGGGTTGAATACCAAAGTAATAAATTAAGCACACACAATTCACACATTTTTCTATAAACCATTTTTTGATTTTGAGTTTTCTTTTATTATGGGTTTGGGGCAACTACCCCTTCCACCTTTACCTTAATCAGGCTCGTTGTGACTCCCCCTTCCCTTGCTCTCCATGGATATGGATTAGCGCACATATTTACAAAACGGCTGCATATTTTTCTGCCAAGGAGGAACGTCTGAGCACATAGAATATTGTGTGCATACTTTAGTATTATTATAAAATAAACTAGTAAGACCAATGGTCTTCTAAAGAGAAATTCTCTTTCAGCAGCACAATGTGGTATGTATGCACATGATCAAGGCCTTTCTGAATTTTGGTCCCTTGTCCAAGCTCGACTTGGGCCCTCTTTTTTTGGGGGGGGGGGCGGGAGATGGTTAATCTAGGCCCCTATTTTGGGACCTAGTCCGAGCTCGACTTGGGCCCTCTTTTTTTAAGGGGGAATGGTTAATCTAGGCCCCTTAGTCGAAGACCATTTTGGGGGGGGGGTCATGACCCCCATGACCCCCCCCCTGGAACCGCCACTGCTTGTATCTTATACTAAGGTCGCGTTTTGCTCAATCTGTACTGCGTTTTGCTCAATCTGTGGTAATCATCTCTTCAGTGCAAAACATTAATATTGCACAAACAAAAAACAATTAAATCTGTTCATTCATCAGAAACATAGAACAAAGCATTAAAGGTATCTCTATTTTTAAATTAGTAAAAAGGCTTTATTTAAAGTTTAATATCAGCTCATAATAGTCAGGTCCTTAGTTAAAAAAAACTCCCAATCAGAGCAATGTATTGTGATGTCACATGACTGTTTTTTTAATTGAAAAGAGAGATTATAAATCGTGTGTTGAGCTTGCTGTTAAGATTTTCTGCTTTTGTAACTGAGTAATAAATGCTTTTCTCTTGTTTATATCAGAATGATTTATTCAAATATGACATTGCAGGCTCAAGCCTCAATGAAACTTTATCCACATAACTTGGTAAATAAAATATTTGTTTAATTTTAAACAATTTTTATTCCTTAACTGGCTTATTTGTTAATTTGTCATTATTCTTGATACTGAAGTCCTTTTCTTTCCCTAGGTCTTCTTGTTTCATCTTCGAGTTATGTCTTTAAATACAACATCTAGAGGAGGAAGATGAAACCAATGTAGTTTTAAAATTAAAGAATGTATCAGCTGTCCATGTGACTTTTTTTTTTTTTTTTTTTTTTTTTTCTGGGTTTGCTGGTTTCATTTTGGAGCTCCATTTGTGAAAGCAACACCAGAAGGAGGAAGAAAAAACAGCTGGTTTTGTTTAGAGGCTAGTAATATCACTTTATAGTCTCTAAATACAAACTTGCTAGTTCATTAAAAGCCCTAAAGGTCTCATCTTGTAACTCGGGGTCTTATCTTTTAACAAAAGATGTCATCTTGCACGCCAAGGTGTCATCTCGTACCCCAAGGTCTCATCTTGCATACCAACATCTTATTTTTTTCACATCCCAAGATTTCTTACCACCAAAGTTTACTTCCAAAATATATATTTTCTCACGTGAGGACTTTCTGGTGAGCTCACATCACACAAAAAAAAAAAAAAAAAAAATACATGTCTACCATGTACACCCTCCAAAAAAAGTATTCGAGTAAGAGATAAATTTCCTATTTTGGATTTGAGTATAATAATTGAGTTTTTAAAAATATGCAACTTGACAAAAATATGGAAAGTCATATTTATACACAGCCTCATTCATATTCTATGATAAGTAATTTTTAATATACGAAACCAGTGTAAGAAATTTATCTCTCACTCGAATACTTTTTTGGAGGGGTATACAGATTGAGTGACATATACTAAGCAAAAAACTAAATAGAATATAATTAAAAGTTCCTTGAGCAATTATTTTGAAAGTAATTATTTTATCGTCATTTATACTAAAATCACCCAAATAATTGTCTTGTATATCTAAATCAAAACACAACCAGATTAACAGTTCTAAGCAAAAACAATAACAGAACTGCATTTAGTAATTTGAGATACATCCACTCAAAAAAGTACCCGAGAAAAAGCCAAATTTCCTATTTAAATTTTAACAGTAACTAATTAGTTTTTGTAAAAAATTGTAAGAGAGAAATATGAGAAGTTGTTATTATAAATGACATGATTCAGTTTTATAGAGAACGTAGTTTAAATATGAAACTGACCCAGGAAATGTGACTCAACACTTAATAACTTTTTTGAAAGGAAATATACTTTAAAAAAGAAAGAGAGAATTCATTAATCTTTTAAAATCTGTAAGTTTCCAAGTTTGTTAAAAAAAAAAAAAAATACCTAATAAATTATAGGTGAAATACTTAAACTTAGCTTTACATTTCTTTAAAGGACTTCATTATGTGAGAAAATTAACTTATCCATAATGTGCAATAAAACTGAAATTATGTGATGAATATCAATTGTCTTTTTACGTCTGGGTATACAATTTATTCCAGTCTAAATGTTTATGTGGACAAATTGTGGATGTATTTATGGACACCCAGAACTTGTCCATTTTTCCCCAGAGGATATCATAGTGGATTTCATATATATAAGCTGCATAAATAATACTCATATATATAAACCCCATTCAGTACAAGCTTGTCCAGAACATGTCTGTACCAGATTTTTATATAATTGTCATGTGACTATTGATGATGCTTTAGCTAAGGTTTGGGAAACCTTTGGAAATTTGCGGGCCAAATTTTAGGATGTTGTCGACATCGCTGGCCATATGATTGGGATTTTGAATGCTTTATATGGGTTTTATCTGGGGTTTTAATGTGTTCTGCGGACCGGATCAAGAGCCAGGGTGAGTCACATCCGGCCAACGGGCTGGATGTTGCCCATAATTTTTTATAGATGAATATATAGAACCTTATTTGAGAAAAAACATTGAATTTTTTAAATATCCCCAATTTTGTTGCAGAAATGGGGACACCACTCTCATTTGTCCCCACTTCTAAGTTCAAGATAGGTCTGAAGGGGTCGAAGGCAAAAACCAGTGTCAAGGGGTACCTTTCCCGACTAGACCAAAGGTACTCTTTCAGTTGCTGACCCCCCCCCCTCACACACACACACACACAAGGCCTGACTATAACATTTTTGTGCCCAGGAAGCTTTTCAAATTTTGTCCCCCCCCCCTCCTATAGCTCACTCAAATTTTGTGTTTCTCTCTATCGATCTAAACTCAGTTTTTTGGCCTATGTAAGCACAAGCCCCCTTTTCCCGGTCAATAATCAGGGCCTGCTCTCCTCTTGTGTGCTACGCAGTGTGAGAGCTGGTTTTGATCCCGTGAACTGCAGAGTAACTTAAGCCGTTATCCGACCGAGCCAAAAGTACTCCTTGCCTAAGGTGACCAGACTGAGCAGTTTTGTTGTCAAAATCGGGGACATGTCCCCGATTCTAAAACAAAACTGGAGACATTTATAATTAATGCAATAATTAACAGTAATTTAATTAAAAAACAATGGAATAATTAAAAATTGTGCCCAATTCCTCTTTTACATTTTGGGGACAATTTAAAAAACGCCCTGAAAATGGGGACGTTTGGTCACCTTACAATTGCCTCAAGTGATAATAAAGAATTGGGGACAAGCAAGCGTATACACTGTTTACAATTCTGAAACAAAATTGGAGCCAAGCTTATAAAAAATTTTGAAATTGGAGACGGTTACCAAACATTGGGGAAGTTTCGTGACCTTTCGCAAAAACTGAGTACACTGGGCAGACACTAAGATGGACCTAGGAGGACCATAACCTTGGTAGAAGAAAGGTATTGCCTACTGTGGACATCTGCCAATAATTGTAAAATAACAATGTTTTTAAATTTTCAGTATCAGTTCACATTTATATAAGGTAAGGCGACCAGATTTTTGAACATAGAATCGGGAACATGTCCCCGATTTTGAAGCAAAACTGGGGACATTTATAATTAATGAAATAATTAACAGTAATTGAATTTAAAACAATGCAATAATTAAAAATTGTCCCCAATTCCTGATTTACATTTTGGGGACAACTTGTAAAACGTCCTAAAATTGGAGACTCTCCCCGGAAAATGGGGACGTTTGGTCACCTTAATAAGGTGAACAGATTTTTGAACAGTTTTGTTGTCAGAATCGGGGATGTCCCCGATTCTGACAACAAAACTGGGGACATATTAATGCAATAATTAACAGTAATTTAATTAAAAAACAATACAATAATTAAAAAATGTCCCCAGTTCCTGTTTTACATTCTGGGGACAATTTGAAAAACGCCCTGAAAATGGGGACTGTCCCCGGAAAATGGGGGCTTTTGGTCAACATAAGATGACCATAGGATAAGGTGAAGGTGACTAAACGTACCCAATTTTCAACAAAGTCCTCAATTTCAGAATTTTTTCAGTTTGTCCCCACGTCTCTAATTTTCGGGGACAGTCCCTAATTTCAGAGGTTTTTTAAGTTTATCCCCAAAATGTTAATAGCAATGGACGATATCGATATGACGTCATTTTTCCACCAACACGTGACCTTTCGGCTGTGTTGATGAGTGGCCCTGTAATCTGATTGGCTGAAGTGTATATTTTCCATCCACACGTGGCTGAAATAGCCTCGTCTCAGTATAAGTTTTAATATGTTAGCACTTTTTAATGGGAATCTTTCGAGAGATATCTTTTTGCAGTCATGTACAGGTTCCAGAGAGTTATTGAAACATTCGTAGGCAGCACAATACAGAGGTATAATTATTATTTTTTTGATTTTGCGCTTATTACCAGGAGTCCAGCACATAAGCCTATGGAGAAATGGTTGTTTGTTTTCCACCGTCATGTGACTTTTATAGCCTCGAACCCAAGGAGGCGATATCCTCCATTGGGATCAAAACTAATTCAAATGGTTGTTTCCTCCCGTATTTTTAAAAATATCAATTATGCTTCCTTCATTTTATGAATGTTAATAATGTTTCAACTGAATAAACAATCTTAATTGAGAACATTGAATTTATAAAATGCTCCCAATTTTTATTTCAGAATTGGGGACTATTAGCTAATGGGATATTTTTGAAGATAAAATTGGACATGTCCCCAATTTTGTTTCAAAATTGGGGACATTTTATAATTAATGAAATAAATGTTATCTAATTGAAAAACAATGTAATAGTTAAAAATTGTCCCCAATTGTTTTTTTTTACATTTTGGGGACAATTCGCAAAAAAACAAATTGGTGACTGTCCCTGAAATTTGGGGACGTCTGGTAGGCATAAGTAACCAATAGGCTTATCTACGGCCCCGTTCAGGAATTCACCAGTCGGTTATGCACTGCTGCCACCGGTTGCGATCATTCTTGTGTTAAGTGATGTCACGGTTATCAACCGGTTTCCGTCATCCTCAGCACATTTGATTCCAAGCCAAGAAAACAAAAATAAACATTGGCAAGACTTTGCTCATAACCGGCTTCCAACGGTAGCAATTTCATTCGGATAGTGACAATCGTTGGTGCGTACTAGGAGAAGGAACTGCAGCGTAAACTGAAGGAAATGCCGTGTAAACGCATAACTAAAATCTTACTCCAACGTTGAAGTACGCAGCACACTACGTTTTTGTGGGCAAAACGCTTCAAGCGAAGGCATTATCCTCTTGCATGACAATGCAAGACCTCAAAAGGCATGCACAACACAGGATTTGGCACGCAGCTTTGGATGGGAGGTCTGGCAGCATCCACCGTACAATCCCGAACTGGCACCCCTTGGAGTAAGCTTCCAGTTTTCGAAGCATTTCCTTCTCGTAGTGTGCACCAACGATTGTCACTATCCGAATGAAATTGCTACCGTTGGAAGCCGTGGAACTGAACTATAGTCTGATTAAGCTTCGGTCTTGTTTCTCAATGTTGCCATCCGTGGAGCAACAAGTGTAACTTACTTTTTTGAATGCCCCTAGTAGAATTCCAAGATACCAGCATACTTACATGTACTATGATGGAGTTTAAAAGTGATGATAATCCTTGCAGCTTACTAAATCATTTTCTTATTATCAAGAATCAGACATGTTGCATATTAAAATGAACTAGCAAGTTTGCATTTAGAGACCGTAAGAAATATTACTAGCCTCTAAATGAAACCAGCTGTTTTTGTCTGCCTCCTCCTTGATGTTCAGATAGAATTCCAAGATGAAACCAGCAGACCTAAATAAAAAAAATAATAAATAAAAAAGAGAGAGAGAGAGAAATGTGGAAAGTTAAGAGTATTTTAAAACCACACTGGTTTTGTCTTTTTCCTGTTGGTGTTACGTTCAAAGTAGAACTCCAAGATACCAGCAGACCTAGTGCGGGGAAAAAATGGTGAAATCTAAAACATTTGTTAACTTTAAAACTTAATTACCAGGGGTCGATAAAATTCGTAAAATATTAGGTGCCTGGAAAAGATTTTTAGGAGCCTTATATATGTTGAATAATATTGATTTAAAAAAAAGCTAGTTGCTAAGGGATATTTTTTGGTCATCTGTGCGACCTGGCGCCCGGGTTTTTACAAACCCTGTTCATTACAATATTAAGCTTTAAACAGAGTCTTTGATACTTTAAAAAGAGATATGCTTTTACTCATAAGAAGTTAAGAAAAGATGTAGCAAAACAGTTTTTTGTCACTGTTGAGTATGAAAATTGAGATGATCTATTTATATGATACATTTTCTCTTCCATCTTGTATCAATCAAAATATGTAGTTTTTTTTGAACATTGTTTCAAAACATCATTCTTAAGAAAAAGACAATTAGAAATGTTATACATTAGAATAAGACAACAGGATTCCTTGTCGAATTGCAAGACCTTTTAAGCACAAATACACTGGAACAAAGATGTAAATAAAGAGGAGAGCTTATTAATTGATCTAATGTTGAAATTTGTCACACTGCAATACCTATACGAATTTGGTAGACATTTATCAGAAATGTAATGCAGTATCTAACATCTTATAAGACACATCAGTACACAGATACATTTCTGGACTTAAAATTATTTTGATCTTTTGATTATGGCTCTCAACCCAGTGGCGTAGCCAAGGGGGGATAGGGGGTCAACCCCCCCCCCCCAATGAGGAACTTTTTGCCATACAGAATGTATATTCTTAACTCCCTTATTGCACACACGCATGTGAGTTGCAGTAGTCGTAATCCCCCCCCACATGAAAAATTTCTGGCTATACCACTGCATAGAGCATAAATTTTAGCGAGTGTAAGTCCTACAATTTTTTACAGGGCTACAAAGAAGTATTCTTATACATTGTGGCCTATACACTTAAATCATTTCAAGTGCACTAGTGCCTAAACACTACATTTGATTGAACTTAATGAAATTTATTTAAACGCTTTTTAAATATCAAGTGTTCAGAAAGTCCAGTTGAGTCACTCCAGATATTTTAAAAATCTGACTAAATTATGCATTAAATGAAACTTATTTTTGTAAAAAGATTTAGTAACTTGAGTAAAAACTGTTCACTTATTACAATTAAACTTTTATGATACACACTATCTAATGAAATTTTTCTTGCATGTTCATAAACTTTCTTGTAATAGAAAATTTAATACTTTGCCTACAGAAGAATATGATTGAACAAAATATTCATTACTTTTATATGATTAATAATATACCATGTGTCGATTAATTTCTCTTTTTATAAAATATTACTAGTTAAAGCTAGTAAGAAAAAAAAAATATATATTTGAAAACACCATAAAATGCGTTATGACTCAAATATATTTGTTTACTCTAAAAGTTTCTCTTATTCAGGGATGTGCCAGCTGAAAGTAACTTTTGGAGCAAGAAAAAAGACACTTTTGGAGCACAAGAATGTCAATCTTGAAATGTAAAATTTATTTTTTGACGGAAAGAGAAAAGTCATTAAAGAATGCCAATCTAAAAAAAATTAAGGAGGGTCTTAAAAACTCTTAGCTAATAACAAAAATCCAGGGTTTTTTGTGTGTGTGTGTGTGGGGGGGGGGGAGAAAGAGTCAGAAGCTTATGAAATAAATAAAAAATTCAGTCTTTTTATATACTGCTATACAAAATATCTATTTTAAATCAAAAATACAATATTTATTAAACTATATTAACCCATTTATGCCTAGCGTCCCTTTTTTGGGACGGCATTTTCGCTGTCAATTGTAAATGTTATTTATTTTTCCTAGCCTTTATTCACGAGTATTGAATCTCAACTCCACAAAATATTTTGACATGACCAAGTAAGATGTTGACATCTCAATTTTTATAGATAATGATTTTAAAAGAAATCATCCCTTGTTCAAGAAGTTGACATCAGAAATTTCTCTATTATTGTTGGCATTAGCAAAAATCGAAGAAAGTCGCAAAAATATCTGGGCACAAATGCGTTAACTACCACAGCGGCTTATAAAAAATTTGGTAACAAAAAATTGACAATTTATAGAAAATTAAATTTGAAACAGAGTCAATTTTTACTCTTAAGGCATTGGAGGTTTAAACAAAGGGATGCCGAAGAAAAAAAATATTCGTTTTTAATATCAGTATAGAAAGACTGAAATTAGAATGCTTAGAATGTGTGATGATTTTTGTGGAAAATCGGGAGATTTACAAATGTTTTCAACATATATGGAAAAATTAAAAATGTAGCAGTTTTGCTGAATTTGGAGCAAAAATATCCAAAAACGATCTTTTTGTAGCAGATTGGCACATCAGGATTGATTTGGCACAATTTGGAGCAGCTGGCACATCCCTGCTTATTTAGAAGTGTCAACTAAGAACTTATTTAGAAGAGCATATTTACTAAAGTTTACAAATAGTCAATATTTGGAAAATGTTTAAAATTTATGAACTAAGTATAGTTCAGTTTTCTTTTGTATTACATGTATTTTAGGAAATTTTAACCTAAAGTATAATGAAGATGACTCAAAGAATTATAATAAGAAAAAAAATTGCAAATTTGGATGAGGTTAAAATAAATAAATTGACAACTTTCTAAAACAATTTATAGAGTGCATTTGTAGATTAAAACAACATTTAAGGCATAAACTATTCAAATTACACTTTTGAAAGACATACGGGCATAGCCAAGGGGGGGGGGGAGGGTTAGGGGAGTCAAACCCCCCCTCCCCCCATGAGGAATTTTTTTGCCATACAAAATGTATATACTTCACTCCCTTATCACACACATGTATGCATATATGTGAGTTGCAGTAGTCGTAATCCCCTTCCCCATGAAAAATTCCTGGCTACGCCCCTGAAGACATAAAATAAGTAATTGTAAATTAATTCAGTAACAATTGCAATGAATAAGGCTATCCTATATATATACTAAAGAATGAAATACAAACATTTACTAAAATAACAAAATTAGTATTTTTTGGGGGGGAGGGGATTTCAGAAAGTCAAATTTTAGTATTTAGGAAAAGCAAGTAATTTTTCAACAAAATCTACTCAATTTCCGAAACTCAAAAAATAAGTATTTCTTTTGCTTCATTTCGCATTAGTTATGTACGCAAAGCGAATGATTACTTCAGTGTTAACGCACATTTTTCTTCCAAAGAAAAGTAATTAAATTTATTTTTCATTACCCGCAAAGCGATTTTAAAAATCATCCATTCTTGGAATCAAGTGCCGCAGCCTACTACTATATGTTGGTCTGAATGACCAAAAACAAAGTTTAAGGATCTTAATACAAAAAAAAATTCTGCTTACCCTAAATAACTAACTTAAATTTCCAGTTTAATCAATAGCTGCTGTAGGAAAAAAAAAAAAATTATGACAGAGATTGATGAGATAAAATCCAAATTTATTAAAGTCCATGCAAAAATATGTTACTCATTTATCAAAAAAGTCCCGTGCATTAGCAGGGAAAAAGTCACAAAAGTTTTACATTTAAAACCAGGTCTAGAAGACCTGAAAAATAGTTAAATTTCAATTAATCTAAACTAGCAGTCCCAATAAAAAGGATGGATGGCTGAGTTAGATTAATTTAGCCCTAACACTTAAATATTCATGTTAATTTTTATAAATTTTCCTATTAGAAAGGCATGGTGAAAAAAATTAATTTACATTCATTATTAAAAAGGGCAACTGTACCCAAAGAAAAATACCTCAACTGAGGTTTAGAATAGCCAAATTAAATAAAATTCGCCATCTACACTTTCCAGAATAGACGAGAAGTGGCAAAGAATTCCTCAGAATTCTAGCTTAAATACCATTCTGAAATGCAATTTGCATTTGGAAACTTGCAGATATTAAACGTGGCTCAATTTGATTGGATCGAGAGCATGTATACAAATGACATCAGAAGAAACCACGCCTACGCATTTGAATATTATGATTCAAAGAAAACTTTCTTTAGCGCTTTGGCTATAATACAGCCTTTTTACTTGCGAAGCAAGCTAACGCAACTGCATAGCAGAATTTAATTACTGGCAGTTGAACATGCCCAGGAAGAGGTTTACTCCACTCCATCCCTTTAGATTGTTTACATTTTAGTTGAGCAAGCGGCATTTAGAAAAACGTTTGTAAGTTGGATAGTGGGGAATGAAAGGGTTTTATTTAAAAGTTATTACATTTTTAAAGATAAGTTTTTTTACAGTTAAGCTTTTAATTTAAGACTTATTTAATAGTTAAGTTACAGGAAATATTTTTAAATAAAAGAACACTTTTGTTGAAGAAAGTTGCTCTTTAAGCACTGATTTTTGTAATTTACACTAACTAAAATCCGAGATATGCAGGTTCTGAAGGAAATTTTTTCGAGATAAGCATGGAAAATACATTGAATTTTGATTGCAAATGTAAGGAAATTTTAGAAATTTCGAGATATAGAGGTTTTTGAAATAAGCAGGCTCGACTGTATTTTAAAATAAGTGATATCTTAATTTTATTGAATTTAGGGGTTAGTGTTGTCCCCTTCCGACCTTACAACATGCGTGCTCAATAATTTCATATTTCGCCTTTATTTAAATGAAAATGTGTTTATTGTGTCAACACTATCCAGAAGCGTCATAGGGAGCGTCTGGAAGTGTGCTATCCAGAAGCGTCAAAGCAAGTTTTGGACGAATTTTTAACGAGCGAAGATCATAGCAACCCTTCTCCCACACCAGAACGGGAAAATCCATTACATTTTCCATTATTTTCTTTCTTATCTCTGGTTTTGCATGTCCGCAATAATGGCTACTGCTTCTGTATTGGATGATTATATTAAGTTCCAACCGCATAAGGCTGGAAAAGCACTTAGAAGTTCCGCTAAGGTTATTGTCATGAAGGTTTTCTGCAAGTTACGTAAGGAGCATCCCGAAAAATCTGAAAACGATGTCATAGATATTGTTTCCTCTTATACTGGTGTTTCTCCTTCCAGTATATACAGGATGAAAGCTGAGTTGAAAGAGAAAGGGAAATTTTAAACTCCAGGGAAAAAATGCCCACGAAGAGTTGAGATGCTACGAGAGTTAAAAATTACGATAACGAAAACTGCACAATTTTTATTTTTTATTTTTTAAAGGAATGAAATTCCTACCATACAAAGTTTTTGCTGCAGTTCTTGAAGGTATCAATAGAGTCAGCAATGATGCTTGGAGGAATAGCGTCAATCATGTAAAATAAATAGGAAACCAAATGTGGGAACTGGATGCCTTTACGGAAAATATTGTCGAACCTGTAGTTTCTACAGTTGGCGGCACCGACACTTCCGATTCTTCAGACGATAACCTTAGCGGTGTAGAATATTTTTAATTTTTTTTTTTAAATTAAAAAAAGGCTCTTTTGAGGGCCATACAATAAAAATATCAGAAACAACAATAAACTCCTAGCCCCATCCCCCATATACACACACCTAGGGTTGCGCCTAAGGAGAATGGGTGAAGCCCAGTGGTGTAACGGTTTTCGTACTGCGTGTCCGTGCCACATGTCCGGAATTCAAATCTTGGGCTGGGCCTGTTTGACTCAGCTTTTCATCCCTTGAGTGGGTCGATAAAATGAGAACCAAGCTTGCTTGGGAGTTAAATACTGTGGGCATCGCCTCAGGCTGACCACCTGGCCGAGGCATATGCTTCTGCACCCCAGAGCCCATGGGTGCTCTGGCGTGCGGGTCACCACGTGGTTGCGAAGGCGTGGATGGGCAACGAAGTCCATGGCCCCACAATGGGCTGTTGCACCAATGTTTAAGGAAGAATGAGAACTTCTTCTTCAAGTCCATCCATAAATTATGTTTGCAAGATTTTACATGTTATTAACCCTTCTAATCCCAATTTTCTGCTTCCTTTATCAGAGCCCGATCAAGCCAAAACTGGGCCCAGTCCCAAATGTGCATTCGGGCTCTACTCCCTTTCTTTTAATTATTACAATTTTTTAAAATTTTGATGCCTTACATTATATTACATAAACATATAAATCAAGACTAAAACACATTCATTGTTTGTGTTTTCCTTTCAAAATTTTAAACCAGGTATGGGCAATCTTTGGTTAGTTTCGGGTCAGATTTTAGGGTGTTAGCGAAGTCGCTGGCCATATAATTATGATTTATATGGGATTTTCAATGGTTTATACACATTCTGATATGTTCTGCTGGCCGGATCAAAAGCCTGCCCCCTCTCGTAACCGGGATGAAATGTTAGGTAGGGCTTTGAATCTAGTTTGGGGGACGGAACAAATATAAGTATTAGTAGGCGGAAAGGGGGGGGGGGTTGTTTTTCAATTTGCACTTTTTTTTCTC
Source organism: Cheiracanthium punctorium (assembly GCA_038373885.1). Taxonomy (NCBI): domain Eukaryota; kingdom Metazoa; phylum Arthropoda; class Arachnida; order Araneae; family Cheiracanthiidae; genus Cheiracanthium; species Cheiracanthium punctorium. The sequence continues at coordinate 114,459 of JAWZYV010002231.1, forward strand.
GAGTATTTGCTTCAAAAAAACACCGTGTTTTTAAAATATTTAACATTCGTTATGTTAATAATTTTTTCATTGTGATTCCATTAAAAATATTCAAATGATATTTTGAGAGAATGCAGTATTGGATATTGGTTAGAGCAATTTTTTGTACAACAATAATTCACAACTTTTGCAATCCATTAAATGCTATCCAATAATAATAATAAACTCTGTAAAATAAAAAAAATTTAACAGTTAAAATTTGGAATAAAAATTTACTGAAAAGTGCATTTATTTTTCATTTTAAATACATAATTGTAAGGAACTTAAAAGGAAACCGGCAGTTTCGTGTACTCGGAAAAATCCGAAAACCGATGCTACATGCAGCGAAATAATGAACCGTATGTATAGCAATCTGGGCATTGTGATGAGAAATTTTCCCAAAACAATGGGTATTTTTTAGGATGTAAAATTGAGCGATTGTTAAAAATAAGTCGTTTCTAGAATTTCGTATTGATCTGTAAATTTACAAAATTTTTTGAAAATCTTAGGGGGGGCTGAAAGCCGGCTAGGTAGGGCTCAGCCCCCGTAGCCCCCCCTCTGGTTACGGCCCTGGGCTGGAGGTTACCCACAAGTGTTTTAAAGTTTAATTTATGATGCACGTAATATAGTTACTAGAACACTGCCTTTCATCTTAGTGAGATAGGGGCAGGGTCGACCATTCTCAATTCCTTTTAATTTTTCTTTTCTCAGCACAATATAGTGCTTTGAATGCCTTATTTGTCTCGAGAAGCATATTTTACTGGCACATCGATACCTGTTTCAATATTTGCCACATTCGGGAAAGAACGGAAAAAGCATTACAAGTTTCATAATCCAGTCATAAATTAGAGGATTTTCTTACGTTCTTTGTTTTTCTTTCTTACTTTCTTTTTTGACTGGACTTGCACTGCAATAGAAAATGCCGAAAAGAATAGCAATTGTTTAAACTATTTTATATTTAAAAAAAAAAAAAGTATATTAATCCGTAAGCACACGCGTCTCAGTCACATTTTTGCTTTGAAAAAGGGGAGACATTTCTCAGAAGAATTCTGACCTCCTCATACCTTTCAGGGGAAGGTCAAGAAGGGGTGATTGAAGGAATGGCGTTCTTTTCTTATCAGCCCTAGAGAGTGAATACTCCCACACGTGCACGTACTAGAGCAGCATTAGTACGAAGGATGGGCGATAGATTGCCAAATAGGGCAATTAGTCAAAGAGTAGAAGGGAGGAAGACCAGAAAGCATGCACAAATACTTGACAAATGGTGCAATAAGGCACTCATATCTTTCCAAGTACTGTCAGGTTAATTTGAACTGGAATATAGTAAGTTACACACCTATGATTGAGGGGAGAGTATGCAGTATTTTAACAGTAATTATGCAGATGAAAAAATAACTAGGCAACACTGCTCTAGACTAGTGCCACAACAGGATATCCTGTCACCTGTGGTATCAATTTTGTGTACCTCTTCTTTCAAATTTTCAGGACACCCCCCCCCCCCTCCAACAGCTGCGAACTTGCTCTAGAGAGATTACTTTTTGGGGAGTGAAAAGAGGTATGACTGAACATTTTCATATAGGAAATTTCCCTTAGTTGATATTTACTGAAGCTTAGAAAAAATTATTCTTAGTTTAGAATTATAAAGTAGCAGAGAATCTATTGATTGTTTGATGATGTTTACTGATAGTACTTAATGTCACGCTGCTAAAAGCGCATGACTACATGAATCATGAGAAATTCTGGAAAATGTCATTTGCTCATGATAAACTCGAGCACTCGTTAGTTAGTGAACCCTTGACCCCAAATTAATCAAGTTAACTTTTAAACTACAAATAAGATAATCAGCGTGAGAAGTAACGGGATATCGGCGTGATTTTCACATGCTTGTCCGAAGGTCCAAAACAAAAACATATATAAAGCTCAAGCGATTAAGAGAGAAACAAGATTATCTTCCAACCGCAGAAAGGCTTTACTCCGACAACAAAGAGACCCCTGGAGGCATGGGTAAGCATTGTAAAATAGTTATGAATTTCCATCTTCCCTAGGTATTGTTTCTAATGATATTTTAATTAAATTGGTTCATCTTCCCTAGGTATTGTTTCTAATGATATTTTAATTAAATTGGTTCATCTTCCCTAGGTATTGTTTCTAATGATATTTTAATTAAATTGGTTCATCTTCCCTTAATCAAATAATAATGTTATTTTTATTAAATTGGCTTAGTTTACGATTGATGGGAATGTTATTTTGGATTTAATTATGTAACCCTATACGAATCGGCTTTAAATAAAGAAATGTATATTTTACCTGTGAAGTTATTACCTCTAGTATATAAGCGTCTCACAGTTTAGATGTTCAGCTCCTGAAGGTGAATAAACCAAAGCTGAACCAAAAACACGTGACATTAAGTTCTAAAGCACCCACAAAAATCTGAGCAACAAATAGTAGAATTTTACATTAGAAGTTATATGAACACTAAGCAAATATTAAAATTTTCGGAGGAAAATTAGTTTTCAAGCACCTATAAGGATAAAACCTAGACGGAATAAATTTAGTATTACAAGATTTTATTTTTAAACATTCACAATTTCTTCTTCAATCTATGTATGATTTTATTTCAAATTTATTTTGTAACAAGCAAGTAATAAACCCAAATCAAATAACTTCATAAATTATACTTTTTCTGAATAAAACTGTTCAATTAACCTTTTAACGTACAGTGTTCCCGCTCTGGGAACACCAAACTCTGACGTTTTGACTGTTGCCAGTCACTAAGAATAGATTTGATTTCTATAAAAACAGTCGCGGGTGACATAGCTCCACAAGAATCCTTTACTTTTGAGCACGTCATTTCCCGTAAAAGAATTGTCACGATTATTTTAAACAGCACTGACATCTGCTGAAAAATGGAAGAATGTGAGAAGAGCTGGATAGATTGTGCCCACACGATAAAAAGGGTCTCTAGATCTGTGGTATGCGATGAATGTTTCAATCGTCTGCCATCTTGCTGGTAGTTAAGTCGAGTGATGGCAACCGCTGCCCTTTTTTCAGCATTGGGAAAAGGTTGCGCTTCAAAGGGTTAAAAAAAATTCAGATTTTTTTCTTTTCTATTAAAGTAAGTACAAACTGTTCTTTGAAATATTCTGTGTGCTCTGTACCCATGTAATTTTTTTATGTTTGTGCTTGCAGGGCCTTATTATCGCATGGGCAAATCGGGACTTTGCCCAGGGCCCCATTTTAAATGTTGTACTGAAATATTCTTTTTTTTTTTTATTTCAAAATTTTATGAAAAATAAAATAAATTTCATAGAAGGGGGCCTCCCAAATTCATCAATGCGCGGGGCCCTTGTTGGTCATAATCAGGCCCTGTGTGTTTGCACCTACCTTGGAGCACCCACACAATCAGTGCCCCTGAAATAGAGCCTAAGCTAAAAATATACAATAAAAAAGAAACTGTTTTGATAGCTATTTTAATAAACTTTTTGAGAGTTCAAAATGTATCACCTCAGTTTGTATAAATTAAGACAAATTCTTAAAACCAACACAAAAAATGTTATAAAATTCTATTATTTAAAAAAAATGTTTGTTTTATATAAGAAATTAAGCAATGTGGGGGAAGGTGGAAATTGTACTACAGTTTTGAGTGTTAAAATTAATTTTTAAAACGAATATAGTGCAATTATATTTGTTTAAAATTAAACAAAACAAATCATAAGTAAAATTACACCAAGAATTAAATATTAATCTAAAAATCACCATATAAAGGACAAACATAACTCAGAAACATAAAAAGGAAATATTCTAATTGCACGAAAAAATACATAAAATATGAAATGTATACTAAAAAATAGAGATGAATACCAAACAGAACAGTACAGTTTTCCAGGGGCCAATGAAGCAAAGTTTTTAGGTCGAAATTGAAGATTACATTGAAAATTAAACAACAAAGAAATGTTAAACAAAAAAGTTACCATTTTAAATTCATTTTCTGAAACATAATTATTAAAACGAATCTATCTTAAAAGACCGCTAAGAATGAAAATTAATACATAACAAACAAACAAATATGCATCAAAATAAGGTAGCAAGTTTAAGTTGATGAAAATTGACATAAAACATCAAAATTTAAATAGTATAATAAGATTTAATACCAAGAATATACGATTCGGCGATTCATACAAATCAAAACACAGCCAGGGCCAGCTCCTGTTTCAGCGGGAAAAAACAACGTTAACGATACGAATACGCGCGGAATGGTTGGCGAAATAATATTCTTGGCGAAAACAGCTCAAGATCGACTTTGGCGATGCTTTCTTCCTTCTTCCTACTTCCGGTTGTATGGCCTTGAAACGGTGGTGAAAATAACCACTTCGCAAATAAAAACATGCATCAGTGTATTTGTTTATAGATCCATTATGACGGTCAAATAAAAATACTTTATTAAGCTGGTAAGTCACTAGCGCTCTGTCGTTTAACGGCCAAAAGTACAACTACTCGAACACGGCATGTGTAACCTCCTCATGTGATGCGAACAAATATGCTGTCTTTAATTAATGATTTTGCTTTAAAAATTTGAATAAAGTAATTTTAACTCATGTGAAAATGATAATTTTGCAGAATAACTCACAGATAACGGTAACAAACAATTAAAAACAACAATAAAAATTTTATTTGACGTTACACAAATATTTCAAATATGGTGAAATTTCTTATGTTGAAATTTCTATGTGACTATTTTTCTGTCTTTACTGCAAAAGAAATGAAGTACCTCCAGCCTCCCATAAATTGGGGCCTTCGCAATTAGTAACGGGCCTGCGCGTGTATTTTGATGAGCCATCCAAAGAGGCCTACGGATGCTCGAGTCTTCACGTATACATCAGGCATTTCTTAAGCTTCCCAGTGCTTTCAAACGTTATTTAATTTAGTTTTAAGTAGTAATTGTGTTACTAATTCAAGTACGAACTCATGATTAATTTGTTTGCTATGATACATATTTACATAAAGAAAATAGATGCATATAATTTGAAGGAAAAACAAAGTATCGCTTACTCTCATGATTCACGATTGCTTATTTTAGTTTCACAAGTGGATATTTAATGTACTTTAAAATAACTAAATACACAAATGAGAAAGACATTTTTATAATGAATATTTCATGAACGTAGTCGTATTTCCTACGCTATTTTAAACAATTCAAGATTAATCTTTAACAAATCATGTATTAAAGCGCATTTCAGTGTTTTCGGGATATCCTGTATATTGGAGAAAATTGATAAAATACGCTCTATAGCGCGATCCCTAAATTAATTATTCTTTAATAAAGACATTTCATGTAGTATATATTATTCTTTTGTCGCTTTCTCAATCGAACTTAGAATTGAGCAAGCATAATGAACGCTTGTACAAAATATTAACTACATTTGAAGTTTCTGTATAAACGGGCAAAAATCAATAATTTATAATTTACTGTATTTCTGCACTGTACCAGATGTAAGTCTTAATCACATAATCAAGGCATATATAACTGATAAATAACATTTTCAACTGGCAAAATGAAATTGTCTAAATAGTATCACAACGTCATGCTTATTTACAAGAACAAAAACTACTCAAGTAATACGATTTCTGATTTAAATAATTTATTTATAAATAACACATGAGTAATTATTCACTAAACATGATTTACATACATATTTTTAGAATTTCTAAGTACATTATAAGCGTTCACTTACCTTTACATTCAGAGCAAAATGTTCGAATTTTAGGATAAATTTTCATGAAAGAAAATGGCGCAAGATTCACAAAACGATTACCTACATCTAAAGTTCTTTAGTACGACAAAAGTATAAAAAAATTGTTTTAAAATAATAAAATAATATAACATTTATAATACTTAGAATAATAAAATAGAATACTGTGACTGGGGAAAACAGGCCTCAATGATAAACTCATTTTTAGCGATGGCAACTCATAAGCAGGCCCGTTGCTTAGCGATGGCCCCGCATAAATACCCGTATTCTTAGCCCCCCCTCCTTCCCCCGAAAAAAAAATGCGTTGGTGACGGTGTTTCTGGAAAACCTATCGAATTACCAGGAAAAACCATTCTAAACCTAATTTTAATATTTGATCATTAAAAAAATGTAATTATCTGTAAGATACTAAAGACAAATAAATAATCCAAACAAATAATGAAGAAAATAAACCGACCATCTCCCTCTCCAGGCGATTTTAAGATAGATTTCGATTTCGAAGATGTGCTTTGTGGAACGAGGAAGTAAAATATAAATAAGGCACATTCTTGACTAATGACACATTTTCCAATTTAATGGAATGATGACGGAAAATAGGGAGTACGCATGGATTATATGATACGCTTTTAATAAATAGTACTTTAATGCGTATTTAAAAATGAGAATGTTTCAGATTTTAATTTATTTCCTTTTACTTTCAAAATTTAAACATCACTACACAGGGCATTTTTCATCTGTTGCTCCCACGACGTTAAACCTTTAGGTGGGACACCGCCTTTAATGCATATAGGATGCGCAACACCTCACTCGGCAACTACTGTTGTAGCCACTGAAGAGAAGACAGTATTTAAAAAGTGTTTATTTATAATGACGATCACCTTCAAACAAACAGTATTTACATTTATTTCATGCGGCGATAAATTTTAACACAGCTTTAAACTGCCGCTAAACTCATATTAAAATATTAAATTCATTTTATATAAAACTTTAACAGTGGCGTAGCTACAGTGGGTGACACCCGGGGCGGATATAAGTGGTGTCACCCCTCATACGAGCATTTTTGCCAGCATACATACGATATCTTTGGAATTTTTGCTGTACAAGCCATCGGGTGTCACCTCTTTGAGAGTGACACCCGGGGCGTACCGCCCCCGCCTTGCTACGCCACTGCTTAATAATAAACTCAAAGTTATTTTCTGGTGTAAATATACACCGTAGCAGATAAAAAAGTTCTTTTTCGCCAGCCACGATATACGCACACTTGTTAGCAAAATAAACTGAACATTTTAATCATGTCAAGATAGAACATTCCGTCCCTCTCTATTTTTATTCATTTGTTCAGTCGGATTCATACTGGCCGTACCTAAGGCGACCATATTTTTAAACGGTAATTTGGGGACAAATCAAACATTGTCCTCAAATCTAAACAAAACTTGGGGACACTAGAACACATTTTCGAGGACTTATTCCAGGACAGAACATATAACCATGTACACCCTCCAAAAAAAGCATTCGAATAAGAGATAAGTTTCCTATTTTAGATTTGCGAATAATAATTGAGTTTTTGGAAAACGTAAAACGTGAAAGAAATATGGAAAGTCATATTTATACATAGCCTAATTCATATTCTATGATAGATAATTTTTAATATACGAAACCAACGTAGGAAATTTTTAGTCGAATACTTTTTTTGGAGGGTGTATACCAGTATACCCATACTTTAAATCTTGACTGACTTCGATACTTAAAAATGAACTCTAATAGCTTTTTATATGAATTGTCTGTTCTTATTTCTAATAAATTAATGAAAATATTTCATTCATTTATAAATATTTATTTAAACCAGAAATATGAAAGGAACATCAAGTTGAAATATTGCAATTTATTCAAATTTAACTCCTAGAATAGTATTTGTATTTTTCAGAAACATTGCTTTTTACATTGTGATAATTTTTCGTGAAACTTTGTACACACTCTAAAAAAAGTATTCGAGGGCAAGAAAATTTTCGTACGTCAATTTCATATTTAAAGCATGGTTCTTCATGAAAGGTGATTAATCATTAACAAAACTGAAAGGGGAAATTTGGCTCATAGTGGGATACTTTATTGAATGTCTGTACACGCTACACACACACAATGACAACAAACGTTTTCAGAGATCGAATTTCATTGTTTCTCTGAGTAAATGGCGCTTTTAGTTCGTTTACTTTTCTTATTTCTTCAGTTTTTTTCTGAAAGAAATAAACAAAACGGAAATTTTCAGGGAAAAAAGTACAAATCTTTAAATTTGGGGACAAAGTATGTTTGAGAACAAAATGAAAAAAAAATCTATATTTGGGGACTGTCCTCGAATTTCGAGGACGTGTGGTCACCTTAGCCGTACCGCACCGCTAAGACGCCGCAATGACGTCACGTGGCGGAGCAACACGGCCCCCGCGCATCGACCTTGAACTAAAGGTTCTTCAGTTCAAGGTCGATGCCCCCGCGCGGCGAGCGTCGAGGGTTTGCGCAATATCTGGCAAGAACAGATATTCCGCAGCGACCGCAAAGCTACAGCCAATTACAGTGCATTTACTTGCGGCACCGCGCGGACGTTGCAACTCGCCGCGCGGACAGCCAACGGTCCAAAACGGCGAAACAGTACAGCATTGTTGCGGTGCGGCGCGGCAGGTATGAATCCACCTTTACTAAGACAACCACGTAAGCACGAGTGAAAAAAAATAACTAAAGTTTAGTGCTGATTTTCATAATCTCGTTCACATGATAGCCTGGGAAATTAAAAACATGTAAAACTAATTAGCAGTTAGCGAGGGATCCCGTCTCCTTTAATAGAAATATTTTATTCTTTAACCGCTAGGATCGCTGCACGTTACTCGATTTCCAATGTTTACATATTTGAACTTAAGTTTGGGTACCACAAATCCCACGAAGCAGCTATGGAGAGTATCCACTCCCATAATATATCATCGTGGGAACTGCAAATATCAGTTCCATGTTCTTAATGGAGGATACAGAAACTTTATTTTCAGAGGAACTAAATAAAGTAATAAAAACATTAGACCTAAATATAGCGTACTATAAGGCAAAATATTACTCTGAAATAATATATTTTCGTAAGGATCTGACTCCTCCTTGGTCCACTACTGTGTACTTTTCCATATGTTATGCGTACACCCTTAAAAATAATCCACTATTTTGGGGTACTTAAAATATCTCCAACTGGTGATCTTTTTGCTACTTAAAAAAAAAAAAAAGGGGGGGGGGGTTTCACTACTGGGGGGACTCTCATAAAATAACCACAATTGGCAGTTCTTTCTTAAATTAGACAAAAGAAAAAGAAAGACAACCTGAAATACTTTCAGATTTTAAATAAGCACTAATACTAATGTCTACATATTAAAAGCGTATCATAATCCACGCCTCTTAACTATTTTCTTCCCTTATTCCATTAAGTTGGAAAGTGTATCATTATTCATGAGTGTGCAGTATTTTTCTACATCGTTCCATAAACCGCATCTTTGGAATCGAAATCTATCTTAAAATCGCCTACTGAAATTGTTTTACAATTTCCGCAAAGCATATTCCAACTCTACTTCACCGTTTTAAATACTATTTGGCATGTGCATTATAATCCATAAGTGTACCGTGTTTGTCTTTCTCGGGTTGATTTATAGTTTAACGCACCGACTCCAGACAAGGTGGCAATGATTAAACATATGCAGGGTGGCGCACCCAGGATTTTAGTTTAGGGAGGCTGCGGCTACAAATACTGATGAACTCGGTTATAGTGATCTCGATAATAATAATACCTCTCTTATAACGTCAAAAAATTTTGCACCACTTGCCCATAGAACACAAGCCCACTATCATCAACGTCACTAGTTATAGAGCCATAAATACTGATTTTTTCAATGACGTTGAAATACGGTTTAACTGTACTTCATACACCAACTGCAGGTATTTATTTAAAAACCAACGCTTTTCTTTCCTTTTTTTTATTTTGGTAAAAAATATTATAGAAATAATTTGAAGACATTTTTTTTTTACTAAGTATAAATATTTTAATTCATTAATGACAATATTTTCAATTTTTATAGCTTTTCAGATCTAACTCCCCAGCTGTAGGGGGGCTTTAGCCCCCATAGTCTCCTCCGTAGGTGTGCTTATGTGCAGTTACCACGACGATTTTTTGCATTTATATGGCAACTTTAATTTAGAATTAAAATGGCGATTTGGAACAACATGTAAGTACAGCATTCCATTACTTTTGGGTTGCCAATTAAAGTATTTTTAATAATTAAGTGTATTCAAATTCCTTAACTGGTGCGTTTATCGCTACTTTATTTACTTTAGTTTTCATCTAGTTCTTCTGGGAGCGTTGAAACACGTACGTAACTCCTAGAGACCCATGACTGCGAAGCTCGGCAAAGTGCGGCGATTTTTTAGGTTGGCGAGAGTGGGAGCGTTAAAATATTAATCAACTCTTTCTTGCTCCATAAAACTCATCTTTGGAATTGAAATCTCTCTTAAAATCGCCTACTGAAACTATTTTACAATCTTCGCCAAGCATATTCCAACTATACTTCACCATTTTAAATACGGTTTGGATTGGGCATCATAGTGCATGAGTGCGCCGTGTTTGTCTTTCCTGTTCCACAAAACACATATTTGGAATTGAAACTATCTTAAAATCGCCAACTGAAACTATTTTACAATCTTCGCCAAGCATATTCCAACTATATTTTGCCTAGTTTCTAGCCAAATTCGGAAGATATCGCCAAGTTAGGTTCGGTTTTGAAATTATTTTTTTTGCTGCAAACTTGGCGATCAGTTATCAAAAATTGCAAACCTAGTGCGACTTTTAAGATTTTAATCTCCCCCTCCTCCCTCCGCGTTATCTGGCAAACACATTTGAAAAGATTTTCACCGTGACAGTTCATGTCTACAAAACATGTCTACAGATCATGTCTACAAAGTCGCGTGGACAAAAACCTCGGACGGAACGAAATAGCACCCTAAGTGCTAAAAAAGAAAAATCAGAGGGTTGTCCACTGCAGTAGGGACCCCAATCTGTTACACTAGTGGTGCTTGTTAACTTTTATAAAAAGCTTTGTTCTCATCTTATAAAACTAACATAATATCCCCTCTCTCTCCACTCCACGTATACTCGCATTGCCAGAGTTTCTGCTATTGAAAACAAACAGTCAATGCTCATGAAAAAAAAAATTGTTAACTTTAAATTTATCGTTGCTTGTTGATGAAACCATACACAGAACATGATATAACCACTTTTATGATTAAATATAGTTGAGTAAGACAAAAACATATAAAACAGATTTTAACATGGGAGTCATTGGATCGTCCGAAGCTTCCCGTCTCCTTTAATAGAAATAAACGGATAACTAGAATTGCCGTGAATAGAGGACAGTACTGTTCCAACTGCTAAACTTCTTCAATCGAATACAGCAGCAAAAGAGAAGTGATATTCGAACGGTAGCAACAGGCCAGGCATGCATAATTTGGTAATCTCTCAGCACCGAAAGCACGAAAAGAATTTAGTTTCGATTTATGTGCCTTAGAGAATTTATTATTTTATTGGTATTTAGTGTCAAAATATTATTCCTATTTTCAGCATATGATGGTATTAATTAAGAATTAATGAAAATGTGGTAGCTGGGAGGGAATTTAGAGCTAATGTGTTTTAAATCATTACTCTATTTTCCTGACTTGCTAGCCTTAAAGGTGCTGGTGTAAGAACTTTGCCGAAGAAGATTTAGCACGATGTACCTTCAAGTAAGTAAAAAGCTTGCATTTTTTTAGTTCAAGTAATGATAACTCTTCGCGATTGACACTACCTTGCGATTTATACTAACGCATTTTATCTAAGCGTTAGTATAAATATATCATAAAAAATCAAACATTCACTCCAAATTCAAAATTTCTATTTGCTTCCATCAAAAATCTATAGGAGAGTAGGTTTTCTGGCTCCATACCTCGCAAGAATTTCATGGGGCTAAGAGACCCGGGCATTTTAATAGCCAATAAATGTTCCTTTTCATATTTGTGTCCAGTTGTGCGTTTTTCAAAACTTATTATTATCCGCAAAGCTAAAATAGGAAATTTGGAATAAATTCGAATGCTTCTTTGAACGAGTATAAAATTAAGTGCACAAAATTATAAGAAACTTAGACACATATATGTAGCATGCCTGCTTAAATAATGGAAATTCTATCATAAATAAACAGAATGAAATTAGCGTGCATCATCTAGTTTTTAAGTCCAGGGTCTTCGATAAAAACAAACATTGTAGAACTTAAAGTTCTTGAGAAGCACTCGAGAGAATAGGTAGATTCAAAGAACTAACAGGTTAGAACTTTTTTGAAAGTAGGTTCAGTAAAAGATATCGAAGATTTACTCCAATCGCGACTTATCCAAAAGAAGCGATCCCCTTGAAAGTTTCACTGCTTAAAGTACCCCAGTTTTCATCAAACAGCCTTAATTTTGGTTTTTTCTTACACGCAACATAAGCTCCAATGACATGCTGAAAATAAACAAATTTTTTATTACAACATACACTGAAATAAAGTCTTAAACTAGACAAAAAAATTCACATGACTTGATATAAATATATATATTTTCTTTAATCACCATTAACACGACTACTTGCTGCATTCAAATTGGAATATGACAATGTAATGTTGCAAAATTTATGGGATTTGAATGAATATTTCTATAATGTGAATCATGAAGTATCTGAAGAAGGGGAAAAATGTAATCTGCAGATAGAACTTTTGATTTATTGAACATTTTCACGACTTTCGATTTAAAATGTTTTGAAAACTATGCAGATTAAGTCAGCATTGAGTTCAGCGTTATAATTCTTTTTTTGGTATGGGTTATATATAGCAGAGCCGTTTTTCAAAGTATATTCTTTTTCCATTATTCTAATATTTTGCACTGGATCTTTGCTCAAAATATGCTAGAATTGCTTTTACCTTTCATTTATGCATTCATAAATGCTCAAATTTAAACAAAATGTAAAGAACTTTCCCAAGCTTAGATGTATGCTTCAGTTAACTCAAAAACAAAGTCTGCCATGATGATTTATTTCAATTTTAATAGAACTTAATCCAGATAGTTTCCAAATAAAGCGTTGTGGTGAGAAAGTTTCCAGTATTCAAATTTTGTGATCTTCAGCATTATTTATAAGAAAAATTACATTATTTTCTTAAAAATCTGGTGAATTATATATTTTGCAGGCACTAACTGCGAAATTAAAACTGTTTACGCACACAACATTCATACGTGAGGAAAAAATAAATAAAATAAAATAAAATAAACACATATCCAGACACACTAAAAATTTTCTGCACTAAGCAATTTAAAAACAAGAAAGATAAATTATGCCAAACACATGAATTATAAAACATTTTCCAACATAACAATAATTTTGCACCAAATTTGGCGATGTATTGGCCTTAAATCTGGCAAAATTTTAGTTTAGTGATTAAGACAAAGCGACTCGACGGCTATCTATCTAGGGGGGGGGGGATTCCTTGGGCCCAGGGCTTTTTTAAGGATTAGTGAGGCGTATTCACGTTACATCCGGAGAAAATCATCCACAACTCGAAATCGCTAGACCGACAGTAGGGATGGACGTGAGACGAGACGAGACTTCTCGTGGTCTCGCGCTTCTGCCAGAGGGACGAGACGAGACCGGAGAGCGGTCTCACATATTGTCTGACATCAAAATGTCTTTATATTTTATTTAATTGTACGAAGATACACAGTCATCCCTCATTTATCAACATCTCACCTTTTGCAATAGGATACATAGTACTATACATAGGAATAACATATACAATTTTCGTAGTAATCGATGAATATTTACGGCATCCAGAGCACGGATGAACAGACGGACGGACAGACAAGCAGAAATCATAAACATTTTTCATTTTTGGAAAATGTTATAAACGTCAGAGTTGAGTCAATAGTTATGTATAAATGAACCCCATACGAGTGCGATGTTGATTTTAACTGCCCGTGAATAGTTGTTTTTAACTAATACAAATTACTGGTAGATAAAGCCCGTGTGGAGGCAATTACAGCAGGCGCTAGATATACAATTTTTAAACCCTAATATTTTTTACGTATTAAGCACAGAGCTCGCTGTGCCAGCCCTCTACGAACACAAACGAAAAACCCACTACATAAACCTTAATGTAAATGGTGGTAGCGGCGAGTGAGCAATGCTATCTGTCCTGCACAGCTAGTACTTCCCTTTGATGTTGCAAATGCCGGAAACGGCTTTTCCTCAGAAAGTATTCGTTGTATCCAAATAGTGCTAGAGACTTTTCTTCATGATTTCTTATGTGCTTTTAAATGAGATCCGAAGGAAATTTGTTCAAGGAAAACTCGCAAAGTTTCAATAACTGATTTTTCTTGAAATAATAAAAATTGGATTTTGAGAGTTGAGCCCTAATATAAAAAAAGGGCGCGACCAATTTTCGTGAAATTTGACATAATGTTTTTTTTTTAATTTTGTGTCACTATTGAAAATCTATTAAAAATGAAAAAATAACTACAACTGTCAATTAAAAAAATAGTTTCCTTAAAATTTTGACAAAAAAAAAAATATAATCTGACAAACCAAAAATTTTATAGGTTGTGTGAGGGTGACATATAATATATATACTCGATTTGAACTTATTCGAGTGCATCATTTAGACACTAGCCTACTTTAAATGATTTGCGTCCATAGACCGTAATGTATAAGAATTATATTTTGCTACTCCGTGAACAAACTATCACCTATACACACACCAAAATCTATGAAGAGGTCATAAACTAAATAGCAAAGAATCATATGCACAATTTAGACGCTAGCGCACCCTCAAGGATTATCGTATATGGACCATAATGTACAACAATTTTTTTATGCTGCCCTGTAAAAAAACTGTAGGTCCTATAAACACGAAAATCAATACCGGTCGTGCGATGGCTATCTATAATATATACCAAATTTGAGCTTAATCGAATGTACTTTTCAGGAGCTATCGTGTTGACTCACATACACACACATACATACCTACGTCTCGTAAAAATAGCATAAATGAATTCAGAAGACTTCAAAAATGCCAATACATCAAAATGTGAACGTTGAATTTTTCATGATTACATTACTTTGCTTACATGATACAGTTTGGGGAAGTAAAAACAGCTCGCCTATTTTGGTAAAATTTCATATGTATGTTCTTTCGGCAGCACTAATAAAAAAGTACTAAAAATATTTTTAAAAATGTTGAATTTTAAATTAAAAACCAATTATCTGAAACTAATGAAACGTTTTCATTTCGGCTGTTTTATAAACACTGATTTTAAAACTCATGGATATCATTTTTTAAACAGCATTAGTAAAAGCGATTGGAGCCATCTTTCAACAATATACATACGAAATTACAACTTCTTTAGTGTTCGATTGATCACTGTAGGTGATTCCACCCTTAATGCTTTTTAGAAGTTTTTATTGGATACATGATTACATGAGGCTAAGGATACTAAAAAACCGAGCTGACTTATTTCCACCGCGTTTGTTTGTCAGCGAAACGAAACTGACGAAGCTACAAGGAGTTATTGTGTTTTTAATACATTTTAGTCTTCTTTCTTTCAGCAAATCTGAAAACCGAGACATTCTGAAACCTTTTCTTGAATGATTGGAACAATTTGGTGCTGCACAACACCCTTTTTCGCAGTACATTACAGTTTTAGTTTATCACCATGATAATGCGGATTGATACGTAATGGGAAACAAATAATGGAGGGTATGATTCTACCTGGATTAAAGTAGCTCTCTATAAGGTATATACCATGACTAAATTATACATCTTACAATGTACTCAATACCACATTATACGATTTAAAGTCTATGTACCATGTTTCATCAAACTTAATTTTTTTTTTAAAGTCAGTTGTGGCTTCTTAAAAATTAAACGTTCAATTTATTTCAATCATTTCTTAGATAAATAATTTATGTAGAAAAACATTAAGGATTTTTCCAGTTTTTTGGGATTTGAGAATCCATGGAATCATTTTTCGGTTACTTTATTTGTAAGGCAAAGTCGTTCCACATAATTGGATTTCTAATGTATTTTTAAACTCGTGACATCAAACTGATGTCAATATCACTTACGATATGTATTTTGAGTTCTTGGATTATCTAAGAGCGAATTCCCAAATTATAGTGCATGCAAAAAATGTCTGTGGGTGAATTTTATGATTTTTAAAGTAACGTGTTTTTTGCCTATTCTTTTAAAGTATTTGTGCACATTTGGAAGTAGATCGGCCAATGGTATGAATTTTATTGCATTTTTTAAAAATAAAACTCTCATAAATCGCAAAAATAGCGAATCAGTATGATTGAAAATACAACTGTATATGCTACAGCTTTTAACTTTTGTACCCAAATAAAGTGATTCTCTGAAGTTAAAAATGATATATTTTAAAAAACTCAGGGATAGGATGGATTTTTAGATTTATAAAGGAGCGTAGATCGTTTTCTAATTTTTTTTATAAGTATGGAAAATTTTAAGCCGATCGTATCAACGGCGTGTATTTTAGTATATTTTTTATCATAACTTTTAAATCAGTAATGATAGTAACATTTTGTTTTGGAGAGGTAAAAACCGAAATTGTCACACCTAGGCTTTTATTTATAAGGTAATGCCTAAAATACCACAGTTTTTTTCGATATATAAGTTTATTCGGGCAGCATGCGAATACTGCATATGGCGTCACAAAAATATTAAAGTGGAACCACTCAAGTTGGACACCCCAATAACTTGGGCACATCCCTAAATTGGACACTTTATTGGGGAACGGAGCGTATCCACAATCTATATAAATAAAACAGAGTGTAAACTGTCCGTTTGTCTGTCTGTCTGTCTGTCTGTGTCTCGCGTAGCTCCGAAACGGGTGATCGTAGACCTACCAAATTTTGTACGGAAATTCTCCAAGACGGGTCTCGACACACCTCGAAGCGATTTTTTCGAAATTCGAATTAGAAAATGTTTTATTTTATGTTTTGTCCGATTTTTAGCATTGTTCTTGCGTAATACATAATAACGCCGGTAATTGAGCTCGCAAGAAAACGATATTTACATCATCGTATAGAGGAGAAAATTTTCTTTTAAAAACTATTTGTTCGGACTGTGTAACATAATTTGCAGATTTTTGGGAATTTTACAAATAAAATTAAATTTGACACTGACTTTCGAAAAATATTTTTAAAACTGCTGCATCTTGAATTCTATCTGTCGTAACTTTTTTATATTTGGGCAAAAGACGGAGAACACAATTCGCCCACTTTTAAAAGAAGAACGGGGGAAAAATATAAATTAGGAGAATTTTTACGAATTTTTAAGTAAAGAAGGATTTTCATTTCTGTAATACCTGCTTATGAGTTTCGGTTTGATATCTTGCGGTTTGGTTGTCATGGATACAGTAACAATGATTAAAATTGCCAGTTGAAAAAAATAAATAAAAACGGGTCCCGCGAGCAGACGATTTCTTTGCTTGGCTCGATTTCCTTTTATAAATACTGGATTTATTTGCGAGAAGAAAAATTAAACTGAGAAAAACAATTTTAAAGCCTTTATAAATAGTGCAGTCTTATCTCTTATCTCATTTCTTTTTGTAAAGGGTTGCAAGAGAGGGTGGAGTATTTTTAATTTTAAAAAATTAAAAAAATGTCCATTTCATGTCGTGTCTGAGGTATTTAACGCTAAAACGTGAACCTATAAGACAGCATGTCTGAGGAAATAAGACATTTTGAAAGTGAAGTTCACTGCAAACGGTCCATTTTCACTTTTTTGATACCGAATGATGCTGACATAGTTTTTTTTTTTTTGTGTCATTATATTGAAATGATCTCAGGTTATTACATATATGACGCAAATTTTAAGTCAAGAGTGAAATAATTTTGCTTTTTCTAGATTCCACATCACTGGAATTAATTCGAATTACACATGTGAGGAAATTTTTCGTTTCCTACCGCGCGAAGAACGGGCACGCAGCTAGTATAGAAATATACTTTTATAAGTTGGACACTTATTGAGGGAACCGCCTACGAACAGAAAATGGTATATTTTTCCATTTGATGATGCAAGAGAATGCATTAGAATGCATATTTAATATCTGCACATAGGCGTAGAGTTATATGGGCCCGTGGGGCTCGAGCCCCCCCAATAAATTGTGAGTAGGGGCTGAGCCCACCCAATAATTTACCACTAAATACAGAAAACTCATTTATACTAACAACAAAAAAAGTATTTCACTCCATTTACAAACGTTTAAAAAAACCTTTACTTATAAAAATTCTCTTCTTTTGATTTGAATCATGATTTAGTATTCATTGTGACGACACGTAACACACAATGTTACTATAAGCTGCCCTCGCCAAGCTCCGGTTAATTAAAATCAGATTATGCAATGTAAAGTAGTTCAGATGTGTCTAAAATGCACCATGTCATCGAAAATGGTTTTTTTTCTCCTTTGGATTTTTTACTTTGCTTCTATTTTTAACTTATAACATGGTAGGAAGATACTAACATGGATACTTACCTTACATAGGTGTAGAATTCTATGGACCCATAGAGCTCGAACGCTTCCAATAATTTACATTTATATACAGTAAGTCATAGCTTCCAACTACTACGGAACATAATTAACCACTTTTTGTAAACAGTACATTTTTAAAGTATGTTTTTCAAAATAGTAACCAGTTCGCACGAGCAGCACAAACATTTTGCTATATTTTAAGCCGAGAAATTATGTGAAAAAAGTAGTTCATTATATTTCGTAGTAGTTGGCAGCTATGAGTAAGCTATATGTACGTGAATCAGTGGCGTATCCAGAAATTTTTCATGGGGGGGGTACGACTTCTGCAACTCACATATATGTATACATGTGTATGATAAGGTAGTGAAGAATATACATTTTGTATGGCAAAAAATTCCTCATGGGGTGTTATGACCCTCCTAACCCCCCCTCCCAATTGGCTACGACACTGACTTGAATTTATATAGTTGTGGGGCCCGGCCCCCCAACTTCCTGGCGGTATGAGATTTTGCCGGAAATCCATTCTTTCATCGGCGGTTCATAACGAGCTCTGTCCGATAGAATAGATTTGTTAAAATGTTCATTAAGTTTTTGCCCATGGGATAAAATAAAATAAAAATAACTTTTATCCTAAATTATATAGGTACTGTTTATTTTTATGAATCTTTTGATCTTACTGTTTGTTTTAACATAAGGTTTTCAATTTTGTGAGGTTGCAAATATCCCCCCCCCCACGCACACACCCTCCTCGCCAAAAAATAAAATAAAATAAAATGAACAATAATAAAAACAATAAAAAATGAACAATAATATAATAAAATAAAACAGTGTACGACAGTATTAAAAAAATGTGTATATTTATGTGCGTACGGATATATTACACATTAGGGTGTATCGAAAAAATTCTTTTTTTTTTTGAAATTCGGTAAAGTTCAGTACTATGGACAAGAAATTAAAAAAAATTATATTTTTTATGAAATTTTTCAAAAATTTGCTTGTTTTTTCATTTTTCTTTTTAGATCAATTTAGATCCAATGCGGCAACTGAATCCTTTAACCAATCGAGTTGAAATTTGGCACACTTTTTATTGAGCCAACTTGGCCAAAAAATAGCACAAAGGGTAAGCAAATTTCGTAAAAAGTGTTTTTTTTGATACACCGTACCGCATAAACATGAAGTTAAATAACTGAGGCCTCAGTCTCCTCGCCAAATTCTGGAAACTCCATTCCTATGATGTTTACTTGGCTTTAGCTTAATGTGCAGGCTAGCTAGAAAGAGCACGTGCTTGAACGCGCAGTAAATCATGCTACAGTATGCCTAAACGCATCTCTCAAATTTAGGACGTCAGTTTTACCAATAATTAGGAATTGGAATTTTCCTTTTCTCCCAGTAAATAAAGAGGCAATTAACAATTCTCGATTTAGGAACCTGACTTTTAAGTTTAGATTTAATTTCCAATTTTATGAATGATTCATTGCTTATTCATTAAGCGTCCAAAAGTAATTAGCTAGAGCTAAAAGAGACGTAAGCACTCTCTTTATGCTATTCGTTTTCCGTTCATGAAAGTTTGGAAAATAAATTTTCAGCTCGCGGACTGGCTGTCAAATTTTAGAAGAAGCTTCCGTAGAAACCTCCGTATTAGCAATTTTATATGCCGCATTACCTCTTTATCTAAATAAATGATAGCTTTAAAGTCTTCGCTTAATTAAGTGTCTGTTTAGCTGCTATTTCAGTTCTACATTTTGAATTACAGTATAGTTTAATGCCTGCTTTAACACACGAATGTAAAGTAATTAAGTTTTTAGAGCACTAAATTTTGAAAAGCGCTTTCGTACACATTATGCTGTAAGGTTAGCTTGCTTTATAATTTTAAAGAGCACCTGATAATTTACTTTTATTTAAAAGCTACGGGGTACTATGTGCGACATGTCACAAACAATAGTTGTTTAAATTTGTTAAGATCATCAGCATGTAAGCATCGTAATACTTGAAATTAGTTACTTGAGCTTTGTGGCGAAAAGTGTTTGAATATATGATTATTTTAGTGCAACAGTATATACTAAAATTAGAATTGTTGCACGATTAAAAAAATTTTGTATGAGAAAAGATAACGATTGAAAAAAACTATACACAAAAAGCTGTCTGATTTAATTCAAGTTTTCTCTATTATATTAAAATGATTAATAATAAAAAATATTAATAAAGTTATTCAAAATAGAAACAGTTATATAATAATTCGTATGCATTAATTTTTTAAATTAAATTTAACAACTGAAAATGAATTATTAGTTTAGTTCCTTTTAATCTGTACCTTTCCATCTGAAATTAATACCTTTAGAGCTTCTAAATCCCGCAGTCTGAACACGTCCAGACGAGCTCGAAGTTCAACAGCCGAAGGTAAGGGTGGATCGAAATTTTTTTTTTTTCGAAGTCTTTACTTCCTGAGGTCTCAAAAGTTATATATTGATATGAATAAGACGTGTGTAAAATTTGATTGTTCTACGACAACGTCTTGGGGTTGCGCATCGATCTGGAAATCTAGAAATATTTGAAAAATATAACTTTTTTTAAAAATCGACAAAAAGAATTCTTTTTCCAAATTATTGGGATCCCGAGGTTTTAGGAGTTGCATATTGTTATGAATAAGACGTATGCAAAATCTGGAGGGGCTGCGACAATATCTAGGGTTTGCAATAGAGCTTGAAATCTATAAATATCTGAAAATTACGTGTTTTTTGAAAAAATAATCTAGAAAGCAAACTTCATTTGTTAAAAATAATTTGGTCCTTTTATATGTTAAAAATGCCCAGAGATGCTCCGTAAATCACAAAAATGGCTTTACGACTAGTTTGATACAATGCACACGTTATGTTGTCTTTTATACGCAAACTGCGCTCTAGACAACTACCGCCGGTTTGCCTGCTGAGTGATGGCGATGCACATGCGTTTGGTTAAACCAGGCGCGAGATATTTCGTTGAAACAGGCATTTAGTTAAACGGTTCAGCTAGATGGTGTTTTCAGTTTACTCTCATAAAAGCTAAAAGGTGTGGTTGCCGTGCACTGCTACGATTCTGAATAGAGAAAAACTGTCCGCAACAGGACATGGAACAAAATGGGTGTTCTTAGAAGAGCTGGGAATATCGAAAGAATTACCTTGTACCAAGTTACCAACCCAAGAAAACATACTCGTACTTCTATGTTACTACTTTGTACCTAAGAAGAAAAAATTCTGAATAAAGTATAGGATCCATCGGATGGAAAAACAACCTTAGTTCAATCAAAATACAGAAAATTTGGATCAAGGCCAGTATCCCCACTGAGTCAATCCAAAGAATTCAAGAGATAGTTAGAAAAGGTCATGAGCAAGTTCAACAGCTAAATAAAATATGATAGCGACGGATATAAGAAACTGTTTAAGAAGAAAGTGGGAAAAAACTTTCTTACCGAGCTATTGAATATTGCGCTTGCAAATGTACTGATTTTTCTCGGAACAGGTGTGGCTCAGAGAAGTCCATACCGCACACAGAACGGGAGTTATTGGTAGACCAAAGGGAGTTAGATATATGTGGCAGTCGATGGAATTGAAAATAAAATTTATGGAGAATGAGAGAAAAGTTGAAAGGTTGGAAAGAGAAATTTCGAGATTGGTGGAGAAAGAGGTGAAAGTTCCAATATCCAGTGTACGTCTTTAACTTTAGTCATTGATTTGAAAAGAGGAAATGACGAAAGAGAAATACGAAAAACTGAAGAAAACGCTGAAAGCCTATCTACCGCCACTTTTGTGGATGCGTTCACAAATGACCAAGTTAGAATAAAAATCTCAGTGCTTTCACAAGTCTGTGACACAAAGTTATTACGGACTGGGCAGCAGCAACTCTGATATCAACTTCATTTCACAATCTAGAAAGCGGAAGGAATGCAGATGGAGAGAAACTTTCTCCACTGATTCTCGACCCATATAAAGTTAGAGGAAGGCTGAGATGACTCGCAATGAAGGAAACGGAAGAAGGCTTTAAAATTTACTTTGTGTTTTGATAGGAGGAAGAACAAAACCAAATACATACAATAATTTGTTGATGGCAAGTTACACCCAAGTGTTTGTCACAAAGAACATATCTCGCTGTTAATGCAACATACATGTTTCAACATACTTCGCCCATGTGTCAATATCCGATTTTAAGAATTTCACTGGAAATTTGGAAGAGTTTGGCACGAAATCCATTGATCTTGGGACCCTGACATGCATTGGCGGTGGTAGCAAATCATCGAATTCTGGAAAGCACAAAGCGTCATCCGAAATCTAGAAACACAGTTCTCTAATCTAACTAAATCTCTGCAATGTTGTATTTGCCAACTTAACACCAGCAAACAGCCACTCCGAAATTTTCTGTCCACCCATTAGTCCGGGAGCCAGCTGCCATTTTGTTTCATTTTATATTGTAAGTATAGAAAATGAACGTCATCTGATAGAGTAGCGGTGGATGTAGCCGCCCAACCACCCAAACATGAAAAATAATAGAAAAAAATAATTATAATAAAAAAGTTGATACTTTGTACATGTGTTTATCCCGTTGTATACAAATGAAAAAAAAAATAGTCAGCTGACTTTATAGCGGTGAATTATACGTCAGCTGTCGACGATGATCTGCATTCGGCTGTGGGGCGGTGGATTATACATCAACATGTAAAGAATACCCGTTAAGTAAAACAATAATAAAAAAGATGAAGTTTGGTGAAGTGATCGTTAAATTTATCAGTTTTATGAAAAAAAATCGTCCGCTGTGTTTTCCAGGGTGGAAAAGTGCTCAGCTGGCACTTGAAAGTTACAGCGTATTGCTACACGCAGTGTCGCCTGATGTATTTCACTGCATCAGCTGATCACTTTTATACGGTGAAAAATTCAGCGGACTACTTCTTTCAGTTAACTCGTGTTCAGAAGCTGAGAAAAAAAAAATAAATTACACAACTTGATGTACGAAATTTTCGTTTTTACGAAATACACTCTATTAAAAAAAAAAAAAAATCGACGAGCCAAGAAGGAGTCGCCCGACTGTAATGAAATTTCGTATGCAAAGACATTCTGACTGAACATGCAAATAATTAAAATCCGAAGTCCAATGAATGAATAGCGTAAGCGCTAGCGCATTGGAACTGCGCATTCAGCAGATGCATATAAGGAGCGATTCTGAATTTGATGGTTAAAATTTCTATTGCATTTCAACTGCGATATCTTACGTCGGCTGTAACAATGCCTCGCCGAAGGATTCGTGCGCATTACGAGCAGATGTCGGAGTTTGAAAGAGGTCGTGCGATCGGCCTGAAAGAGGCTGGTTGGACGAATCGAAGAATCGCTCGACATCTGAGTCAATGCGATGCGGCTATTAGACGATGCTGTCAAGAGTTTGTCAATAACGGTAGATTTCAGCGTCAAAATGGTAGCAGTCGACGGAGGGTCACAACAGAACGGTAGGATAGAGCGATTGTCAGAGCAGCTGTCACAGCACCGCATTCTTCGCTATCAGCTATCCACCGTGCGACCCGCACACATGTGTTCAACATGAACCTCCACAGGCGATTGAGAGAGCGGAATTTACTCTCGCGCCGATTGTTACGCCGGTTGCCTCTCACGCCTGTATACCGTCAAGTCCGATTACTGTGGTGCTTACTCGATCAACGTAGAACTGCGCTGACTGGGCACGTACAGTATTTAGTGGCTGGTCCCGTTTCCAACTGTGTCCTGACGACAAACGCAGACGTGTCTGGAGACGTCCAGGGCAGAGGGGGGAGAATCTTGTCCTGATTATCGTAAGCCACACAGGCCCACAACAAGGTGTTATGGTCTGGTGTGCCATCTCTGTTGATAGCCGGACCCCTTTTATAGCCATTTCTGGCACATTGACAGCAGAGCGACACGTTGCTGACATCCTACGACCGGTATCGTTACCGTTCCTTTTGCGACACTCTGGACTTACTTTTCAACACGATGATGCCCGGCCCCATACGGCACATGTTGCTATGACTTCTCTTCAAGCTTTCCCTCTACTTTCTTGGTCAGCCTAGTCGCCTAAACTCTCTCTCATAGAGCACATTTGGGACGTTATGGGAAGGCTATTGAAACCATCTCAAAATGTTGAAAATTTAGCAAAACAGTTGGAGACAATTTCGCTAGAAATTCCGCAGGACACCATCAGGGAGCTTTATCAGTCTGTGCCACGCCGGGTGACAGGTTGCATCGAGGCCAGAGGTGAACCAACGACCTATTGACTTCCTCAATTCGTAATGGTCAAACTCTACAATAAATCATTCAATTGTTCGGAAATTTTAATCGTATGTTTTTTTTATGTATTCGTCACATCCACCAATTTTTATCGAAATCGGACAATTCCATCTTGGTGCGTTTTTTTTTTTTCTTATGGAGTATATTATTTGCGAATTTAAGCAAAATTTTCTTCGATGTTCACATATGTATTTTTCTCATTGTTATGTATTTTAAATATATAACTGAGGGTATAAAAAAGAAGATTTAGGTATCTTCAGCTGATTCATAGACGAAGTATGTAACATTAAAAATAGATAGATATCAGAAACCAAGAAAGCTGAAGCTTTGTAACAAAAAAGTTACCTGAAAGAAGTTGCCCGCTGACTTTTCCGGGGGAAAAATGATCAGCTGATGCAGTGAAATACATCAGGCGCCACTGTGTGTAGCAATAGGCTGAACTGATGAAGTTAACTATCACTGATAGTAAAACTGATAAAGTTAACTATCACCAAATTTCAAATTTTTTTAAATTAATGTTTTACTTTACATGTTGAAGTATAATCCACAGCCACACAGCCAAATGCGGATCATCGTCGGATGCTGACGTATTTATAATTCACCGCTATAAAGTCAGCTGACTATATTTTTCATTTGTATACAACGTGATAAACTCATGTACAAAGTATCAACTTTTTTATTACAGGGTGGTATCCAACAGTACTAGGACTGATTAAAAAAATATTAAACATTTTGATACATCGACTTAACCCTTTAACGCGCAGTGATCCCGCTTTGGGAACACCAAACTCTGACGTTTTGACTGTTGCCAGTCACGAAGAATAGATTGGATTTCTATAAAAATAGTTGCGGGTGACACAGCTCCACGAGAATTCTTTACTTTTTAGCACATCATTACCCGTAAAAAAATTGTCGCCATCATTTTTAGCTGCTCTGGCATCTGCTGAAAAATGGAAGAATGCGAGAACAGCTGGATCGATTGCTCAATGCTGAAAAAAGGGCAGGCGTTGCCATCGCTCGACTTAACTACCGTCCGCTATCTTGCTGGTAGTTAAGTCGTGCGATGGCAACGGATGCCCTTTTTTCAGCATTGGGAAAGGGTCGCGCCTCAAAGGGTTAAAGCCAGCTGGCTATTTTTTTCATTTGTATACAACGTGATAAACACATCTCGGTCATCGTCGGCAGCTGACGTATAATTCACCGCTATATAGTCAGCTGACTATTTTTTTTTCATTTGTATACGACGTGATAAACACATGTACAAAGTATCAACTCTTTTATTACAGGGTGGTAGCCAAAAGCAGTATAGGACTGAATAAAAAAAATATTGAACATTTTAATACATCGACTTAATACGTGACGACGTATTACGACTTAATACGTCACGTGATACATCGATCGTGACTTCCAGGTCACGAAGGCCTTCTATAAGTCGTTCTCCGGGGTGCTGCTCGAACGATGCCGAACGTTCGAACGAGTCGAAACGATGCCCCTTGAGCTGCCTCTTGATCCGGGGGAACAGGAAGAAGTCCGGTGGTGCCACATCAAGGGTCCAACCCCGAGGATTACTTTCTAGAAACGTTTTACATGAAATATGAATGAACTCGTGAATGGAAAAACACATCAGTGTAGGATTTCAACATAAGTTAATAAACAAACTTATCTTAAATTAAACTTGCGATTTCTATTGCACGACCACAAGTACCTACATTTCAAGTAATGCAGTGCAGTTATACACAGTAAAACAGTTTTCCGGAAGTTCCCCTTTTCAAACATTTTCAAACGTTAAATTAACCAAAAATTTAAAAAAAGATTAATGTGGTAGAAATAACTATTTTATTTTCTTATTTGCAAGAAAAATATTTTTAAACATTAATTAGTCTATGGATAGCCAGGAGTTATTTTAACAACTCCGAAATCAATCGCCTTTTCTTACAGTGAAACTCCGATTTAACGTCATTCAAGATACCGAAAAGAATTAACGTTACATGTAATAAAACACTAAATTGAAATTAGAGAAAAACAAAGTGCTTACAATGATTAAAAGTGTAATTTAGATTAGATATCTATTATTTATTCCTCAACACAGTAATTGAGAGATTAGTTTTCAAAATTATTTTTTTAAAGAATTTTTTTTCAAACTTTTTTCTTTGATTTTATTCTTTGCATCCTAAATTTCATTTTCAATACATATGAGTTTTCGCATACACTTTCACTAATTTCACAGCTTGGATTGTTGAAGAAATAATATGTTGTTCTTTTTGCCATATCGATCATCATATGAGTTCAAGGTAAACGATAGAAATATAAAGTTATTAACAGGACTTTTTAAAATTACAAGTGTAGTAAAGTATTCGGGACCTCAATAGAAAATGACGTCACAGGCCGGAGAGCGTTAAATGCGGGTAGCATTAAAACGAGATTTCATTGTATTTCGATAACAATGATGAAAAATGATGAAACATTTTGAAATGCAGTCGCATACACAGACAAGTACCCCGATTATGCATAAATTTTGATATAGAACAACAGATATAACCTTTGTATAATAAATTTCATGAACTTCATTTCTGGAATGAAAATGTCAAAAAATTAAGATTTCTGTTGCGAAATAGTGTTGCTTACATCTTTGAGAATAATAAATATTCGTATTGCTTGATGTAAAAAGTATTAAACGCCTTCTACATTCATATATTTTGGTTTACATCAGATGATACAAAATGCATTTTTCAATAGAAACTTGCCCCTGATTTATTCCAGACAAACAGCTTAGACGCTTGTGGATGTAGAACAGAGTTGTGTAGCTGCAAGGTTTCATTGCATTTAATATTTCACTAACATATGTTATTAACGTAGTCTTTTTTTTCTTATTTACTTTCTTTCGTTTTAGTCATTAGATAAAGTCTATGCAAAAGAAATTAACTGCGGTTCTCTGAAAATACAGTTGCACAATAATTTTGGCCTCTAAATCTAATCAGTCCGGGTATGCAATGGCATAATTATGTATCGCAAATGTAAGAACGATATTAAAGACCATGGCAGAAAATTGCTAAAATAAGAAATTGCATATTTTGAGACCACTTTGTGATATAGTCTACATATGTGAGTAACATTAATAAGTGTTTTTTAATCGTTACACATTTTAAGAGTATTGTTGTTTTCATCACAGAGTTAAATTAAAAAGTTAGTTTCCTTTCAAATTTAGAATGATATTTTCGGAAAATGATTAAGTTCAATTTGCTTCAGGATATGATAAGTTTATGATTTCCTTTCCTTAAAACTACAAAATATATTAAATCTCCAGATTTTATCGGAATTTTAAATATTTTAAGAAGGAGTAATCTAAGTAAACTTTCTCAAAACTTATAAATTGCAAAATCATAATCCTTATCGACGCAACAGGTCAAAAATTTCTATTATTAAATAATTTGATATTACTAAGCAAATTCCATTAATTCAAAATTTTACCTCTCTGACACAAGGAGGCTGCAGATGCAAAATAATTTTATGAGTTTTTAAAAGCAATGAGAAATCACATTTACTGAAGCTAATAGCTATTCCATAAATATTGAATTTGCGTCGGTAAATAAATATTAATTATATCCTCTCTTACCGTGAAGCGCAAGCTTCTTGCTTCAGATTTATTTTCCAATTTTCAGAAAGAGATTAATTGCATATTCCACCGAAATTTATAAAAGTAATTATTCTAAGACTGCCAGCGTAAAACTTTCCACACAATTCAATATTTGCTTTAGATAATAAAAGTTTCTAAATGATGTAATTTCCCAATTTTCAAAATAACGGTGGAAAATGAAAACTGCTCATCAGGGCCTGTGGCAACTTTGATTTGAGATGCCTTCGCAAATCACAGCTTCATTAATTGAACAAACACAAAGCTTAGAAACATGTTCAGTTAAAAGATTGCTTATTTTGTTTTATAATTATTACTTAGTGGCATTTGATGAAGTAACGTTGAAAAAAAATCAGTTGGATCGGTCTCCGTGCTCTGCAGAACTTAGACGTAATTAAATATTAATACTTCGACTGAATCGAATACGAGTTATTTGAAAAATCCAAAGTAAGCTAGTTTGATAGTTCCAAAAATTCACTGTACATTCCTGAGATGAATGTAATTAAAATAAAATGCAAATAATTTCCGAAACAGAGCGAAATAGATCATGCAAATGTTGGTTAAAGTGCATGAAATTTATGAATTAATCTATAAAATTAGCTTATAGATAAACTTGTTTGTAATGTTAAAAAAAATACTTTAGTGCCACGTTGCTGAAAAACTGTACTTATTTTTATAACTACACTAATTTTATTATTACATATGTTAATAACTGAATTCCTCTAATTATTCAAAATTTAATTAGTTTGACAGCTATTAAATTTTTACCCAAAAGCTACACTTAAAAATTCTTCTTTTAATCTTTAAAAGGAGCAATTTTTACCGTTCCTTTTCGCTTCTAGCATTTGAGCTGAAATAGAGTGCGATCCTTGATCTACTTTCATTACCTCTTAATTTTACTAAGAAAAAAACAGTTAATAAGTTTTTTTCCCTCGTATTCTTTCCCCTCTTTCTTTTAATTATTGCAAATTTCAACTTTCACTTCTGTATGTACATCACTTGTATTTTCGGTTGCACGCGTAAGTCTTTCTGGTGTATTTTTGTTTTTACTTATTTGTCAAAATACACTGCTGGCCATCGTAAATGCAACACCCTGAAGGAAGCATGCAAATAATATGAAATTTACAACATGCATTAGCTGAGGTGAGATATGCAAATGATTAGAATTTCAGCGCAGACGCACATCAAGCGCGCCTGTGGCGCCACCTCAAAGCGCTATTTAAGGCTTGGAGATTTCGACGGTTTCAAGTACAGCAATTGTGTTTTTCTTGCTTTTTTTTCAAAAAAACGATAAATTATGCCTCGTAGGAAACAACGATCATCTTTTGATCAAGTATCCGAGTTTGACAGAGGAAGGATAGTGGCATACCGAGATTGTGGGTTATCTTTCAGGGAAATCGGTCGTCGTATTGGACGAAACCAAACAACTGTGATGCGGATATGTGATCGTTGGGTGCAGGAGGGTACGACGGACAGACGTGATCGACCGCATCGACCTCAGTGCACCACGTCACGTGATGACAGGCAGATTGTACGCATGGCAGTGACGGACCGCTCAGTCACATCACGAACCATATCACAGCAGATTCAGTCTGTAACGCATCATCCAGTGTCTGCGCGTACCATTCGACGTCGTTTACAGCAGAATGGTCTGTCCGCAAGACGTCCGTTGCTTTGTCTACCTCTGACGCGGAACCACAGACGTCTCCGCCGCCAATGGTGCGATGAAAGAAGGATGTGGACGACAGAATGGAATGAAATTCTCTTTACTGACGAGTCACGCTTCTGTATGCAACACCACGACGGTCGGATTCGAGTCTGGAGACACCGTGGAGAGAGGATGCTGAACAGCTGCATTATGCACCGTCACTGGTCCTGCACCGGGTATTATGGTATGGGGCGGTATCGGATATCTCTCTCGCACTCCTCTAGTACGCATTGCCGGTACTTTAACCAGCCAGCGCTACATCTCCGAGGTGTTGGAGCCAGTTGTCCTTTCTTACCTTCAGGGCTTGCCAACAGCCATATTTCAGCAGGATAATGCACGGCCACACGTGGCACGCATTGTCCAAGGGTTCTTCGTCAATCACCAGATTGAATTGCTTCCCTGGCCGGCGCGCTCTCCGGATCTTTCGCCGATAGAAAACATGTGGTCCATGGTTGCTCAACGACTGACCCAGAGTTCATCCCCAGCTGTCACACCAGATCAACTTTGGCAACGTGTGGAAGCTGCTTGGTCTGCTGTACCCCAAGAACACATTCAAAGTCTCTTTGAATCAATGCCGAGGCGTGTGGCAGCTGTGATCTCCAACAACGGCGGCTACTCTGGGTACTGATTTTGGCAGGAACCACGCTTCATAGAATGCTGTAAATTTAATCATTTGTTACTTGGTCAACATGTTATCTACACAATAAATTTTGTTGTGATATCTCTTGTTTTTCTTGGTGTTGCAATTTGGGTGGCCAGCAGTGTATAATACAAACCTGTCTCTTGTTTTCAATCTAATTCAACATTTTTTCAAAACTTTTATCTATATCTATACTTATATCTATATCTATACTTATATCTATATCTATATCTATATCTATATCTATATCTATATCTATCTATCTATCTATATCTCTATAACCATTGGTGTAAGCTGATAAAAACCATTTGTGTGTGTGCAAGGAACATTGCAGAGTAGAATCTCCTAACAATGAGCTTAACTTTTACGAATAAAACAATTTCATTGGAAGAAAATCTTTTCTCATGTTATCCTTTTTCTTAAGCCAAAAAATCATTTTGTCATCCACAAATGTACAAGTTTCGTTAAGTTTGTTAAAAGAAACAGTTTTTATATGTCTACAATAATTAGAATACCAGGAAATAAGATTTTTGTTTCTCTTTTTTTTACTTTTGTTGAGTGTGGATATAGAAACTATTTTTGTGAATGAATAACCCACAAATTTTATTTTCTGTCCGATAGTTAACAGTGAAAGTTAGAATAAATAAATTGTCCTACTATATAGTTACGCAGAACCCTGACTAATTCTGTAACCAATCCGGACAACCACTTCAATGTAAATATTTTACCGAAATTACTCCAAGATGATAAAAAAGTTAAAAAATATTAAAAGGAAGAGAAAGTGTAATAACACCTACACAATGTATACGATCCGCTTGAAAATTTTCCTGATTACGTATAAAAATATAAGAAACAATCTGTGGTGCTTTAAAAATTAAGGAAAGAAAGAAAATCCCCCGGTTCCCTTATTTTTAAGCGATTTTTTGCTATTTTCAGCTCCATTTAATTTCCGGGAGTAAAAAAGTGAATCATTTGTTTGAAAAAATGCGCTGTTGCAATCGATATGAAGTCATATTCATCACAGTCATCGGGCTTTGAAAGGAAACTGTGATTCCAATTCGTTTAAAATAGTTTTTCCAGATTATATGGTTTAATTTTTTTTTTCAAAAATAAATCGTCTGCATGGATATAAAAAGGCTGTGTACGCAAAACGAAATCTTTCGAATGCCAAAAGTTTCCGTGTGTTCCCAGAAGAGCATGTAACTTGATTTGGGCAAATAATAAAAATTGAATATGAACTTACTTAATGAGAACGAAGATGAACTGTAGTGAGTGTAGACATATTTTCATCAAATGTTTTTCTAGCTCCAATTCTAATTGCCTCCAACCTGGGCTTTGACTTCTGGTAAATAAATAACTGAAGTAAAATAAAAATTCGGAACTTCTGAACAGTTGTTTTAATACTTTCTTATCACTTAGTAAAATAAATTACTCTAAATAAAGTAAAATAAGTTGAAAAATTAATAAAAATCAATGATACTCATTAAAATTAAGCAAAACCACAATTTAATTTAAAACATAACCAGTTTTGTGCAGCAATGTCACTTTTTTTTTGCCGAATCCAAATTGGTGACTGCTTAACAAGGTTTCAAAATATTTGTTTAAAAAAAAACAAGCTTAGAAGAACAAAACACCGATGAAAAATATCTCTTAGGATATCGCGGATCGTTAAGCGATTTTAAAAAGAATTAAGAAGTAATGATACGGTAATTTGAAGCACTGAAATTGATGACTTCCATTTTATGAAGCGGTTACTTGGACATTAATTTACATACTGATTAATAGCGTGCAAGTCAAAGACGAATAATAGTTGAATATCTAACTGACAGACGTGATTGATAAAATATAGATGTAAATATTTCAAATATGGACATAAATGTCACTGAATTTGCCGATAAATCGATGTTGCAGAAAGAGGATTAAATGGACATAATAATCTCTAAATTTACGTAGTTTCTGGGAGTTAGCTTTATGCAATTTCCGCCAAAGTTGAAATGCATTTATGATTGATTGTGTTGTTTGTATAAGATACACCTGAAATTCAAAATTTTAACCAGAAGTTTCCAATTTTGTTGTCTATAAGTGAGGTATATTTGGTATTCGACAAATAGACTTTAAGATAGTTTATACTGAATGATCAACATTTTAAATAGTTTATGTTGTTTTGTTAATATTGCTACTTTGCCCTTTTGTAGGTTATAAAATACTGTGAATGACTTTAGACATTCAATTTTCTACTCATAAAGGAATAAAAATTTTAATAGCAATTTAATTTGGGATAGTTTTTATACAGTTTAGAGAAATCTTAACAAATTCTAACTTAAAATTAACTAAAGCTAATTCATTTAGAGAGAAGATTTCACCTGTAAGAGATGCAAAAATAAATGTACACTGAATTAAACCACTTTTGATTGGCTCGCGAAGAGAAAAAAATCAAGATCGTGTATCCGGGATATTACAATAATTGCGGAAGAAAACAATGATTTCATAAATACATAATACTTTTGACATTACTGCTATTGCACAACCCCTCACCAACTTCGTTTAAATATATCTGTTAAGACTTTTTGTGATGAAAGAAAGCCTGATTCTTTGAGCCCTGATATATCTGTTAAGACTTTTTGGGATGAAAGAGCGCATGTTCTCGCTTAACCCTGCTAGCAAGTGAGGACATACAACCACTGATATCATATATATCAGTCTCAAATACTAATATCCTGTTTCAAATCCAAGCCATATAAGTAAAATGTGAAGAAAAAGTATTTGCGATTTTGAACCTGAAATGAGACTGACATTAAACTAAAATCTCACGGTAAACGACATTCTTAGTAAAAATCCTGTTCGACTTGATTAATTTTCCCAGCTTGGCGTATCGAGTACCTTAAGCTGGACACAATCAATTTACTTAATTCTGAAGAATTCTGAAGATAGATCGCTTTATCAGAATCCTTTATTGCAGAAATCCTTTAGTAACTGCAATATTTCTGCACGGATAATTGAAATGTAACGCTGTATTCTAATGAAATCTATAAACTTGTTTTCAAAAAGGCTCTTTCCTTAAGCTCTCACTAAATTGCGTCAAGCCTAAAACTGTGCAAAGCGCTAGAACTCACTTTCTCGTAATCGGCTATCAGTCATTTTGTTTTTCGTCAAAGTAAAAAATTTTGCATATTAGTCTCGGAAATCTTCAATCCTTATTATTTTGCGTATAAAACATTCCATCCCTGCTCCGATTTTCCATGCACACGATATTATAATTGAAAAAAAATAACCTTACAAATATAAACTAACAAAAATCATTTTTATTATTCTTTCATATTTACACTAGCTGCGTGCACGTTCTGCGCACAGTAGGAAACGGAAATTTTCCTTACATGCGTAATTCGAATTAATTCCAGCGATGTGGAATAAAAAAAAAGCAAAATTATTTGACTCTTGACGTAAAGTTTGAGTCATGAGTACTAACCTAGCATCATTGCAATATAATGACTCAAAAAACGTCCGCGTCATTCACTATCAAAAAAGTGAAAAGCTTTACGGTTTGCAGAGAATTCCTGACTTTCAAAATGTCTCATTTCTACATCATACTGTTTCTTATGTTCGAGTTGTAGCATTAAATACCTCAGACACTACATGAAACTGACAACCGTTTTTTCTAAATAGCTGCGAACCCGCTCTTCATACGGGAAGAAGCGAATATTTTACTAAAATCATATTTGCATATGAAAAAACAGACTTTCGTTTTTAAAAAAGTTCAAGTAATTTCTTCTGTTGAAATTACTGCGGGATATATTAACCCAAATTAGAATTGCTTATCGTTTAGTTTGTTGTAAGAAAACCTCTAAAAGGATAAACAGAACATTTTTAATTTCATGAAATATTTATTAACGTGGTATATTGTGATTTATTCCTTATTATTCTTACAAATCTACTACCTAATACGTATAACAGTACTATCTATCTTCGCTTCTCCCTCTTCAAGGCTCGATTAAAAGAAACAGCTTACATTATTTGGCACCAATGGTACCTTTTTATTCCATGACGATTCTTTGCAATTTACTCATTAGCACAAACAATAATCATTTCACATAATGGTTGCCTTTAAAGAAGCTATCCATATATATTTAATTTATGCATACTTTTGTAAGATTGACGTATTTAGCACCGCAAAACATTTCATCACACCGTGATGGAAAATATCCAAGCGGTGCCGTTTTAAATATCCATGTATCCAATATAGCGATATGTTATAAATCCTCCATGGTTCTGTCTCCTGAAAGACAACAAACTGTGTAATCTCGAGTAGCTATTTAGAATCGCTTTAATTGTGACAGAACGTTAGAGTTGCAGAGTTTGCAAATTTCACGCATTTTTCAAATTTATGAAGTCACTGTTTAAGTTCTGTAAGAGATACTCCGGTTGGGTGAGGGAGTTAATTTGGATATTTCATACAGTAGTTTTCAAACGGTATCATATTAAAACTTACAGCGACGTTGAAAAATTTTTGCCTTATATAGGACCAATATGGAGGAACGTAATCCAACGTTAAAATAAAACTATACTCGCAACATGCAGATGTAAGGAAGCATATATGTCTGCGGCATAATTAAATGCAAAATAAAAGTAAATAGAAAATTTTTAATATATCGCGCTTTAAAATGAACTTTGTAGCTTTTAAAATGAAGAACATCTTCAGTTGCGCTAACACATTTCAATTTTTAAATAAGCAATGAAAGTACCATTAATAATAATAATTGTGAATTTCTTTGTTTATTTCTATAGTAAGTTTTAATTAACATATCACCTCCTTGTATTAAAAAAAAGAGCAGGAATAAATGCATTGAAATTGTGGCGTAATTTTTATGTATCTTAAAGCAACTGACGTCATAGATCCTCACTTGGTAATTGAAAAGCCGGTGCCCCATTTAAAAACTATCAATAGGATAAAAAACCTTTTTTCTAATAATTCCTGTGGTTACTCAACATAAATTCTCGTGCCATGATTTATTAATGTAATGACGTAAGCTCTCCGCGTTAATGATATTAAATTATAAACATTGTGTTATATTAAAATTCGTAAAAAATCACCTAATTTATACAAGTTTTTTGTTTTTATTTTAAAAGAGGAAGGAAGGAGTGTTTCACGATTTGCCAAAATATCAAAAAGTTATGAGGGATAGAATTCAAGATGCAACAGTTTTAAAAATATTATACGAAAAAATCTTCAAAAAGATACTTAGTTTAAAAATTCCTAAAAATCTGTAAATTATGTTACATATTCAAAAGAAAATTTCTTCTTCTATTGATACAAATGCCGTTTTACTGCAAGAGTAATTACCGCCGTTATTACGAGTTAGGGGAGAAAAAATGTCAAAAATCGCATGAAACATGATATAAAAATTTTTTTATGTCGAGTTTTGAAAAAATCCCTTCGAGGTGCATAACTTCATGTTTAGAACTTCCTGAGTGCCAAATTTGGTTATTCTACGTGTAGCCGTTTGTCCATAACGCCCTCGAGAGACAGACACACCCACGCACATCTTCTTTTATAATAAGTATATATATATATATATATATCGTGCATTCGTAAGTTTACTGATATGCTTTATTTTGCTTGTTCTTTGGATAGTTGATTAGTTTTCTTTTTGCATCATTAAGTATTGAAATTTAGTAATAAAGTTTTTCGTTGTACATTAGGAATATGATTGAAACTTAATTACGAAACTTCCAAACTATATTAATATTAAATGACCTAAAATACGATAAATCTTTAGAAGTGTAATATCATTGATTGAAATAGTTGCAACCAATCACATTCAAAGTGACTAGGTACATAATGCTTAGTAACTGTAGAGAGGTACAAATCATTGAATAGAATAGTAATTTCTACACAAACTTATTCTCTGATTAATCGTCCGAAAGTTAATGATGAATGCGTGATGGAGGCCTGAATAGCAAATGTAATCGATAGAATATTGATGCATATATTTGACGTAAGCTAATTCATGTATTTGAGTTTGTCGATATCGTAAGTTTATGATGATGGAACTAATAAACCAGTTACATTCAATATTTCTGTAATGTGTTTCGTATTTAAAATATGTTTTACCTTTTAATTTATAAATTTTCATTTCAATTTTATGAATCGCTCTTTTGAGTATTGGTAAAGATTTTCATGAAATTACGTTCAAATTAACAACCCACAGTCATATATTTCGGGAATAACAAGAAAGGCAAATAAAATTTAAATAAAAGTTATCTTTACTCCTAAACATTTCAATGTTTCCTTAGTTCTGTAGAAAGTATTTTTACGCTTTAATAAAACTGTTCAAAACGAAATAGTTTTACGCTTACAGAAACCGTGGAAAATAAATTCGAGTAAAGGCTAAAAATATGAAGCATACTCCTCTTTTAGACTGCGTAATACATAAATGACTGTGAGTTTAAGTTAATGGTTTTAACAAATATTATATTTTGTGAATCTAAAATACACAAAGCTTCTATTAAAATCCGAAATTAAATTATTGTAAAATGCTGCTGTTTTTCGTTCTCCTGTTTTGCCTGTAAACTGAATTGTTGATAAGAGCATATATTCATTTATACATTCTTTTCAAAAGGGAGCATGAAATCTAAAAAGTTGAGCTATTCTTCGAGAAAGTATTGCTTATATAAAACATTTAGGTTTTCCAAGGCGATATATAAGTACTTGGGACTCATGTGAAGAATATTTGGAACGCTTCAGAAAATTTTATTTATAAAACGATCGAAAAATTTCCCCTCTAGGTCATACACAAAAGGTATTTCTTAACACTCTAAAATTCAAGAGGTATCCGAAATGCATTTTCTGGGTCTTGTATATTCCAAGCGTTAAAAAAAAAAAAAAGTTTTCTTCGACACGTCTGGATATTCTACTTTTGAATAAACCGACATAAAGAAAGTCTAGAAAAGCTGGTTTAAGAATACGCAAATGGAGCCTTAAAAATCTTCAAAAGCCGATTGCAAAATGTCGTGAAATTTTATCCATAATATTTTTTTTAAGAAGAAAAACTAGAGGAGAAAAGAATAAGCTGATGCATATTCAAAAAGGTGATGGCAATATTTTGGTCGATTTTTTTTCCTCCCTTCTATTGATAGGGCAAAACACGGCAAAAATAGAAACGAAAATATTTAATGAGAACGGGAAATTTTCATCACGCAATCCATGTGAAAGTTTAAATTAGACTTTTAGCACTAGGGTGCTATTTCAGATTTCCTTTCTACGCTACTTCGTAGACATGATTTGTAGACATGAACTGTCACGGTGAATATCTTTTCAAATGTGTTTGCCGTTTGCCAGATAATGCAGAGGTGGTGGTGGTGGGGAGAGATTAAAATCTTGAAAGTCGCACAAGGTTTGCAATTTTTGATAATTGATCGCCAAGTTTGCTGCCAAAAGAAAACTTAAAACGTTCCAAGCTTGGTGATATCTTCCGACTTTGCTAGAAACTAGGAAAATATAGTTAAAATATGCCTGGCGAAGATTGTAAATTGTGTTAGTTAGTAAGCGATTTTAATATAGATTTCAATTCCAAATATGCGTTTTAATGAACAAGGAAGACAAACATGACCCACTCAAGCATTATGATGCCCATTCTAAACAGTATTTAAAATGGTGAAGTGTAGTTGGAGTATGCTTGGCTTGGGAGATTGTAAAACAGTTTCAGTAGGCGATTTTAAGATAGATTTCGTTTCCAAAGATATGTTTTATGGAACAAGAAAGAGTTGATTCCTATTTTAACGCTCTCACTCTCGACAACCTAAAAATTCGCCGCACTTTGCCTAGTTTTGCAGTCATGGGTCTCTAGGAGTTATGTACGAGTTTCAACTCTCCCAAAAGAACTAGATGAAAACTAAAGTGAACAAATTTGTGATAAACGCAATAGTTAAAGAATTTAAAGACACTTAATTAGTAAAACTACTTAATAAACAAAATAAATAAACATGTAATGGAATGCTGTACTTGCATGTTTTTCCAAATCCCCATTTTAATTCTATATTAAGGTTTCCACATAAATACAAATAATCGTCGTGGTAACTGCATATGTTTAATTATCGCCACCTTGGCGGGAGGGGGGGGAGTTTTAGTTAAAATAAAAGTCATTCCGAGAAAATCAAACACGGCACAGTCACGGATTATAATGCACATTCTTAATAGCATTTAAAACGGTAAAGTACAGTTGGAATATGCTTGGCGGAAATTGTGAAACAGTTTTAGTAGGAGAATTTAATATAGATTTCGATTAGAAAGATGCGTTTTATGGAACAAGAGAGAAAAATACGGCACACGCATGAATAATGATATTCTTTCCAATTTAATCGAATAAGGAAAGAAAATGGGGAAGACGCATGGATTATGATACGCTTTTAACATATAGAGTTTAGTGCGTATTTAAAATCTGAAAGTGTTGCAAATTTTTCTTACTTTTTTTTTCTTTACTTTTAATTGAAATGTTAAATACCTATATTTCTCTGACTTCAACGTAGCACATGATCGTTAATTTGGTAAGGTAGAAATTCGTCCCCTCTCCCTCCTAATAAGCAGCTTCCTGTAAGCAGTTCGTTTGTTTGTTTTGTTTCTGTAACATGTATTTCGGAGTTGTGTGCTTAGCTCGAAAAACGTCAGATAAATCCACGTCAGATGGACTACACAAGGGAGTGTGCCCTACGCGGGTGTCTTTCTAAAAGGTCCTAACCCGTATATACGCAAAGTTTCGGGGAAAAACCACGGAAAACTCCGAACTGTTAGGTCGGTAGACACCACCTGCTTTTGAACCAGGCACCATCGACCTACCATTTTGAGTGACTTTTCCACTCGACTATGGAGGGGCATTGTTTAAGCAGTAAAAATAATGTGATAATAAAAGGTGAAAGACTCATAGATGGTTGCCATCCTTACTTTACAAAACGTTTAAGATTTTAAAATACGCTGTTTCTATTAAGTCATTCAAATTGAACACTCGCATTTACTTTTGATACCTTCACGAATTTTATATAAATAGGTATATTATTTTACATAAATAGTCTCGTTTAATATCAAATTTTTTTTCGAGCTGCTGTAAAACCTCGATAAATTCTCGGCACTTGCTTTCTGCAGCTGAGGTAAATGTGTAATTGATTAATAATACGCCCTCTAGTGATGACATTTAGAACTATTTTCGACTTCTCAGGTGATCATTTTCTTCAGTGATTTAAAAGTAGTTATTAAAAATACATGATTTGGATTTTATTACTACCACATTTTTCTAGCATTTTCTGTAGCTCAAATAACTTTCCATTGACGTAAATTGGCATGTAACTATGGGAGAGGGGGGGGGTAAAGTGTTTCTTACTGTTGTAAATATTTTGAAATAGGCAAAATCGAAATTTTTTTGAATTTTTTTTTTTTTTTTTTGGGGGGGGGGGGGAAGAGAATTGCCTCAAGCTACTTCCCTACTTCCTAAATCACTCCCCCTTTTCCAAACTGCCTCAAACTACCCCCCCCCCCAAATAGTAGAGCAAAATAGGGGCAAGGGGCAAGTAGAATATATATAGAAAACTATCAAAATCCCATACTACATTTTGAAAAGTCGGATGAAAAATCTAATGTTTATGGGCTAAGAAATTTGAAGATGAAACTTTTGAATTAAGTAAATATTTTAACTACTAAAGCAATATTCGTGAGTCCATTTTGCCATGCGATTGTAAATCATCTTGGACTACTTTACGCTCTTTATAGAGCTTAGAAATGACATTCTTGAGATGCTCAGTTTTACTAAGCCTTTTTATAGTACATTCAGTCGTGGAAAAGTGTTGAGCGATATTTGCACTGAACAGGTTATATCTTTTTCTTTTGCATCTTAGATAATTGGTAATGCAATTACTAAACATTTTACCAAATTCTCTAATGCCGCTCAATGTCTTGTGTACTCCGTACTCCATCCAGTACGTGATGTTTAAGTAACACATCCTAGTATGTCTAACGTTGTTTGTTTCAACATAAATTTTTGCTAACTAAAGTTTCACAGCGAAAACTACATAGTGCTTTTGCTTAGTTGCTCATTTACAGCTCGAAAGCAATTTATTTTACAAGTAATTCTTTCCGGCGCAGAATCTATGGAAAACTAGACCCATGATTAAGGCTGCAGAATGGTGCGGTTATTTTGAAAGCACTTGCGGTTAATTTTACTGAAATTGCTGCATGGAAGCTCCGAGCGAAGTAAACGATCACAGCCCTTAGTTATTTTTCAAAGTGCAAACGAGCTTAATTTGTTACACCGAAGTGTTGAAATTACGCATTATTAATCGTAGTTGAAAATGAGAATTACTATAGCTAAAATGCATGTTTTATGTCGCTGCAAAAAGGAATTAAAAAGTACTTAGATTTTTGTTATCACCTTACTGATTACAAGAAAACTCAACAAAGGACTGGTGTTAAAAGGGAAAACTAATTAAGAAATTTGAAAAATAAACACACAGAAAAAGCTCTAATCAATACGACGATTTTCGGTGGTACGAAAGATCCATTCTTCTTCGGTTTGAGAAATTCATCTATTCACAACCTTTCTACCTGTGTTTATTAATATCTAAAATGCAATTTAAACATTATTGTCCGTAGATTTTTTTTGTTTCTTAATTCTTTACTATGTGTTCTTTTAAAATAACTCTTCTCACAGACACCATTTTCAATAATAATAATGATGAAATTCTTCATTATTACCATTGAAAATGGGATAACCAAAGGGTATCCCATTTTGGGATACCCTTTGGTTACAGGGTATCCCAAAAGCACCGACCTAGTCTCTTATTACTTAAATATTGGTCTTAGACATATACACTATATTACAAAGTTGCGTAAAAAGAGGTACATAATTTAATGCTATCGATTAAAACTTTCAGTATATTAAGCACAAATAAATTCAAATTGTGAATTTTTATATGCCCCCCCCCCATACAAAAATATTCCCAGTTAATAAAATGTGTCCCATTCATTAACTAAGTGTTGTACAAAGTTTCAGCATTTTATCCTAAAAAGTGTAAATTTATGAAAAGCTAAAAAGTGTTAAAGATATGAAAGATATGCTGATTTTAACCATTTTTCAAGTCAGAGGATCACGTGTCAGGGACCGTACACAAATACAGTAGAACTCCTCTTATCAGCCCTCGGCTAATTCGCCACTCCGGTTAGTCCGCCCATGCTCGAGCCGACATTTTTTATTTTCAATTTTTTTACTGGAGGCTACGTTCAATTTTTCCATTACGTACATATGTACAAAAATACATATTGATCTTTTTAAATGAGCTTTTATGCAGTTATTGCAGGGCTTTTACATTAGAAAACGATACATATAGCCAGTTTAGAGTTCAGAGATTGTTTATTTTGCTGAAAGTCCTTGTTTTCCTGTATTATCCGATAATCTGACCCGGAACTCAAAGTTCCGATCATAGTTCTCCAGTCTCAAAGGTGACGGATTAAAGGGGTTCTACTGTAACGAAAGAAAACAATAATTGCATGAATACATACTTCTATAATTGGATATTTGTATCACTTTACCAAATTTATTTCAACACATTTGAGCCATTTTATGATGAAAAGTTGAAATTTTGTGAATCACATAATTAATGCGTGGGACACATTTTACGAATTGGGAAGTTTTTTATGCGGTGACCATATAAAAATTCAAACATTGTTCAAATTCCGTATCTTTTTAAACGTTACTTTGTAATTTATTGTATAGGTCTATCATCTATGGTGAGTGTCGGTCAGTGTTTTTTGGACACTCCGTATATCAAACACAGTAATAAAATTCTGTTGCAACAGATTCATATTTTCAGAAATTGGAATACTGGCAGACAGATTCGATAATTGCTGCCCCTCTTGAGCAAGCTGAAAATATTTAAAAAATCTCGCAATGTTATACTTAACCAACTTAGGAAATAAAAATTTTGGAAAATGAAGACTGGAAGAAAAATATTTTGCAAACATACATATTTAAAAAAATAAAAAATAAAAATGAATAGAAGGTTTTTTTTTTCATTTATAAAATGTATAAAAAAATGTAAGTAAATGTATAAGCTTGATGACAGCCCTGATGACAGCCTCTGATGACAGTCTCTGATGACAGTCTCTGATGACAGCCCTGAAGTCTCTGATGACATTTTTCATTTATAAAATGTATAAGAAAATGTAAGTAAATGTATAAGCTTGATGGCAGCCCTGAAGTCTCTGATGACAGCTTGATAACCGGTTTCTAAGCCGCACTATAATGGTTGTACGGTTTTTAAAGTATTTACTATCGCACGGGAATTTATGGAATACAAATTCACATTAACTTAATATTAAATTTATACCTGTGAGGATTTGGTTAAAAAATTACTAACAATATATGCATTCCTTACTGTTCCCAAATAAAGTTGCACTTTTAGATTTGTACAGTAATAATGACTATACATTTAAAAATAATATTCTTGGGAAAAAGAGTATTTACATTTATATCTACTAAAGTAGCTGTTCTAGCTGAAAGAACGTCCATATTGCGGTATTGCACTGACAAAAATAAGCAGTATTTGATTAAAAAAATGTTCAAATTTATAGTTTTATTTTTAAGGAACTATAATTCATAATAATTAAAAATATAATATGCAACAAAATGCAAAATTTAACAATTTGAAG
Source organism: Cheiracanthium punctorium (assembly GCA_038373885.1). Taxonomy (NCBI): domain Eukaryota; kingdom Metazoa; phylum Arthropoda; class Arachnida; order Araneae; family Cheiracanthiidae; genus Cheiracanthium; species Cheiracanthium punctorium. Next base: position 157,787 of record JAWZYV010002231.1, read on the forward strand.
CATAGAATACGAATTTTAAACTATTTTTAACAGCCAGGAGGCAGAACAGACCGAAAATTCGTAACAATATATATGTCAAAAGTACATTAATTCCTGAAACTTGTAAAAAATATTTGCAGATTCATGTTATTATTATTATAATTCATTGTCAAAGATATTCTAAAAAATAGTCTGCAGTTCTCTATTATAATCCAAATACTAAAATTTAATAATTTCTACGAAAGCTGCATTTAAAAATATTATTTAGTGTTGCTAGAAAATTCGTGTCTTTCAAAGATTATTTTTAGAAGTTAATAAGAGATGGCGCAACGCATCCTGAACGAAAACTCGATGTGGACACTCAAATTGATCATTCTTCCTTTTAAAAGTCACCGATAAAATGAGTTAGCTTTTGTAAATTTTAAAAAGCGGCCGGCAAATGTCTACTCTTTTTATTTATTAGCTGTCTCTTGAGAGTCACTGTTATGGTTTTTAAGTTTTAAATTTATTAATTAAGACTCCCGATATGAATGAATATACTCCAATATAATTTTCAAGTGAATTATGACAACATCGAACTAATTCTTTCAAAAACAGATTTTACAATAAAATAATTAATTATACCAATATATATATATACATATATATATATATATATATTATTATTATTGTTATTATTATTAATTAGTATAAATAACTCCTAAAATGGAAAAAACACTCAAAACACTGGTGTTAAACGATAAAGTAAATAAAATCTTTGTAAAAAACACACATAAGATGTTATAGGTAAGAAGATACGCACGTTTCGACCAAAAATTGTTTTGGCCTTCGTCAGTCCAAGCCCTTCGTCGCAAGGAACACTGGTCGAAACGTGCGTATCTTCTTACCTATAACATCTTATGTGTGTTTTTTACAAAGTTTTTTATTTACTTTAACTCCTAAAATGTTTAAAATCAATCAAATAGATAGTGTAATATATACATATTTAGGAGAGAACATCTACAGAATTTGACTTTTTACCATATTTTAACATTTTAATTTGCTTTTTGAATTACTTTGGAATTGAACTTTATAAAAAGTGCAAAAATAAAGAAAAATATAAAAGTAATCAATGAAACATACGGGAAAATTAATTAGACAAAAGAAAATATGAGATATTCAATGCAATTTAAATTTCATTCACGCACCCGAGAGCATTTTTATAATGGTATACAACAGAATAATAAAATGAAATATTAAAAAAAAAATTCAATTCATTCTTTCGCAGTCACTTAAATTTAAATCAAATTGACGAAATATATGTTTTTTTTTTTTTTTTTTTTTTTTTTTTTTTTTTTTTTACTTTCATTGTACCTACAAATACACGATTTACTAGCATAATTAATTCCTAACCTTTTCATAGCCAATCAGGTACTATACATATTTGGTATATACATATTTAGGAGAGAACATCTTTAGAAAACTTTTTATCATATTTTAACATTTTAATTTTTTTTTCTAGCTTCTTTTAGAACTTAACTTTATAAAAAGTGCAAAAATAAGGAAAAATACAAAAGTAATCTATGAAACATACTTGAAAATTAATTAGACAAGACGAATTCAATACGATTTAAATTTACGCACTTGAGAGTATTTTTGTAAAGGTGTACAACAGGAGTTTTTAATAGAATGAAATATTTAAAAAAATCCAGTTCATTCTTTCATGGTCACCAAAATTTCAAAATCAAACCTACGAAATCCGTATTCTTTTACTTTTATTTTTCCTGTCAAAATTTTTGATTAACGCAAAAGTACGAATAAATGGTATTATGAAATTACTGCACTTTATGATAATCACATGTTTGTATTTTAAAATTAATAACAAATCCTGAAAAATTTATCCAAAACTGGATTAAAAGATTACGTGAAAATTGTCTTTTGAGTAATAAATTCTAAGTTAAAAAGCTCATATCATTAAATTGCCGCTGATGCTGCTGCAAAAAATAAAGTAAAGTAAAATAAACTAAAAATGTAAATAAAAAAAATAATAAAAATGATTTTTTAATTACAATTTTACCATTTCTTAATATCGCTATGCGCAATTCCCGTATCATTATACGAGATTTTTCTTTGAACTAGAATTGAGGATGCTTATTTGTAGGGGAGTGATACTGATCAATGCGAAGGAGAATATCTGTGCTCATCACTAAATTTATGTCAAGATTTAATAGAAATGATAATTTGATTTAATAAACTGAAGACGGAAAATGTACCTAACTATTTAAGATTCTTAATGCTTGTAGAAAAGATTGTAGGAGTATAAAAAATATTACTGATTTTTAGTACTTCTTGACTACTGATTTTTAGTACTCTGATTTTAAGGACTTTTTCGTACACCTCTCGAGTCTTATTTTGTTAAAAATATTCCGATCATTCAATGATATGATAAAATTACCCGAAATGTGCTAAGCCATACTGAAAATTCTTTTATTTATTATATACAGGGTGATTGAGCCAAAATGAAATCAATAAGCAGACATGAAATAAGAACTGAAAGTCAAGCGGAAACATGTGCTCGCAGACGCCATCCGATTCTATAAAGAAGCTTTTATTTTGAAAACACCGTAATCACCAGATTTTTCTCCCAAATTTTTTTTTAAAGGTTCATACTTTACGGCAGGAAGACTTAAAGCGGTATTCACCACCATGACTTTAGAAGTCAGGTAACTTGACTGGCTGGTTTGATTCCCGAAGACAGCGCATAATTCGTATTGGTCAGATGCAATGGTAACCCTTGGGTTGTCAGGGTAAATAAATATTCCTGGCAAACCTACGAAATGACCAGCTCTACTGAGTTAACTCACGTTTAATTTTGGGGAACACGGCAATTGATAGGATGGATTATTGCAGCAGCAGATTGAGTTTAAGATACGCCTGATATTTTTAAAAAGGGAACTCGTTGCGTGCAGCGTGGATGAATGCGTATCTCCATGCATCGGAGAAAGCATCTGAATATCTCTTATAGTAGTGCTGTTAAGCCCGTTAGTGGGTGGAGGCAACTACAAAATACCCCCGAAAAAATGTCTACAATCAATAGAATCTTAAAAATAACTTAAAACAAATATAACAAATATCCACGAAAATAAATATCTTCGTATTCTATTTTTATTGTTATAGTTATCGAAATAACACTGTTACCAAGTAAATTGTTAAATTAATTATAAATTCAAGGCTTCATGAAAACAAAAATATAATAATTTCGAGAAACTACTTCAAACAAACTGTCTCACAGTGCAATCACAGTCTTCTGAAGTTAAAAATCGAGGAACGAGTGGATTTTTAGATTTTTAAAGTAGCGTATTTTTTATCCTATATTTTTTAAAAACTTGTCTGAAGCCGATTGATTTAGTAGTGTGAATTTTCTTCGATTTTTTGAGGAAAACCTCAAAATATAGTACGGCATACTTGAAACAAATTTAGCCAAAATTCTGTTTCAAGTATGCCGTAGTCGCGACAGCTTTCAACTTTTTTGCCCAGTAATTTCCTGAAGTCAAAAAATTAAAAAGTGTCAGTTATATAAAAAAAAGCTAAAATTAAGAGAAAGGGTAAATTTTCAGATTTTTAAAGTAGCGCAGATTGTTTTGTATATTTTCATGGAATTATAAAAATTTCAAGCCGCTCGCATAAAATATGTGGTTTTTATTATAATAATAACTTTTACATTTTTTTTTTTGAGTAAAAGCTTAAAAGTCTTATTTTTGAGAGACAGAACCGGAAGCGTTCCAGTGATCAGCGCAATTATATATTAGGATTGTTCGCAAATGTGTAACATGTGTAGAAATGTAGTCTAAATAAAATAATGTAGAATGATTTCTGTTTGCTGTCTCTGTATTGCATATAATTCAAATTTCATCTAGATGCTCTGGATAACGTTTGCGACCCGATGTTCCTATGGAATTTTTGATTGCATGTCTTGTTTTGCCTTGTCATTTTGTATGATTAATTTTGAATCAACTTGTTTCGTTAATTAGAATTTTGCTAATCTTTAAATATAGGTTTCTACAATAGACAAACATATGAATTAAAATGACGCACAATAACTTAAAAAGGTAGCTGAGAACAAAATATATAAATAAATAAAAAAATACAATACCATTTGTATACCTTATAACAAGCAAATGTTTTTAAGGAATCAAAATTACTTTAACTTATACACAAGATCAATTATAGATAAAGAAATTGGTATAAAGTATTTCTTGTATATCAAAGAACATTTACAAGCATTGGTCTTCAGTTCTGTAAGCAAATATCATAAGAATCTTCCCGAAAAATTAATAAAATGAAACTGCTTCTGGTTGCGTTTTTTACCGAGAAAAATGAAAAACAATTCTTTATATTCTCATAAAATCATTAAAAATAAGTAAATAAATAAATCAATTTGTGGGTGGTCTATTCCTCATTTTGTAGTCTTTCAGTGATAGATATAACTACGACTTATCCCTGAGATTTCTAATTAAAAAATGCATCTCCTTTTCTACTATGAAATGCTAACTGAACAGATTTTAGCCAAATGTGTATTTCTTCTTTAACAAACAATTCATAATTTTGTGTGATATATTCCTTCTCAGAAAAGGTTTCACTTGAAAAAGTTTGACAGTATTCATGATAAATTTGATTAATTTTTATAAAAGTGTTTAAAAATAATCCGTGTCAAACCAGGGCCTTCTCTATTGTACTTGTAGTAGAATAGAGAAGGCCCTGGTCAAACACGACCATTGTTACAGTATGCACTTTGAACAATAATTATAACAATCAGTATAGCAGCATTAAATTAAAAATTTAACTTTTATCCCTATTATGCAGACGTTTATTCTTAAAAGAGCATCTAAAATATTAATAAAACAAACATTTAATATAAATTATAAAGTTTCAAATAACATTCCTATTTAGTCATGTAAACTTTCTGTACATTCAGTTTTCCATCGACCTTTTACTTCCTCAGTAGATTTGCCATCAAGCTTGTGTGTAGTTTAACATAAAAATACTTTAATATCTGTAAAATGAAAGCAATAGCGCATTTTTAATTTTAAGTACTTAGTATTGCTGAGTTGTTTGTTTAGGAATAAATTCAAACGTAAACGTTACTGTTCAACAAGAATAAAACCACATTAATAGTACAATTGGTCCATTGTAAGTAATTTGTTGATTATGTAGTTAATCAGCAGATGATTTACGGAGTATCAGAAATAAAATACAATTCCTATTAAAATGCTGAAATCTAAATAATCTATCTATTATAGCTATACATTTTTCAGTATTACATAGAAAATAAATCAAATAAAATTTCATATGGCACTGAATATACATAAAAATTAAGAGAGTAATTTTTATTTAAAAAGACGACTTTCTGGATATGCAGTTTAGAAGAATCTCACGTGATATATATAGAGTCATTAAGATATCAAGCACGCAAGTTGGAAGAACACAGTTTTCCTAAAAACGAACGCTGAAGTTTAAATCTTTCTTAATTACACACTGCTGGAAGGTTGATTGATTTGGCATAACTTTTCTTCGGCGAATTTTTGCAAGGAACGTATTTTAAAATGAATATAATTAATCAAATTAAAATACAGGCAATAAGAACTTAATATCTTACTTAAATGGATATAGTTACTTAAAGCATTTACGCGCAGATTCAGTTACGAAAGTATCAGAGTAACTTCTACATAGTTTGGTAAAAAAAAAATCTACTCTTGCTTAAAATATGAAGACTAAAAATGAGGCAATATCAGTTTTAAATCGAACCCAGGTGCGAGTCAGGCTCGCGCTGTATAGTCATCTTCAGGCTGAGTAAACTGATTTCCGAGTCTATGCAGGAATAATAATTTGCTTCAGTACTCTAATGATGAGGTTAATAAAAAAATTAGTTATTGATTTGAGAGAAATAAACATAATTGTTTGAAGATAAAATAAATAGCATTCACTGTTTTAAAAATTTACTGAAATGAACGGTCCTTGTCTATGTTGCCAGACACTAACCGTTTTCCCATTTCTGGTGTTCGGGAAAACGTTTAATTTCCGTTCACATGTTATCTTAGAAGACGGTATCTCTCCGTTATTTTCAGTCACAGATTCAGGTTTTTCTGCTTCCAAAAAACAGGATTCTGTCCGTTATTTTCAGGCAGGAAATTCTTCCCCCGTACTATTAAAGAAAGGTATTTTTCTGTTTTTCCTAAATCCCAAAGAAGGATTTTAAGCATTATTTAAAATTACGGAATCAGGTTTTGTAAAACATTTGAAAGATACTATGCCTTATTTTCTAATAAGCGACATTATTGGACAAAACCGAGTATCTACATACTTCTAGAATATAGTTTCTGTACATTAAAAAATAGTCATTTTTTAACCAACGTTCTAATTCATTCAAATACATTGTAATACATTCAAAAAGAAATTGAAGCACTTTATTCATGTAGTTATTTTACACGTTAGAAAAAGCTGTCCCAGTCCAACTTTTCCATATATATATATATATATATATATATATATATGCACACACACAGGGGCGTAGCCAGAAATTTTTCGGGGGGGGTTACGATTACTGCAACTCACGTATATGCATACATGTGTGTGATAAGGGAGTGAAGAATATACATTTTGTATGGCAAAAAATTCCTCATGGGGGGGGTTATGACCTCCTAACTCCCCCTTGGCTACGCCCCTGTATATGGGATTGGAAGGGCCAACACCAAAGAGAAGAAGAGGTTCCAACCAAATGTGACGTCACCAGATGATGACCTTCAAAAGCTGTTCTACCGCAAGAGATCGGGACACTCTCGGGACTGATCCGAAGAGAAACGATAGCAGCGAATACAGGAGCAACTGAGCGAAGACGAAGCTACCCGAGGACGAGGGTACCAAGATCTGCTGCTGCTACACTATGCTATTCCCTGCCGAATTATCACTTTGTCTTCGTTATTCCTAATTCACGTTTTGGTTTCGTATTTTTCTTTACTCTTATTAAACGTTTTTAAGAGTTACAAGTGTTTTTAATTATGCTCGAGGAGATTCTGGATGCCCGGCAATTCTTCCTATATATATGTAGGTAGATAGATACACAAAATTAACAAAGTTTTTATGCATTCTCAGTTTCTAAAATATAAAATTAGCTTCTAATAACTGCTCCACCAGCTTCAATAATAATTTTTTTTGGGGGTGGGGCTGGTGGAGGCGGTCTATCTACGGACTAAAACGAGTGTTTTAAAAAATTGTACATGCATGTACATGTAATAAGAAAACAGCCTTTGACAATTTAATCTAATTTAATTAATAATTAAGGAGTCATCTGAAAAACCATCGTTGTGAAACAGAGTACTTTCACTGTAGGGTTTGTTTCTTGGCCGGACAAATATTACTTTCAGTGATAATTTTTGGGAGCACTTGAGAATCAAAAGTGCGAATTAAGCTAAATTTGCATGCGTTTGTGGTTTCGGATGGCCGAACCTAAAATTCTTGGGTAAGTAATTAACATCACTTTAGAGAGCTAATTACAGAAAGGGTGGTAACGCCCGTTACGCCTAGCGATAAGTTGGGAAACTTATCGCTAGGCGCAATGTAGGGGTATGTAGGTCAGGGGTCAGGAGCAAGAAAGTTGAGAGGGACTTTCGATATTGTAACTGCCCAATTAACACGCAACAACTGTATCCGTCGGTCGCCGGTCTTTCTCCAACAAAGTATGAGAAATAATAAAGATCCAGTTTAACCCCAGCCAGCCTCGACTGCCATTCTTTCGGAAAAGATGAAGTCATGGCGAAGAGAGTGTCCGACATTCTTGTAAAGGGAGTGTCCCGACATTCTTGACGAATGTTGGGACACTCCCTTCGCAATGACTTCGTCTTTTTACATTGATTCACGTCACATTGATTAGTTACAACGGTTTGTTACATTGCAAATTTCTTACATTAAGACGTTTCTTTCTTTTTTTTTAAATCGATATTCCATTAAGAAGGTTTGATTGTCTATATATAAAGGGCCGAGAAGGACTATTTTGAAAATTATTCTAGACAGCATTTTTTCCAAACAGCAAAAATTTATTTGCAAGTTTTAACAATGTTTTTAAACTTTTTAAAAAACAAATCTAATTACAATTATGTTGCGGTCATTTATACACTATTTTTTCGAAATAAAAACCAAAATTATTCAATATGATATGCATTAGTTATTTTATTTAAATCGAAGAGAAAAGTCTCCGGAAATACACTCGGATACCTAAAGCTAATTTTTTCCCTGAACGACGAACTGAACAAAGGACAAAGGGCGTGCTCAGGCACAATAAACACCCCAAACAAAAAGAAGTAAAAAATAAATAAAAATCTGAAACACTCTTATATTTTGAATACGCCTTAAAATGCTATATCTTAAAAGCGCATAGTAATACATGCGTCGGTCCTAAATGTCCTTCTTGTTTCATTGTATTGGAAAACATATAGTAATCCATTAGTGGGCAGTAATTGTCTTTCTTCCTTTATTAGGTTGGAAAATGCATTATAATCATGTATGGGCCCAATTTGTATTTCTTGCTTCATCATGATGAAGCGCATCATAATCCATACGTCGGACCTATTTATCTGTCTTAATTCATTATCTTAGAAAGTGTATTCTAATCCATGAGTCGATCCGGAAAGTGTATTATTATCCATCCGTCGATCATATTCGTCTAGTTTCATTTTGTTGGTAAGTGCGTGATTATCCATGAGTGGACTCTATTTGTTTTTATTGTTTCCTCATGTTGGAAACATTAAAAAAAATATATATATATTTTGAAGATTGAAAAATACGTTCCCGAAAAATTGTCGACACATTTTTCAGGGAAGTATAGCATAATAGTGCTAAAAATGTAACTCAACAGAAGATTGATGTTGAAAATTGAACACTGAACACGATAGACGGCATAATTGTGAAGGTCCCACGTTCAGGCCTATCACGAGGCTGTCTGTCTAACGATCTGGAGTTTTAATCAGTTTTCTCCAGATGTAGAGTGAATACACTTTCAAACCCTCAAAAACCCCAAGGCACCCCACCGTAAGCAGATGCCCCTCGTGCAAGCTGGCCACAACACAAAACTCAAAAAAAATAGTATTTACCCGAAAGTTGCTACACCTGAACAGACGTCTGGCAAATTTGAAATGTCCCCTTTAGCTACACCCGAACAGCATTCGGGAAAATTTGTAAAGCAGTTAACTGATCTCAATTCAGGGTTAGGGCTCGGACTCAGGCGAAATCGAACAAATTAGTATTATAAGTGATTGGGCTTAGGGAGACACAAACTTTTAATTGAAAAAATGCCATCTTTGACGTTCGGGATGCAAAGATAAAAAACACCCTGAAAAACCTTACCATGAAAAATTCACGAGATAAGACATTTCATCTAAACATTTCTCTACCTCCAACGGTATTATATTTCCTCTAATTTTCCAGTCATATAAACCTTTTCTCTTTAACATATGGAATTTGATGAATAGCTCTTCCATTTGTACATTAGAGACGCGGGGAAGTTAATTCATGTAAAATATCTGCTCTGAAATGGGGGGGGGGGATATTTTCCGTCGCTGCCGCAAGGGAAGAAAATTATCCAGTGACTCATCAAGTACGTGAAGTATGATGAATCACTTTGAAAATGGTGTCCTTCATAAACGGGTGAATTAATAGCTGGTATTCCTTACTGCTACATTTAAAACTCAATTTTTGAAGGGAATGGGTGAAATATTTACTGATGGCACAAAGAGCTAATAAATCACAAGAAATCAGTGTTACTTAATAGACTACTTTTCCTATCGAATTACGGTAGCGATACTGACAAGGGCTGAACCATGAACAAAATTTCGTTCTGTGAGAAAATGATAACACTATTATGTAACTTTAATGTTTCTGATGAGGTAATTTTCTCAAAACTGTTTCATGAATTAATGGCACGGAGCTACTATTGGTGTCATTTGATAAAACGAACTTTGCTATAGTTATGTTTAAGAGACTGATTTATTATTACAGGGCTATCGTTACACAGAAATCTGAAACTTTGACAGATTCTATTAGAAATATTGATATCAAAATGACTGCTATCCTGTAGCGAAATTTTTTGTGAAATTTCTCATTAGCGATGCCAAAAATTATGCATTTTTGTTCTTGTTGCCCAATTGGGTGAACCTTGGATTAGATAATAATTTCAAGTCACATGAGACAGACTGAAAGATTTACTAATAGAATTACCGGAATTTAAACATTTTTTCTTTCTTCCCAATGGCCAAATCAGCGGCCTAGTGTAAGCTTAACCATTACGAGAGCCGAATGTGTTGTTCATTTCTTTACGTGGCGTTTATCAGGCTGATCAACGTTGCCCCTATTAGTGGTCTCCTAATTTTGTCGAAATAACATTGGAGAGACCTAGCGCCTGAAATTTGCACTCCCAGAGGTATCGTTCGAATATGGAGGATATTGGAGCCACGAACTGATTTTACATGTACTAGCTCCTATTAGCGTACACGGTCCCACAGCAGCTTATCCGAGAGAGGTTTTCACTCTCCCAAGAACTGAGCAAGCCGGTGCTGCTTCACTTTCCGTGTTGCTATGGGAACGGAGCTTAGCGACTAGGACCAAAGCCACCCAGAGCAGCTCTATAGGCGGCTTTGCTAGACCATGACTGCGGGATCGGAATTTAAGCATTTATTAGTCTTTTGCCAAGAAAGCGAAGCCTCTAACGTGAGTCAAAGAACAACTAATGACATTAATTTTTTTCGAGCTTTCATGTGAAATATATCATCTACGTATCTCACCATATGACACTGTCTTCTACCTTTTTCTTATTTCACCGAATATGTCTGCTCACAGTTGAGTGATATTTCCAATTACGGAAGGATAAAAATATCGTAGAAGCAACAAGCAGCTGTATTGTCGTGAAAACTGATAATCGCTGATGATTGGACGTGGTGTATAACGACGAAGTATTGCAAATTCGTTTGTTTATTTATCTCTTCATAGACATCAAATTTTAACTTAATAAGTGTAACGAGGTATTTTTGTCATACAGAGAACAGTTTTGAGAAATTTTTCAGATACTGACCGTGAAATTTGTTATCCAAAGATGACGAGGATCAATTTATGACCATAAGTTCCTAAAAGAAAGATTTCTCGGTAGCATCTGGAATTATGTACTTAAACACAGTAGAAAAAATTCTTCAATGAAGCATAGATTACGCATTTACAAAATAAAAGATGAACAAACACTCGATTTATCCCACTTGGCGTAGGAGCTAGGATCTCACACGGGAGGATTGGTTTTGAATCCAGGCTTGGGCAGATTCGTTTTGGTCATGGCAAACAAGCTGGCAGAGTTACAAACTGGGTGGGAAATAACTCGGTTGTTATCCATGCTAACCAAAGACCGCTGTCTACATGTGGTGACTTGCACGTTCAATCTGTGTGGTGGTATGTCCTCTCGCTGGGTAAGTGGGAGAAAGGTATTGATCAGAGAACTATCACTTTTCCAATGATGTTTTAAATTCTGGGGTCTCCGCAGGAGAATTAGTAGCCGTGAACCCTAAACGGGTCAGAATCCTCGTGTGGGTAATAAACCAGCGAACACTTGATTTAAGAGAACGCAGAGCGTAAAATGTGTTGGAAAGGCTAAGTGCTATTTTTATACACATAATGTGTACCACATAAACTAATCGTGAACTATTCTTTTGAAGGAAAAATTGACTTCTCTTAAAATAGAGCAGTGAAGAGAAATTTCAAAATAATTCATTTAAAAGCATACTGAAAAATATATTGCAAAAATAAACATTTTTGCACGAGTTTCGTAGCAATCGTAGATAAATTCTTTAAGACTGATATGATATTCGATAAAGTACTAAGTCACCATAGAAGACAAAATTTTCGGAAAAATATTACATTGCAAAAACATGGAAAAAAAGCTCCGATCAATTCCTTAAATTCTACTTTATTGTGCGAGTCTCTAGTGTTCTGGAAAAATACGTCACGATACCATCTACTTCGATTGAATTCTAGCACCCAATTTCGAATTCTGAAAAAAACAGCATTGTAGTTTTATTTCATCTTTGAACTGAGTTCTAAACTCCGAACGAACTTCCCTCATGCACACGCACCCTCCCCCCCCCCCCAAAAAAAAAAAAAAAAAAATACAGTGTCTGACGACAATACCTACTGTTAAAGTGGCAATAACTTTTTTTCCTGAACCATTTCATTCACGTTTCTGTATGAAACGGTGTCTCATATTTCTCGCGCAACCAGCTCATTGCGACGGTATGCTTTGAAATATATGACGTACCAACTTTTTAAATGAGCATCGTTTTACAAAATAAAACGGAAGTGCTGCCCTCAAGAAAGAAGAAAGGCATAGTGAACAATTCCGTCGAATAACTGTTTGAAATAATGATTTTCTTTTTCTTACTAGAGTTTCTCTTTCTTTACAGAGACTGCAGGACATTTGTCCTACTATCACGCCCAGAAAATTCGATTTGAGATTTAAGTGATAAATAGTGAAGCAATGGCTCGTGTTACGTTTAACTAAAATACTCACCGTTAGACCAATTTCTTTAAGGGGTTAGGGGTAGTCAGAATTTTCAAAAAATTGATTTTTTTTTTTTTTGCATTTTCTTAAAGTATAGTATCTTAAAAATATTCTCTGAAAGTTTGAAGTGAATCCGACAAATATCTTTCGAGTTATTTAGCGAAGAATAAAAGGCTCTCGAGCGGTCTAATATTTCCGAGAACAATTAGCTAGCGGCATAATTCTCCCTTACCTCCTGAAGTTTTAAAAGCAATCAAGCCTATTTATGAAGATCTTAGTAATAAAAATTTACTTTCAAGATGTGTAGGTGGATTTAATCAAAATAATAATGAGAGCTTCAACCAACTAGTGTGGAAAATATGCCCAAAAACTATCAATACTAGTTTTACCATTGTTCAAATTGCTGCATACGTAGCTATGAGTATATTTAATGAAGGGACAAAGTCATTATTAGTAATAATGAACACACTGGGACTTAGTTGTGGGCCTAATTCGCATCGGTATACTGAAAAAACCGATAGTGCACGTGTAAAAGTAGCTGATCAGCGCGCTAACGACAACACTCGCGAAGGTAGAATGCGACGTAGACAACAACAAATTGATGTTTTAGAAAGTTCTACAACGGCTGAAGAACTCTTATATGGTCCAGGAATAGATGACTCAGTGTAAGTATTGAAATTATTCGTATTACTGTACATCAATCGACTGTAAAACTTTAAATGCGTTTTTCTCAAAACTATGTTTTTTGAACTGGTGACCACTGTAACTCAAAAACCGCTCGATAGATTTGAATGAAACTTATACAGCTTTTAGAAAACATAAAAAGCTAGTGCCTGATCGAAGGATTTTTTTTATTTTTAAACTTCGATTTTTTATAAACAATTAATTGTTGGTTTTTTCCCGAAAATCTGCAAAAAAATTTCCAGAGACCGCCATTTTGTTAATTTTGAAAAAAACAAAAAAAGCTTCGATCAGGCACAAGATTATCTATCCATAAAAATAATCTTTTTTGTTTCATTGATTTTAGATGAATCTCCAAGGAGCTGTAATGGTCACCGCAAGGACCCATTATTAAAACCTGTTCAACTTAGACCGCCATAACTTGTAAAATAATAATTATTTTTTTTTTTGAAATTTAAGTGAAGTAATGTTAAAGTATGATGAAATGATACTATGTTTTTACTTATGTGAAATAAACTTAATTACTAGTAAAAAAAATTAATAAAAAATGGTATTTTTTCACGCCTCTGACTACCTCTAACCCCTTAAGATAATCTCTATGTCAAAATTGTTTCTATTGACTACAAGACAACGATTTCGTTTTCATCTGTGTATACACATATTTTTCAGCTATATTCATAAGAAAATTTCTTGTTTTAAAGATGTTTTATATCATTACGTATTTTATGTACATTAAAAAAATTACTCAAGAAAAACAAGTGTTAAGTGGAATTTTAATGTTTTCACCACTACGTGAACTGATGCAAATAACGACAGTATCCAATAAAAAGCTAAGAAGCTAAAAAAATATAATTTTAATGTTTAAATCATTACATTCTTTTACATTTTATATTACTCATGATATGAAAAAAAAAGAAGCAGGTTGCTAATTCTACATGCTGACTACGTTACATATTTTTTATAAATTTTATACTACTTGTTTAGCTATTACATATAGAGTTAAGTATTGATTGAATGTAAATTTGACATATAAGTACAGGAAAATGTAACATCTTTAATTAGTTTGGAAATAATACCAATTCTGGCATTTCAATTGATTCAAAATTTTGAAAAAAAATATTTAGAAATAATCAAGTTTCAAGTATAAAACAAAAGAAACAGATTTTTAATAAAGTAAGATATTTATATCAAACTGAATAAACATAAACATGAACTACACGTAAGAACACATACTGACTTTCAAAACCGCTGTTTAAAGGTTAAAATTAGGACAACTTTGTAAAATATCCCGCGTGGATAAAGATCAATACAACAGGGTAATCGTTTCGCGCCGTATAAAAGGTTCACGCTTACTCAGCTTGAAAAAAAAAAAAAAAAAAAAACCACCATGCATTGAAGGAAGTTAGCAGAAAGTTCTTTCTACTCATACGGATAGTGCAGATTTTTGCGACTGCAGAAAGGGGTGAAACAGTCATCCTGCGGTATGCTTCGTTTATTTGCGTGTTATTTTGCAAAGTTTCATTAATTTTAACGAATATAAAGTGTTAGTAATTACCAGAGACAACACTGTTTTTTGAAATGTTGGATAAAAAGTAAAAGTGGTTGCATATTACCACCCCCTATCTCTAAATTTAGACAGTCAGATAAATTTTTCAAGAAATTTCAGAACTTAAATTTAGTCTTTAATATTGGGAAATTAACGTTAAAGTGAAAAATATCAGAATTGTTCCTTTGCTTAACGTGATCTTCCCTCTTCTTTTAGTTTGCATATGAGTCTATATAAGCTTCTTTTTAAACATACATTAAATTCATAAGCTTATTTTACTACTAGACATCGTTTGATATTCTTTATGAAAATTAACACTTAGGTACAGGCGATCGTACTTTTGGTAAAATATTTTATTTTGCTGGAACAACTTCAAAAACTGAATCTGTGGAATACGGTGTGTGCATAAAAAACTACGCAATCCACAAAATATCTATTAGAGTCAGCAATCTGAAACTTTGAAAAGCAATGCTTAACCCTTTCGGTAAGGAGGAGCTGGCAGCAGTTATATATTTGTGGTACAAGGAAGTTTTCCGCAAAAGCGGTTGCACTGTACGGAAGCGTAATCCGGAAAAACGTCTTTTGGGCCATCCATCGAAAAAAAAAAATAACTGCTATATTCCAACTCAAAAATTGCTGTCTACGAAACGTGGTTAATTATATTCCCGAATTGTTGGCAGCTATATCGCAATCATACCCACATAACTTTCCACAAATGCAGATTTTAGGTAAAGTGTAGGTGGTATTTAGAGAACATTTCCTGGATGCAGCCATTGGGTGGCTGTAAGAGAAAGTTTCGTGTATGCCACCAATGGGCATCGGTAGCCCTCAGAGATCGTTTCGTGGATGCCGCCAATCGCCGGAAGGAATACCCAGAGAACGTTTCATGCCGACAATGGACGATTGTAGTAACGAAAAGGTTAATTAATTGCATAAATTTGGTAACTATGCATATGCGAGGATTTTTATGTATGGCTAGGTGCATAAATCCTGAGTTAAGAAGCGTTCAACAATGAAATTAATGTAACTGCTACATTTTTCAAAGCATGTTCTATCACGCAAATTCAGCTTACGCTGTAAATGCAACGTAAGGTGTAACAGCGTTTTTTAAATTTTTTTTCCTAGATGTTAACTAATTTGAGCAAACGCGGTTCTACAATCTTTATAGAGATGTTGGTCTTGAAAATAAAGGGGTTTTCCTTAGAAGAAACACGTTTTCCAAAATTTGCCACTGACCCCCGTTTTATTATCAAAGCTCAATCATACTGTGAATAAAAATGCACCATGAAATTGTTTTAATATATTTTATATTTTTCATGTCTTTTTAGTGTTTGTTTCAAAAATATTTTACTAAAGCGCACACTTTTCAATAGAAAAATTGGGCGTGGGAAAATTGATATTATGGAAATATTTAATTAACGCCATTAAAAAATAACCGAAGTCTTTCATTGAGCCTTAGTAAAAAAATTAATCTATGGTTAGCTATCACGCACAGAAAACCTTTTTATATTAATTAATAAAGAACCCACAACTGGTATATTATATTTACTGATGAAAAACATTTTTTACTCGGTCTTATTAAAAAAGACAACTAATATATAATTATTTTATGGTAAAATTTTTTTGAAATCAGATCTTCTCCAAGCTAATTAATATTTAATTCCAAGTACAGCTAATTAATATTTAATTACTTCATAATAATACTTACATCATACTTAAAAATCAAGATTGAAGAAGATAATACTGTGTTTCACATTTATTAGAAAATATATATTTGAAAATTCCCTTATATCTCTGTAAATTTATTTACTGGAAAAGCGTCATTCAATTTTTGAAGCATTACCGAAAAGGTCTATGATACCGAAGAGCATTTATTTTCCACAGGGTTAAAGAATCATACATGATTAGTGCTTTTGATCTCTCCTGTCCTATCCCCTCTCTTCTCCTATTGCTTTTGAACTCTCCTTATATTCCTCAGCTTCGACCCGCAATGCCAAAGAGTTTCGAGTAGAGCATAATAGGGCTATCACACTGAGAAAAATCCGACCAACTTTCCTTGCAAATCAAGTTTCTGGCCGATTTCCTCCGCCGTTTCCTTGACGACCGCGAACTCCAACTTTTTCCTTTCCGAAGGAAAAAATCCGAGTCGGACGGAATTTCGGCCAATCAGAGTACTTCTTCCTGATACGTCATAAGCAATTTCGAGCAATGGCGACTATGTTCGAAGCTTGGCAGCTTGCCTCGATGTCAGAATCACGTGTAAATAAAATTATGGCCGCGTTCAAGTGGACTTTGGAATTAGAGATTGCTGCCCATCCGATGTTGCCGATCCGATGTAAATACACCAACGCACGAAAAGTAAGATAAGAACCTGCACACCAAATCAGCGATGCGATGACTATTTGGCGTCGGAGAGAGTTTGTTTACTTTTGCAACCCTTAAAGATAACCACGCCTTCAAATCCGTCGGAAAAGTTGATCCAGCGCGAAGGTGCTCGAATTTTCCCTTTAGTGTGATAAGCCCATAAGAATGTAGATGGCATATGACATAGTCAGGTAGATGGCACAAGAGTGGCTAATCACACATTCGAATTATGGGACATGAGCAAAATATTATTAAACGAGATCTTTTGTTTTTCTTGAACATTATTCCATGAAATATGATGTAAACGCCCAACTTGCGTTTGATATTACAGTTGCGTTTGATTTGACAGTTAACTGAACTTCAATTTCAGAATTTAACTGCTTCAAAACACCCTCTCTCTCAAGAATTCCTTCATTTATTTCCAATAATTCATCAATTTAGTATTTTCAATTTCCTCAGATAGAAGACCTTCTAATTTATTTATTAACTTCGTAAGAGCAGTTCGCTCCACAGTACATTTAGCTTTCAGCTTTTCAACTGTTTCCATATTATACAGAAAGTCAATTCAAATTCAAATGAAGTTATAAAAGTTCAGCTCGTCTTTTTTCATGTACGCAAAAGGAATTTCAAGGTTTCAAGTACACACTATTCCCGGGTTTTGGCACCATGTAAATGCCCAACTTGCGTTTGATATTATTCAATTCAAGATGGGACAGCAAATAAGTATTCATTCATTCTAAAACAAAACTATTTAATTCAATAACTGACAGTTACAAAATTTTATCTTATAGAAAAAAAAAGAGAAGGGGCTACTAATCTCCTTGGAGAACGATATTCAAAATGTTCTGTAGTAGATTTTTAGATACTCGTGAGTGTTGTATTTTACAGCAAGAATTTTATGGATGCATCATTTTTTTAGATCAAAAGGGATGTTAAATGAACGTTTTGGACGCTATCTTGATAGGTTACGAATTTTTGAAAATGCAGTCTAATATTTCTCCCAACCATGGCTGAGTGGATAAGACACAGAGCATGGTAGATGGCTTATGTGTGAAGGTCACGAGTTCGAGACTATCGCGAGGCTGTCGATTTAACGGTCTAGAGTTTTGAGTGGTTTCTCAAAACTCTTCCCTAAAAGCTCTTCATCATAATGAAGAGCTTTTAGGGGTTCTAACGCGATGCATCTTGAATACGCGTTAGAACCCCTAAAAGCTCTTCATTATGATAAAGTGCTCCATCATCCATGCATCGGACCTATTTACCTCTCTTAATTCATTATATTGAAAAGTTCATCCTAATGCAACAAGTCCATCTGGAAAGTTTATTAAAATCCATTCGTCGATCCTATTTGTCTAGTTTCATTACGTTGGAAAGTGGATCATAATCCATCTCTCGTCTTCCTTTGTTTTTATTCTGTCCTCATGTTGGAAACATTTAAAAAAATATATTTTGAAGATTGAAAAATACGATCTTTCAAAACTGTCGACACATTTAAGAAGGTTGAAGTTAATAACACACTAGTGCTAAAAGAGCAATTCATCAGATGATTGGTGTTGAAAATTGAACACTGAACATGGTAGACGGCTGAAGTGTGAAGGTTCCGCATTCGGGCTTGTGGAGCAGCTGTTGATCTAACGGTCTGGAGTTTTGATCAGTTTTCTCCAGATGTAGCGTGAATACACGTTAAAATCCTCGGAAAACCCTAAGGCACTCAAGGCAGTTGCCCCTCGTGCAGGCTTTCGATAATACACAAGCAAACCAATCTAGCACTTATGTTAATAAACTGGAAAATTTCGAATTATTAGCTTTAGTGGTTTTGGCTTGGAGAAATATTTCTATTTCTAAAATGCATCGCAACTTGAGGATATCTGTTATACAAAATCCGCCCAAAAGATTCGGTGAATGGTCCCATATTTTACAAACGGAGCTGGATAGGATGTGTCGCTTACGCACAAGCATTGAGAGGCATCAGAGCCAATGCCTCGTATGGTCCAAATCACGACAGTTAAAGCGGACGTGCGTGCTACAAACAATTTAACGCAGTCCCACATTGGCCTAGTCTCTAAACTCCGTTCCCGTAAAAACACAGAAAGGGAAGCGCAGCATCCGTCTTGGCCAGTGCTTCGGAGGGTGAACACCTCTCTCGGCTAGACTGTTTTGATACGCTAATGGGAGCTAGCGTCCGAAAATTCCGTCCAGGCTCCAATGTCCTCCATGTTCAAATGACACATCTGGGGGTGCCGATTTCAGATGGTTGATCCTTCATCTGGAGATGGTTCAAAATTAGGAGATCCCGAATTAAGTCGGACTTCTCCTCCGACTGGGCTCGTTAAGATGGAAGCTGTCCGCTTTCGCCCATCGCCGTCCTATATGGGGGATCTGGCACCTCTTCGCGGTCGCCAGAGGGCACTACAAACAACAACAATAATATCACAATCTAGCGCAGACTGTGTGAGAAGATGTGTCATTGAGAAATAGAGGAAAAAGTGAACAACACGTTTTGTTCCAAACTAAACAAAATGGTGACAGATATGTTAATACAAAAAAAAATGGGGAAATACCACACCATACGGTGTGGAAGTAGTGAGTAAAGAGTGTGTTTTTTAGTGTTAAAGGGTATAGAGCTGTCTGGGCCTTAGAGGCGGTTGACAGCTACCTTTAGAGGAAGTTTTGATGTTCGATAGCTTCCTTCAAAGGAAGCTATCAAGCATGAATCTCTTGGACCAGTTCCTGAACATCATACATACTCTCCAGATCTGGCATCTGTAAACGTCTTCTAGTTATGCGCAACAAACAAGTTCTAAGACGTTAGCTTTTCTGAATACGTGTGATAGGGATGACAGATCCAATAATTTGAGGCAACTGTGCTTCTGGTGATTCCAAAAGAAGCGTTTGCTGACAGTTTCCGATAGCTATATAACCAATGTCAAAAATGTGCTGTAGTTATTGATGATCACTTTGAAGGCTAGTAAAGGTATTTTGTGGGTAACACTTCTTTCATTTATTTTATTACGTCATTTACCGAACTTTTCGAACACTCCTTGTATTTGACAAAAAATCGCTAAATCACAATATTATCGAATTATCGTACCTCGGTTTCGAATAAAATAAGTTTTAATGAATCGCATAAAATCTGACGTCCACGTCACAGAAAAAACATTTCTGTACATCTTTTCCCAAATTGGAGTAGATATTATGAAGTACTTATATTAGCCAAAATTAATCCATGTTTATTGTAAATAAAAATAAAAGTTATCTATCCTAACCCAGTTCAAGTCTTTCTAAAGTTTCATTTCTTAAACAGGATTATTAAATTTCATTTTATGACTGCCCAAATCACTTTTCTATTCTTAGATTTCTAAAGTTCAAAAGAAGTTAATCGAGCTTTACTTTGATTAACTTCTGCTAAGACTACTCAAGTCATTTTTCTCTCATTCTTAGCTTTATAAAGATTAAAAGAAAATAACCACAGTTTTACTCTTAAAGATTCTTAAAGTTAAGAGAAAAATGTTTTTCTTGCGTTTGAAGTTAATAGCACTCGAGAGGCAACAATAACATAAAGATTTCTTTACACGCAGCTAATAGAATTTAGACAAATTTAAAATATGTATTTCAAGTTATTCATCGGCGAAAATGTCATTCCACTTCAGAAAGCTTTTAAGAAATGCTCTGATCACCAATAGCTTTTATTTTAAGCAAGCGAAACAGGAATACATGACTATCGTTTCTCTTTCTCTCCCCCCCCCCTGCCCCTATCCTTCGATATCAAGCTCGTCGCTTAACTTAAGTTCCTATCCTCTTTACTCTCGATCCCTAGAGGCCAAGATTATGCAAATACGAACGCAGATAGAAATCTTCGAACAAGCACGTAACATATCGGCGTACGGTGTAAAGTAATGTGTTAATGCCGTATAAGTTTCAAAACTACGAATATGAATTTTGCTAAAACCGATGCGATTTGCTCAGTGTTCGTAGTTTAGTTGAGCATAAAATTATTTTATTTCTATGCTATGAAGTGACGCGATGTTGGTGTGGAAGCTTTAATAGACTATTTTATATCTTGGTATTTGAAATAAAATATTTGAAAGTTTAGTATGTTGTCGTGGATGCTAACTTTATTTCTAATGACCCTAAACTTGTTGCTAGAGTATTAAAAGCACACGCATAAATAAGCTCTCGCTATGTATAAATTAAAAATAAATAATTTTCTTAAAAGATACACCTAAATAAGACTAGTGGTATATCGTGTAGGCTGGAACAAAGGGTGAACTTTTCGTCAGCAATAAGCTCATATAGACATACCTGACCACAGGCAGGAAAGTGAGAGCTAAGATAAATACATGGCAGAAGAAACTGCAAGCTGCCATTTTGCATAAAGAAAAGATCTAAGAAAAACTGAATGAATAAAATTGGAGATGACTGGGGTAACACACAGACACAAAAAAGACAAAAAAAAAAAAAACCAATTTTCTTGCGTTAGAAGTAAGTAAAATAGGTAAAGTAAAAGTCAAAGAAGTAAGTAAAATAGGTAAAAAATAAATAATTAAAATAACACGTAAGGTGAATCACAAAATAATAGTGTATAGACAAAAGCAGTTTCGCAAGTTAAAAAATCTCATGTTTTTTATAATAGTTATTATACTTAATTTTTTAAACTTTATTTCTGTGTATGTAGTTAGTAAAAAAGTTGTTTCTTTTCAGCTTGTCGTTGGAGTTAACGCTTCGTGTAGTGAAAAACGAACTAAGGCTATTTGCTGAAAAGTGGGGCACTTTAAGAGCGAAACTTTCAAAGAATGGCTTCTTTCAGATAAGTTGAATTTGGAGCAAATTTTTGTAGTACTTGTAAATGTACTGAACATACTTTCAGAACAGTCATACTAGCCTGATAGTTCTTTGAGTTTGCCTATTACTTCGTGTGCTTATGAAGAACTTTAAATGCTATAATGTGTTCTTTTATCGAAGAACAACACCATTGAACAACTTAAACATATTCACACAGTTAATATTCTGAACCAAGATACCCCATTAGAGATTTTAACTTACAATCTTAAGAAAATGAAGTCTTCTGGATCGGACAGCATTTTCACTTTAATGCTCATTAACATACCTGTTAAATTCATTTTGTACCATATTCTCTTAATTAACTGCATGCTTGATCTTAGTATTTTCCATCAGTGTTGGAAAAAGGCTGTGATTGTCCCGATCCCCAAACCGGGTCTGTATAGGCACGTCCCTTCCAGCTTCTGACCTATCTCTTTTTTGTATTTCTTGTCTAAAGTTTACGAATGCATACTAGCTAGACGGTTGGATGAGTTCTGAAACTTTAAGTCGATTCTGGCTCCAGAGCAGTTTGGCTTTCGTGCTAAATATGCTACTCAGCATCAGCTACTTAGAGGGGTAGAATTCATTCAAGGTCAATTTTGGCCGCCGTCTTCAGAATGGGATTGTCTTTGTTGACATTAGCAAGGCCTTCGATAACGTGTGACACCAAGAACTAATTCACAAACTCTGTAAACTGCGCTTTCTTCTCCCACTAGTTAAAATTCTCTGTGATTACCTCAACACTAGATTCTTTCCTGTTAAAGTCAATAACACCATTTCTAATTCCAGGTCCATTGAAGGATGTTCCACATGGGTCCCTACTCGGTCGCAAGTTCTTCAATATTTACATTAACGATCACCCCGTATCACAGGTGTCAGTTTAGCATTATATGCAGATAGCACTGCCATCATTGACAGACATACGCTGAAAAACACACTGTTTAATATGCTCAAGAACTACTTACGCAGTTATTCTCCCTGGCTCCGACAGTGAAGAATTAAGGTAATAACACCCAAAAGTGCCATCGTCCTCTTCCACAATGATCGACTATCCCCCCTCTACTAATTTACTTTTCAACAGTGTCCCGATATTCAGGGCTACTAAGTACAAATGCCTACAAATTTACCTAGACTCCAAATTAAGTTGGCAGAGTGACTTTAATTAGATCCTAAAGAAAGCTGGTGCTGCCAAAGGCTCCCTTCGTGCCTTCCTTGCTTTCAACATCTGTCTGTCCACGAAAACTGTTACTATTATCTAAGGCTTACATAAGTCCTGTCTTTACTTATGCGTCACCTGTTTGGGCTGTGCCTCCGAAACTCGGATGCAAAGACTTCAAGTTTTTCAAAATGCTAGTTTGTACAGGACTACTGTTCAGGCCATGAGAAGCACCAGAATTGATGTGATACTCTCGATCTTGCCTATTTTTCAATTTATCAAGAAAATTATGATGGAGTTTCACGAGGGACATTGTTTACGTCCCGAATACTGTGTTACAAAATCTTCCATTTTATAATCCTTTAATTCTCGATCAATAAAGAGGCCTCCTGACATTCTCTTCAGATCTGATTATTTCGCCCCCACTGCAAAAAGAAGGAGGTTTGAACCTTAAACACAGTACATGGATACAAAATTATCCTTAGATTCCACTTTCTGAATTTTTCTGTTTGGCTTCTCTTCGGCTTTCTGCGATACCTGTCCGAGAGATGGGCGTTTGCAGTGAACGCGTTGATAGGCGTTTGCAGTTTTTATGAGGATATCGCTTTCAAGATTTTCTTTTTATTGTTCCTTTATTATGTATTGTAATCATTGTCAAAATCCGTTGAGTTAAGCAAATGCATAACTCATACTTAGATTTCACTTTTGCGTACTTTGTGTCAAGGGGAACCCCCCTTTCTGTAGCGTCTCTTGGCTTCCCGAAGCACAAAATTCTATTAGGTCAGCTGTTCTAAATTCCTGCTCTTTCGGTCTATCTGGTTCCGTATAGAGGTAAGCGAGGGCTTTGCCCTCTCAGGTATTCTGTTTGCAACGCACTTTGACTTTGATCCTAGAAATACAAACTAGAAAATGTACGTTAATTTTGTTTTGTTTATGATATAATAACGTCACCAGAAATCAATTCAAACAATTACTCTTATAAACCATAATGTATTGACAGTCATGTGAGCATTCCTGTAATGAACTATGAATGTTCCAGACACTGGCTTTAATAGAGAGCATGTAATAAATGAATAATAGCACACAAAGTCTCGTTGACGTTGGTGTTCATGTGTATCACATTCTCGCTATTCACTACGTAGGTCACCATTCGACCATGCAATGACTCAGGGCCTTATAATCGCGTGGGCAAATCGGGACTTTGCCCAGAGCACCCAGCTCAAAAGGGCCGCCAACTTCAAATGCTATTCTGAAATATTCTTTTTTTTATATCAAAATTTTATGAAAAATAAAACAAATTTCATAGATGGAGGTCCCTAAATTCATAAATTCCCGAGGCCCTTGTTGTTCATAATCGGGCCCAGCAATGACTTCAGGCGGACAATCCGTTGTGACATTGCCTCAGGCATTCAACCGTCAAGTTTAGAGTTATTTTAATGTATGCTGAATCATTCTACCCAATATTTGTTTCCAATTACATATCTATCCGAGTTCTTGTGTACTACCGCGATGAGAAACTGAAACCTTACTGCGAAAATGGGTGATGTTGCTGCACGAAAAAGCTCCAATCATTTCGGAAAAGTTCTGTTTTTTTTTTTTTTTTTTTTTTTTTTAATTTCCGGGTTCCGTTGTCGAACCAGAGTAGACTAAAAGGGATTGAAAACAGCAGAAAAAAAATACTTACCGCCTCTTAGCTCTATCTGAACGGTTCGCCAGTTTCGTTTCGCTTTGGAATAAATACGACGGTATAAGGAATAGGTCAGCTCGGATTTTTAGTCAAGGTGACGCCTCAGAGGAATAAGGGTAAATCTCAGTTAACAGACGTAAATGTTTTGCAGTTCATGAATATTTATTTCCATTATTCAGGCTCAAGGACAGATTAACAAACAACCGAAAGCAGTGTTTTTTATTTTAGTATAAAAATATTAAAAATGGAAATAAATAAATTTTGTAAAATAATGGCAGCCCATTTTCTTTGTTGTATAGAAGTCTCTAATTTCATCGTTAATCAAAAAATATTCCTGTAATAGTTCATACAACAATGGATTACTAGACAAAATAATCAGCTTTAGAGGTACATGAAACTGCACGAGAAAAAATATAATTGCAGTTGTACAACGGCAAACTCGACATAATATTAAAAAAAAATCTAAAATACAACGTTTTCGGCATGTTGTAGAAGAAAGCCGCTTCGTAAACAGATAACGTTTTCTTTCTTTTAAAGTTTTCAGTGAATGATACCTTAACGACTTGAAAATACTTAACTGAGAATATATATATTCCTTTTTTTCGAAAATAAATTTTTTTGTTGAAATTGACAAGAAAATACTAAGACAATTTTTTTTCACCCTTCAAAACTGTCTTTTGCTATTCTTACGTGAACGAATAATTATTTATTTATTTAATCATCAAAATATATAATGGGCAGAAAGTATGTAAGAGAATGGTTGATTGTATTTCGCTTACTCTAAGTACAAGATGTCAAAATATTAAGATTGATTTTGAAAAAAAGTAATGCGGTAATTGAATGCCTGACATCTGAAAGACATAATGAGTTTATATTAGTCAAATCTTTTTCTTTAAAATATAAATACAAAAAAGAGAAGGGGAAAACGATAACTACTTAAAATATCTTAATTATGCATTAAAAAAAATCCAATAATAAGGCAAAGGTTGGAAAGGAAAAATGCAAGAAAATTATTTTTGCTAGAAATGAAAAAGGCTAAGGAAAAAAATGGACGATGTTTTATGACGAGATAAATTATCACCTAAAAGAAAACCTATCTCTATGCATAAAAATGTAAAATAATGTGCTAGTAATTTATTAAATGCGTTGTTGTATAAATTAATACAACTAAGTATTATTGAGCAGCTGAATTTTTTCTTTATTTCTGGTTATTTTGGGTTTTCTGCATTATCTTTTGATGTATTTTTTATTGTATAAAAAGAGCATGAAACTTAAATGTCAATAACCCTTTTTTCTAAATATTTAAAAACTTAGACTCATTTTAGAAAGGCAATTTGGAATGTCGTTCTGCTCATCCATTCTGCTCAAGGCGTAATTGTTTAAGATTTTATTGAAATAGCCAACAATGTTTAATTTCAAGCAAATCATGCCGTGAAGATGCTCTTTGACTTTTTAATTCTTGGTATGATAAGTTGATATGAGTCCTTATTACGAAAACAATGAATGAACATCTACTACCGAATTTCGATTTCTAAATGGTATACATTAAGGCCAGCTGCTGAATTTAGGGAAACAAAATAGCGAATTTACTCTTTAATTCCATAAGGGGAAGAATTTTCGAATTTGTTGACTTTGATATATAGCCAGAATCCAAGGCAAGTCACTAAACGGAAAAGCGTCCACACTTCTTGACTGTAAGTTCTTGACTCTAAGACAGATATATAAATCAGTAATTGTGGCTTATAGGTAATAATGAGTTATACTTATGATCATGCCAAGATCAAAGTTATGATTAGGACTGTAAATGTCCGCAGGAATCCAAATGCTTTTGCAAGATTTTACTATCTGCATATTGGCAATATATTGCGAATGGTCGGTTACTAAACTCTAATGGCCGTTGTAAGTTCCGATGATGATGAAAATGCTAGTCTATTAGCGCAATGATTCACAAGATGATTTTTAAAAAATATTATTTCACTTTTTTGAGAGTAAGCGATACTGTAAGAAATGAATTTATTCTATAGAAAATTATATTTATATTGTTAATAAGTACGTTTTTTTACAGGTATACTACTATTTATATATAGTAAAATAATGCTAATGAACGGAATATGCAATGAAATAAGATTGTTCCAATTGACAAACAATCGAAATTTTAATTTGTATAATACAGTTATCGTTTATAATTAGGTTTAATGAAAAAAAGTCTGCTACCCACCCACCCACACCCACACACACACACATAAATACATACATAAATCTATCTATCTATCTATCTATATATATATATATTTGCAGTATATGATTTGTGTTTTACATATTAGTTATATATATATATATAAATCGATAAAAGAAAAATGGTCTTACGTACGTACGTATTTAACAAATAAATATTAAAGTTTGCTTTATTAAGTAAATATATTCTGTTTTTATTATTTCATCCACACTTTTACAATTGTGGCAAAGTAATATTACTTTCTTCCAACTCCAAATGTTATAAATATTCAAGAAGCGCAGTAGATTTGCTTTTATATATTCGCAAGAAACTTGACTTATTTCCATATTCCCTAGCAGTATTCTTGTCAACTAACTTATTCAGAAGACTTTCTGTTAATCCAAACAAAGCTGTTTGAGTCAATTCGTATTTCATATTCTTTTTTGAAAGTCCTTCCCAAACATGCTTTCAGTTCAAGTATGCTGTGATGCGTATCACGAAATAGAATTTCAGTAGTTCCAACACAAATTGTTTAAGCAGAAACAGAAAACTTATATGTAAAAAATTATGTTGCAGTACAAGATTTTAAAACACACCCGATGATACTTGGGAGGTAAAATAATGCGGTAAATCATTTTAGTGTTTTAGGAATGTATTTTAACTCAATAATACACAATAAAAACAGAATGTCCTACTACATAATTAGCTAATGGTTCAATGATAAAGGTCACGGGTGCTATGTTTTCCTCAAACTTGCACCAAAAGCACCAAGCTTGGCGAATTTCGAAAGTAGATCGTCAAAAATGATATCTAACATATTTAAGAACATGAAGTCAGGTTTGTGACATCTTCCATATTTGGTGAAAAACCGACTAACTGCAATCTAGCGGAAATTTCAAAGATTTATAACTCGAATTAACCTATTTACATTCAACAAACACAAAGGTGGATTATTTAATTAATATTAGAGTAAATGTAAATAAATTTGGAGGTACTGACACCTTGAAAACTCTTAACATTGCTTCCTTTTGAATCGACTGCACGTCCTTGTACAATCCTACATCATAGGTCACATTTATCGCATCTGATTAATTGAAAATCAGACGAAGATTTATCTAGTATATGTTATGTACAAACTAAGAAGTACTTAAAAAATGTCATTCTAGCATCAGTTGTATTTACTTCCGAAACGTGGTTTGCGTAATGGTTCTGGGTAGCTACGAAGTCAAAATACAAACCGCTAGAGAACGAGAAAGAAGCAGTTTATTCTCCATCAGCTCTCTCAGCCACATACCACATGAAATTTGACCGACCAATTTTTGATTCAAAACTGAATCGTTACATGGAGTCAGGGCGGAGTGTTTTCAGGCAGTTTGAACTTTCACGAGCAAAGCAAAACGTACACGGAAAAAAAAATATCGCACTCATATTGAACGAACAGACGGTTGTTTCCTGTGCCCAAAAAGAATAGATTGCAGAATCGTGCGTGTAGGTGATACACACAACTGTTATAGACAAAATGGTCAAGAATTTCTAGTCCGCAATATTCTGGATAATTAAAACAGCAGGGTTAATCTGTGGAACGAGAAATTATCGTTCGATACACTCATGCACTAGAATTACAGTTCGTGAGTCTACTCGCTAGAGCACGCATCGAATTACAGATATCTTCACCAGCGTACATGCATCAGCTTATAGAGGAGATATCTGAAAATTGGGTAAGTGGATTCAAAAGTGTCTCGTTCTATGATCTTATATTATTGGGAGTACATAGAAATTCTAGTTTCCAATTATTTTCTAGATGTCAGTGGCTTCTTTTTTTATTGTAACCAATGGTTCACCTGAGAAGCACCGAATCATCTTGAAGGAAACATGACAATTCTTTTTCTGTTGTCATTGAAAAAACGGATCATCGCGTTGAATGCGCGTCGTTGATGAAGGTTCGAATAGTCTGAAAGTCGTATGGTGATACTTGGTAATTTTTATTTCACATGGAAAATAAAAATCGCTTAAAAATAATTAAATTAACACTTTTTTAGTATTGTTTTAAAAATGTTTAATTAATTTTACCTTTAAGTAGCAGTTTCTGTTGAGTGTTCTTAAAAATCACTTACTCGTTTAGGAATGAGTGGTTTCTTTTCCTACATAAAATCTGTATCAATCAAGCTCTCCTAAAAACACACAAAAAAAAAATAAATAAAATAAACCATGCTTATTTAAAAAAGAGCTAAAAATGTATTAAAAAATTTAATTTTTGGTACTTTGAAACATTGAAATAATTTTGATTGGAAAAAATGTGTGTATATGTGTGTGTGTGTGCTAATGCTGTATTTTACATTTATAACGTATTTCGTAACAATAAAACATGGCGCTCTTTCAGACTATTCGAAATTTTCTTTTTATGCATAAAAATTTTAATTTTCAAGGTAATCACAAATTAAATTATTTTATTATTTTTACATCATTTTAAAATAAAAATGTATTCTTTTTAAAGTCTTTCCTGATTTTTATGTACTTTTTTTAGTACATAAAAATGAGGAAAAATAAGGATATACGAATGTTGTAATCAAATGTTCAATAATTATACTTAAAAAGTATATTTTAAAAAATCAAATAAAGTATTATGCAATCGAAAACAAAATTTACCATCTTAAAAAAAGTAAAAAAAAAAAAAAAAAAAAAAAAAATCAAAGAAGTGGAATGAAGATTTATACCCACGTCTGTTGCCGGAATTGTTGTATGAAAAACCAAAATCGTTAAACAACCACGGCCTTCGGGATTGAGGAACAGAAAAGGACGCTTCATTTATGGAAAGTTAAATCATCTGCATGAATTGCTATAAGCATAAAATGTTAAAACTTAATAATACGTGAATAAATCATGAAATTATTTCATCTAAGGTACATTAGTATGCAGAATTTCAGCTTAATTAAAGATTGGGAAGTTAACGAAAAACCTTATTACAATATTTAAACCAGACGTTCAATGTAAAATAAAAAAAAAGCGTTAAAAAAGAAGTTATAATCTCGCAATGAAAACATATTCAAAATAAATTAATACTGCTTTAAACATCGAATAAATTATTGCTTTCAAAAGTATCCTTCTCGCGA
This sequence comes from Cheiracanthium punctorium, assembly GCA_038373885.1. Lineage (NCBI taxonomy): Eukaryota > Metazoa > Arthropoda > Arachnida > Araneae > Cheiracanthiidae > Cheiracanthium > Cheiracanthium punctorium. The sequence goes on from JAWZYV010002231.1 coordinate 187,911, forward strand.
AATTTTCCTAAATTTAAAGTATTTTGAAAATTTTAGATCCTGTGAATACCATACATATGTTTTGGTGAGTTTAAAACTTTATTTAGCACTATAGTTAAAACACACTGTTTCAACACACTGTTGCTTGTTTACAAAAACACGCTGTTTCAAATTTATAAATAGCGAGAAAAGAAAGAACAGAATAAGAAACGAGTTGTTTAATAATTGTAATCTTCATTGAGATTACCAAAACCATACAAAAATTGTTAGAACTATAAGTTTTTATAATTTTTCTCCTAAAAAATAATTTCCAGATATCATTCTAGACACACTATTAAGTATATCAGACAAAAGCGCCAGTTCAGGCATTTTATGAAATATTGTTTAAGGAAGTGGTTACTCCTTTTAATATTTTTGTAACTCCGAAATACTTTAGCAACTTGGATTGTTGTAAATTCCTTGCTAAAATAATCTGATGTGGGTGCCACATGACCTCCTAGTACGTCTATTAAATTATTCATGTATGATGCATTTCAATCTAACTCCTTTACTTTAAGACATGATACTTCAATAACATTAAGGTTCGGTGATTTTTAGCCAAATATAAGCGATAAACCTATGCTGAGTTCACTTTCGGAAACTTATTTTTGTTGACAAATTTGCACGTATTTCACGAAAAGCTGTCGAAATTTTGAGACTAAACAGTGATGGATTATGAGACTTTTAACGTATTGGAGATGTCCATAGATTTTAAGGTTTTGAAGGTGTTTTGAACGATCCTGAAAATAAACTATCCAGTTGATTAAAATCCAAATGATAGATTACATGTAAATGCAAATGTCTTAAATACAAAAATTTCAGCATACAGAGGCTGACTTTTGAGATATGCAAGCTACATACGTACATACCGTACGAATATACATACGAACATACATACGTACAGACGTTAACACAAAACTACTAAATATGGATTCACAGCCGATTAAAATAGATCATATATGCATGAGTACATACATATATTACACACGTACGTTGAGAAGTCACTCAGAAAATCGACAAGGTAAATTTTGAGTGCATTGTTGTTAAGTGTATTTTGTTTAAGGCAAGTCTTCACCAGGGGCATCTGGTAAGGCGGAAGGCTGCATTGGGTGGATGATTTTTAAATAAAAGAAAATTTTGGAATGACAAAAATCGATTTTTTTGTCAATTGCAACCTTTTTCGCGACTGCAATAGTCCATTTACTTGGTACAAGGAGAGAGAAAGTTTAGTTTAAAACTTTAACTCAGCTCGCGCAATGAAAACCGATATTTTAAAAATATGGGCAATTAAAAATCAAACAACAAGAGAAATAATCATTCGATCTAGAATAATAATCTTCACAGCTACATAAAAATTATTTTAATCAAGCTCAGTTCAATAGAAGTTGTAAATCTTTTCGATCGAAACAAGCTCATGATACTGTTCTGAACACATAATCAGTGGATATCTGCCAAAATTCTGCTGCAAACATCAAATAAAATCTTGTTCCGAAAGTGTTTACTCTTTTCAATAACTTTGTTAAGCAGGAACGTGCTGTGGCTGCTAATTATGGCTATTTCATTCAGTGAATGGAACAAAGTAGTAGGGGCAAAATCAAATAGTTGCCAAGTAAATAGAATTGGGAATTCGGTGGAAAACTAATTCAAATCTACTTTTCATTGGAGTAGAAAAACGAACTTCTGCTAAAACGACTTCTATTTACGCTACCCCCCTTTTTTTCGCAAAACAAAGAGAGAAAAAAATATATTCATTCTCGAAATTTTCTCAAGAATGAATATAATAAAATGTTTCTTTTTTTTTTTGTAAAAAGGTATGTGACTCATTTATTTTGCGTACGGTACTTTAAACTAATTAAACCCGAAATTTAAATTCATTGTGTAAGAAAACAGAATGCAGATTTTAAGAAAAAATTGCATTGAACAGAAATGGAAAGAACAGAAATTGGAAGAACGCTAAATGGGAAAAAAAAAAGAGGAAAAACCCTGCCTTTGCGAATTTAAATGCTTTGTGTTTTATTCCGTTACATCTCGAAATGTGTTAATGAAAGTACAGATTCCCACCCCCACCCCCCTCTTTTCGGCTCTTTTAAAAGGTTTTAGCTGGATAGGAAAATGAGATGCAAGCTTGTGAAGAATTTTAACATGTTTCTGGAAACTTCTAATAAAACTTTTTAACAACTAATTACTCTGGAACTGACTGATAACTTGGATTTATTATCATAAGAAAAGCATGCACAAAAGTAATTTAGGCTAGATAGATAAAAAATGAATTAAATTAAATATAGAGAATTATACATGAAAATCAAACCATACTTGTATATATTTTTATATGATTGGGCCTATTTTTCAAAGCTGAATCCGAGGTCTTCTAATCAGTGCTCGCTCGAGATAAAGAAACAATATTTGAGACACAGGACGATCCCGAAATTTAGGCTAATTAATAATGGAAACTATTACTTTACTGCCAATGTACAGTGAATTTTCTTTCTGTGCAAATAAAAGTCATTTATTTAACAAAGTTAACGCAGTTTATGATTTTTTAAGTACGAGGTTATCAAATCGTAGTATAAAATTATATATTTCAAGTTTCATGAGAAATTTAGTTGGTGGTAACGACAGTGTTCAGAACTTCTTTATTCATTGACTAGATACGTAATAAATTATATTAAAAAAAGACTCGCTTTTAAAGCAATATGAACTGAAAAGTAAAAAATAATGTTTAAAGATTTGATTCAGCAGCACTAAGATGTCTAACAAATCGAGATAATTTAGTTTTTTGAATTAAGCTTCAAATGAGAATAAAGTAATCGACAAAAAATAGGTTCTATGTTAAAAAAAGCGTGGTGTGTTTGATAATAGTTATCTTAATTTTTTTTAGAGCTATTCGCTAAGACTGTCATAATGAAAATGTAAGTGAAAAGTTCCTTAATCCCTGGTTTTTATAACATTAACTTTTTCTGATTTTTAGATTAATTCAGTAAGTTAAGTTATACCGACTTATGGGACAACATATTGTTGTTGAACAAAATATTAAAGTTTTTTTTATTCTTTTTTTTAGTTCCTACTGCTTTAAGAGTGTATTTATTTAATTTTTTGAAACTATCATTTATTTTTATTTATTGAATCTTAAAATAAAATTGATCTAAGAAGTAAAAATTATGTTGTCGATCTCAAAATCGTGGAATAATACCGATACACATACATTTTTCAAAAAGCGTGTTTGAAAAAAAGAAACCTTAGACAGGATATTACAAAGAGTGTTTGAAGCTGATCAATGGTGCAAAATACATTTCATGGACGCAAATGTTAAATCTGAGATGGAAAAATTCTGGCGAAGTTCATTATTCATTCAGAATTTATGTTGGCAATGATAGCTATCTTTTCTTTAGGTTTAGGGGCTATCTTTTAAGTTTGTCACATAAAAAATGTGTTGTAAATGAACGCGTTCGGCACCTTTCTCGGCACCGAGATTGTTTCCTTTTTGAGGGTCTATGTTGCTGAGAACAAGAATGTTTCGTTGCAGAGTGATTGCTGTGTATTTGTTAATTATTCAGAATATGACGCCATAGTGTGAAAAACACGGGATGATGCAGAGACGTCTATGTAAGTCACTAAGATATCTATGATGGTCACCATGAAACTGCACAAAAACTGCACTAAGCGGCCATTTATCCGTCGCTACAACCTCTCTGTGACTTACATATACTATCACACGAAGTCTTAAACCCACATGCTAAGTGTCACATGGGTGCTAATATGGGTAGAAATTTACAAAAATCATCAATATGTAGAAGAGGATTCTCTTCTGTTTAGAATTGAGTTTTTTAGATGAGATTCTCTCACATACATTTTAACAATGAATGTGTGTGTGTGTGTCCACAGACTAAAATGAGCTGAAATTCTTTTGTGTGTGACTGTAAAAGAATTATTCATGCATAATATTACTTATCTACTTTTCACTCACATGGAAAACAATTAAGTCTTTTATTAGTGTTATTTTGTTAGATTTATGATAATATACCACTCAAATTTATCTAGATTGCAGACACAATAATAATAAGAACAAGGAAAATACCTGTATTTAACGTACTTGTTTTAGAAAGAAACACTTAAGACAGTACAAGTAGATTTCATTAAAAGATCCATAATTTTTCATATTATCATGCTTCTAGCTTCTTAAAATCTCGTGGTAAAGCAAATAGTGATTTACAATCATGATATTACTTTTTCATCAATCTTTGCTATAACTTGATGATCACAATAAATAGTTAACAAAGTATTTCTTAGTTTGCCCTTTCTGAGAAGTAAAATTTATCTTATTATTACCAATTTATCTTATTATCCAATTATTTACAAGCGATATTATCTCTTACATCTTTTTCCTATTGACCAGATAATATTACAGCGTAATTTGTAATTTCCTGAAATATGTTTTCATTGTATATGCTTGCTGTTGTTCATAGTATTTATAACACATATGCATTCATCGTATTAATATAAGAAAAGCCCAAATATGTTGGAAACAGTTCCGAGTTGTATACTACAAGTTAATTGCGCTTGCAGATCACACCGTTCGACTGAAGGGCTTGAAATCCTGCAAGGAGATGTAAAACGTATGGAGAAAGCCGTAAACGACATCAAAATTCTTGACGTAAAATTTACATGAACAAAACAATTTCATAATTCTTATGATATGAGTTAGCTTAGAATACCGCTTTGAGATTAATAAGATTGAAAGACCTATAAATAAACGTCAAGTGTTTCAGTGGTTTTTCATAAACCATGGACTATGAATGCAGATTGACGATCTTAGAGTCAGAAGCTCACTTTTAAACTGAAAGTGAGATTACACATGCTTCAAAACAGAACAGCAACTCCGTTTGATTAATGTAAACAGACCTCACGTATTTTCTAACTGTACAACTGAAGGATTTTTTTTTTCGAAAGGACGGGCACGCCCCCACAAGCCTTTGTCAATACTAAGACCCGAACTACTGGTCATTTCACTGTGGGGGCACCCGTACAAATAAAGTATGTCGGTGCCTTTTTATTTTTATGTTTTTGAGATTTTAGAGATGTTACATTTAAGGGAACAAATTGCCGAACATATAAAGCATAAGAGAAACTGCATTTGCGTGACATAAACAAACCTCAATTTATATTATACACAAAGAGTGTCACCGTTATCGTGTTAGCTTAGCTACGACCCGCTAATGCTGGCCGATGGAATAAGGTAGTAATGTAATAAGTGCCCATCAAATTGTAATGAAGACTTTATTATATAATACGCAATAAAGTCGTACAAATTGTACAAAGTATGTGGCTGAATTTATCGTAATATAAATGCTTGTTTCTGTTTAATAATTTGTTGGGAATTTCACGTAATTTTTAAACAAAAATAATGACTATTAATATTTTCTAATGCAGAGTACATTAATAACTTTTAAGTTAACAACCTTTTTTCTGTGTTTATCATAAAGGAAAATTTTGAAAATCAAATTAATTATTCAGTCAAAACGCCAAGTACAATAAAAGATGATTCTTTAGCATGAGAAAAAATGAAAATAAGTTGAAACCGTTTATAGTTACATTTTTGCAGTAAAAGAAGAAAATACATGCTCGGTACAATACAAATTTATGTAGAAATGCAATTTAATTTACGGCCAAAGTTATGCCACTAATTTTGAAAATATGTAAAGTCATTATAATCAAAACATCTCATCATGATAATCAAAAAGTGTATAAAAAGTTAAAAAGTAAAAATGAAGTAAGACAGATAGAATAATTTTTACATGAAACACAGTAAAAAAAGAAATACAGACGTCATTTTTTGTTTTGTTTTGTAATAAAAACTCAAATATATGTAATGTACCTTTCAAAATAAGTAGAGCTCACTTTTTACAATAAAATTAATTTTAAAGTGCATTACAAAAATATTTGACTCTGTGTAAAATTTGGTTTTAAAGATAATCTGAACGACTATATGTTTAGTCAACAAAATAAACAACACTACTCATGATACTTTTATCATTAAATGTTAATTCTATTAAAAATGACAAAACAAAACAAAGCAGCAGCAGCAGCAGCAGCAACAACAACAACAATTTAAAATAAAGTAAAAAAAAATATATATATGAAGATACTGCGAGAAGTTGAAATAATTAAAGCACTGTAAAATAACACATAAAAGGTACTTATAAATCTGAATACGTGTTTTGAGCGAAAAATTTTCCTCCTCCATCAGCAGAAGTTCATGCACAGCCTAGACTTCTGTGTTTGACTGTCTATCGACTTCTGCTGATGAAGGACGAACATTTTTCGCCCGGAACAGGTGTCCAGATTGAAAAGGACCTTTTACGTGTGTTAATTTACAAAGTTTCAATTATTTTATCTTTTAATCACCAGTTTCTTTCGAATGTTTATTTTATTTTATTTTTATTCATTTGGACGGTGAAAAGTGTAGTAATGGTTAAATATCAAATTTTATTTAGGGACAAATGTTTTTAAACATTGACTTAATGTGAATTCAGTATACAAAGACACTGATTTTTGATAATATTCAAATTCATGTTTAATTTTATCGTATAAAAAGTTGTGGCGCTATAAATTATTCCAAACACTGATTGTCACACCAGCACATTCAAGAAAAAAACTGACAGGTTTAAAAGTAAGGACATCCAAGAAATATGATAAGAGTAATTACAAAAAGAAAACAAGTTTTATTTAAAAAAGAAAACAAGCTTCAAATTTGTTTTCACATAGCAAAAAGTATTCTGGAAGACAATGAATATTTGCCACTGATGAAGGCTTTTAATTCTTTAGCGATTTGGCATACACATAATCTATAATCATTTCATATTAAGTTTGGCAATTAAAACAGTTCTATACTGATTCAATCTTATGTATAACCCTTGGAGATTGGCATATTTAGCATCTCGAAATATTTCATCTCTAGGTGTGGAAAACACCCAAGGTGCACAGTTATTCCCATTGTAAAATAGTGGGTTCTTGTCAAATACAGACACCACCAAGCTAAATTTAGTTTTGAGACCTTATATTTTGACTCAAAAGTTGGCGATTAATCGCAAAAAGTGGCCCACTTTGGCTACTTTCGAAATATTATACTATTAACACCGTTACTAACAACCCTTTAGGCAATGGCTTAAAAACTCGATTTTTTCCGGTTTTCGAAACGATTATATCATCAAAACGTGACCAAATTAAAGGGACCATAGCAACCCCTTTGCAATAAAAGTATAACTTTCGAAGTCAAATGACTTGGTAAAAAATGATCGCTAAATGTACGTAAAATATCTATCAATATATACATATAAATATACGCGTTTAATATATAACCTTTTCATTTTTTAAGTCGATATATAGGAATTTACTTTAATCCAATCATAAAAAGTAGAACATATCAAAAAGTAATTGTTCACCTGACTGCTTCATTGTAGTTTGCTCTACAATATCAGGTGATTTTAAACGACATAATTGAAAGATTTGAAAATGCGGAACAGCAAAATTTGCTTACAAGATCTGAATCTTTATAGACCCTTTATGATATTATTAGGTGTAAAAAGCTTACTTGTCTTTATATAAGCCAAATAATGTTTAAACAATGTTTTTAAAGTTTGAAAAAGAAATTTAATTCGATGATTATCTTTAAAATATTACCTATCGAACCGAGAGCTTCACTTTCATAAGTCATGTTTACTCAACTAAGGACATTTATACTACAAGCTGCTGAAACTGAACGGTAAAACATTTATGTTATTGCTGTTACTTTTCTTGCTACTAAGCAATAGAAACATATAATTAAATTCCATTCCAGAAACTTATGATATTCTCTAGATACAGACTCGAAAAGAATTCAGCAACATATCTCATATTCCATTGGTATCCTGGATATTTTTGTAATAATAATTTTTGTGTCACATTTTTATTCATTATTAGAAATGTAGTGCTACAGAAATGCTGTGTTTTCTAGTTCTGTTTACATGAAGAAAGTCTTTGTTAGTTGACTTGCACTTGCATTGTAAATGGGAGCACAAATAAGTCTTTTTTGTGAAGTTTAATGGGTTTACGGACTACAAAAATTCTGTTTTTTATTTCTTATCTCAGTTGGTGTGGATACTAAAAAACTTTCAAAAGTTTATTTAACGAAAGTTCAAGAAAGTTATGAATAAAATGTAGTGAGGACTGAAGAAACAGCACATTCTTTTGAAACCTGTTTCCCCGGCTCTACTGATTGCTTTTAAATCACTTCTTTTTATTCTTCGAACAGCACGCTCTGAATTCTTTTCTCTCTATTCATACTTCTTTGAGAAACAGAATGAACTATAGTTTTAAGGTAAAAGATAAAGGAAGGAAATTTACCATGCTATTCCGAAACAGTTTGGTATTTATTGAAAGACAGCCTGAAATAACTTTAAATGGTACTAGAAAATGCTATCAACAGCGAATATAATAATGCCCAAATCGTCTCATGAGCTACTTATAACTTTCTTTAGAGGCGATTCATAATTGCAACGAATTGTAAACGCTGAAACATTTGTAGGGCTATGTCAATAAAGGATTATTTACATACTGATGGTAAAAGTGAATCTTAAATTAAAAAACCCAGTTAAGAAAAAAAACCCTTAAAAATAGTCCAATAAGCATATAAATAAGACAGTGGGAGAATTTTTAATGCACTAAAACAATATTGGAAAATATTATGAGAAAATTTAAAGTATTTCATTAATAGGAATAATAGTTTCATTAATTTCAACTTAGTTCAGAGGCACTTTTGAGCTAATTATATTTTTACAAAGTTAACATTTCCATTTTTTTGAATATTAATACCATAAACTATATGATATGAGTATTTTAATAAAAATTAAAATGTACTTGGAATTTTTGAATTTTTAGTTTTAAAAGTAGAGAAATGCTTCTTTTAAAAGAATATAAAAGATAATATGAATTAAAATACGGGAAAAATATTTTTCACTGAGAAGATGAATTCTGAAAGCTCATAACATAATTAATTATTACTTGGAACAAATGTACTCAATATCGACTTATTTCACGCTACTTTTTAAATATTCAGTAATATTAACGTGTTGCCATTGGGAAAAACTGCGTTAGTAGCGCGAATTGAAATATGTAAACTCTCCCTGGATTATTATTATTAATATTATTATTTTACACCGAATTAAAGTGTTTGGTTTTCTTTAACGATTCGTGTTCTGTTGTAAAACAAACGGTTGTCCAATAACATGTGTATAAGGCTTTATTTTTTCTGTGGATTCACAGTATATTTAGATAAATTACGGAAAGGAATTAAATCCCTTTGAAAATGATGTCCTTCATAAAAGAATGAATTTTCTTTATATAGAAATGTTATTGAGGAACTTAATGCTATATACATTTTTTTCTAGAACCCGCTACTTTATCTATCAGAACAAAGCTTATATACTGATAATAGGGAGTAATTCCATGTAAAATCAACCAAAGGCCAAGACATGCTGTCTTTAGATACTCATGACTTTTTGTTTAAATGTAGTACTACCACATTAGATAAAAAATTAAAATTTTCAGACTTTGAAGAATTTGCGTGATGTAATAATCTTTAAGTCGGTGTAACTCAAACCATATTTGACGTAGAAAGTTCAATACAATATAATTTATGTCAGAGCTCGGAGAATTATCATAAAATATTTAATATGACCATGTAGGTGAAATAAGTTTTTAAAAAAATGCAAATTTACAAAATAAAACTTTTAATAATAACGATTATTTTGTGATCACTGGTGATGAGTCGACAGTTCCTGAAGGAGAGAGGTGTGTGTATCATCAGAATGTACATTTACACAAAATTATACATCAAAATAGTATTACTTCAGTTTAAATTTTTTAAAAACTCAGATCGATCTTACGATTATGTAAATATAATATCATCATTTTTCAGTTGTATATTATATATTTGCTTGTTTGTGTGATTATGGCAACGCTACACTAGGGCGATCTGCCAGTGACGGGGGGTGCCGTAGTAGGAGGACTTTCTAAGGGGTTCTAACGTATATTCACGTTACACCTGGAGAAAACCTACCAAAACTCCAGACCGTTAGATCGACAGCCGCACAACGGGACCCGAACCCGGGACCTCCACACTTCTGTCGTCTACCATTTTCAGTGACATAACCACTGTGCCATGGTGAAGCTTATTGCAATAGGAAGAGCCATTACGAAGCGTTACAGAGAGAGACACAGGTGTTCCATTGAACGAGGTATTGCAAAATCACGAACTGATATAAGCTATACAGTTACCTTTAGTTTGATGGTTGCTGAAAGTATAAAAAAAAACCCTCGTAAAACTAGCGCGGACAGTCCCCCTACCCCTGCAGTTCTGTGACTGTCGTGGAAAATATAAATAAGCCTAATGCAACCTTAAAACCTAAAATGTCGGCTACTCCCAGAGGTTATCAAATTAACGAAAACACTTTATTTAACAAAATGCAGAACGCATAATGTAAGAGGAAATTAGAGTTTCTCAAATAAAAGTGATCAAAAGGTTAACAATTTCGAAATAACTCATTTAACATTATACTGAAAAAAAAACTATAAAAATATACATTTTACATGAGTTTCGTAGCAACTGTCAAAAATACTTTAAGGCTTGTGTACTTTACACACCTATAAGAATACTAAGTCACTATGCAAAACAAAAAAAAAAAATTCCAAAAAATATTATTTTTCAAAAATATAGGAAAAAAACTCTGATATAAATTCCCTAAAATTTTACTTTATTGTGCGAGTCTCTGATGTTTTGGAAAAATACGTCACAATGCCCTCTCAATCGATTAAATTCCAGTTCCCAATTTCGAATTCTGAAAAAACAGCAGTGTAGTTTTATTTCATCTTTGAACAGAGTTCTAAACGCCAAAGGACCTTCGCTCATGGAAAAGAAAAATCCAGTGGATGACGAGAATATCTTATGTTAAAGTGGCAATAACTTTTTTTTCCTGAGCCCTTTTATTCACGTTTTCGTATGAAACGGTAGCTCATATGTTTTGTGCAACCAGCTCATTGCGATGGCATGCCTTGAAATATATGGCAGATCAACTATTTAAATGAGCATCGTTTTACAAAATAAAACGGAAGTGCTGCCCTCAAGAAAGAAGAAAGGCATTGTGCACAACTCCGTCGAATAACTGTTTGAAATAATGGTTTCTGTTTCTTATTCTATTTTATACAGATTCCAGGACATTTGTCCTATTATCACGCCCAAGAAATTCAATCTGAGATTTAAGTGATAAATAAGAAACCAATCGCTTGTGTTACTTTCGCGCTGTAATTATTTTTGCGTTTTACTAAAATAGTCTCATCAAGCCAGTTTCTCTAAAGACCATCCGCGAGATAAAAATCAAAATGTTTGTTATCGATTAGAGTCAAAAAATGTGTCATTTGTTTAAACATATAATTCCAGGTATATTAATAAAAAATGTATTTTAGGTGCATTTTAATTTAATTCTGAGCAAGAAAAACGAGTATTAAATGAACTTTTACTATTTTTACATTATGTGAAGTGCTGCTAATCTGGCCAAAGTCGGTGTAGCTTCACTTTCGGTGTTCTGATGGAATACCGGCTTCGACAGACTGGACCACTTCGGGATCTCTATAGGGATTATTCTTAAAAATAGCATATGATTTACCTTGAAAGGAAACACATTTCAGAAAATTTGCCATTTACCTTTTTTTCACAGTCAAAGCCTGGAGTTTTTACTATGAGTGAAATGCACCATGAAATTGTTTTAATACTTATGATATTTTTTGAGCTCTTTCATTTTTGTTTTAAATTCTTTTAAAACGATATGCTGGATTAAACCGCAATGCACGTTTTTCAGTAAGAAATCTGCTCTGTGTAAAGTGCGGTTGTGGATGTATTTAATTAACCTCGCAATAAATAAATAAATAAATAAATAAATGAAAAATAAATAAATCAAAGTCTTAATGGTTTCTGTTTCTTATTCTATTTTATACAGATTCCAGGACATTTGTCCTATTATCACGCCCAAGAAATTCAATCTGAGATTTAAGTGATAAATAATAAACCAAAACTTATAAATAATAAACCAAACTATTTAAACTTAGTGATAAATAATGGTGACCAAGTGATAAATAATAAACCAAACTATTTAAACTTATTAAAACATAATCCCTAAGCGCCCAAAAGTCATTTTTACATTAATTAATTTTTAATATACCCCATTAATATTTATATTGACTGATGAAAAACCTTTTCTACTAGCTCTTATTCAAAAATTGAAATAAATGTAATTATCTTAGATAAATTTTCTTTATTATATTTCTTTCAAAAGCACAACTAATTATTATTTAATTATTTCATAACAATGCTTACTACATAATACTTAAAAATCAAGACTGAAGGAGATGATTCCGTGTTTAACATTTATGAAAAAGATATTTTTAATTTCCCTTCCCTAACTTTAGATTTATTTACTGGAAAAGCGTAATGCAATTTTTGAAGCATTACGAAAAATCCCTAAAATCTCAACTAGCTTTTATTTTTCACAGAATAAAAGAATCATACACATGATTATTGCTTTTGATCCCCTTTCCTCTTACTTGATCTGCGTGATCCATATCACTCAGTCTGGACATTTTTAATATACCCCATTCACTCAGTCTGGACATTTTCTCACTGCTTTGGCACGCTATTTCAGAGAGTTATAAGCGAAGCAAGTGGGATAAAAATGATTAATCACACACTCGAATTATGAGACTAGAGCAATATATTGTTATACGAGATTTTTATTGAACGCTATTTTAAGAATTATAATTAAAGCTTAAACTGAAGTAAAATTAAAGAAATATATTGTTGGCGTGAGTTGATAGTGCTTAAAGCAATACGTCTTTCTCCGTATCTTTTTGCGATGCAGGTACTATAATTAAAAATGTTCAAACTTTGTGATTCCAGTCTCTTTAAAATGTGTATAATTTAATCGACGTTCGAGGAAATCATTTGGTGTTCACATGAGATTTTTAAAAACGTTCCTATACACATAATTTTCTAAAATGTTTTAGGTATTATGAAATACATTTATTAATGGCGAGACAAACTGAGCCGTGTTTACGGTAAATCAAAAAATTAAAAAAAAACAATCGAATTATCTATCCTATACGAGTTTAAGTGTTTTAAAAAGTTTCCTTACTTATACTATTATTAATATGGTAAGACTACTCAAGTCACTTTTCTCTCTTTCGTAGCTTTATAAAGATTAAAAGAAGATAATCACAGTTTTACTCTTACAGATTCTTGAAGCTAGAAAGAAAACAAGTTTTTCTGGTTAATAAATACTCAATGACCAACAATAACATAATGTTTTCTCTACGCATAGTTAATAAAATCTGGACAAGTTTAAAATATCCATTTCAAGTTATTCATCGACGAAAATGTCATTCCACTCCAGAAAGCTTTTAAGAAATGCTCTGATCACCGATAGCTTTTATTTTAAGCAAGCGAAACAGGAGTATACGATTATCGTTTCTCTTTCTCACCCCCCCCCCCGCCCCTCTCTTTCGATATAAAGCACGTTTCTGAACTTAAGCTCCTTCCCTCTTTGCTCTCGATCCCTAGAGGCCAAGATTATGCAAATACGAACGCAGATAGAAATCTTCGAACATGCAAGTAACATATTGGCGTACTGTGTAAAGTTATGTGTTAATGCCGTATAAGTTCCAAAAATACGAATATAAATTTTGTTAAAACCGATGCAACTTGCTCAATAGTTTGTAGTTTAGTTGAGAGTATATATTGTTATTTTTTGCTTTTGATTGTATTTTGTTTGTATTTTATTTCTATGCTATGAAGGGACGAAATATTGTTGCGTAAGCTGTAGCTGACTATATTTTGGTGCTTTACATAAAATATTTGAAAGTCAGATATGGTGTCCCGAATGTAATTTTTGCATTAATGATCTTATAAACTTGTTACAAGTACTAAAACACTAGTTAAAGCTTTTGTTAAAAAACATTAAATACGCAAAAAGGGGATAGTAGGTTAATATGTAAGAACAAAATAAAAGTAAATAAATAATATCTCGGCTGTTAGAGCCTCGTCAGGGGGAGACCCCCCTGAACCCCCCTAATTATTTAGTTTCATTATTGCCATATTAAAACGACATTAATTGACTATGTCATTTCATCGCTCATGTTTCGAGTATTGCGCCTGGTAACACTATGAAATTTTTATGAGTGTAACCTATTTATAGAAAAATACATGTGATGCATATTCTGCAGCTTACGAAATATTGTAACAATAGATTAAAGCTGTTGTGAACTAATAGTATTTAAATATATTTTAAAAATACATATGACGCATATTCTACAGCTTACGAAATATTGTAACAATAGATTAAAGCTGTTGTGAACTAATAGTATTTAAATATATTTAAAAAATACATGTGACGCATATTCTACAGCTTACGAAATATTGTAACAATAGATTAAAGCTGATGTGAACCAATAGTATTTAAATACATGTAAAATTATGTCGCTTTTTTATGTCGCATTTTTTGGGACACATTTTTCAAAAAGGGTGTTGAGAGATAAAATGACATAGTCATTAAAAAAGAAATTAGAAAAATAAATAATTTAAAATAATAATACACAAAGAGAAAATTAAAATAAAATACATTGAGAAATGCAGCATAGCAATTAAAAAATCCCATGTTTATTATAATTATAGTTTTATTTTATTTTTTCAAACAAGCCGCCAAGGCGGCCAGCTTCGTCGCCCCATACCTTACTGCTTTTTATACTCAGTGCAGCGCTGTCTAAATTTATGGACTCATTCAGTGAAAATCATGTTTCTTTGTTTTTTCATTAAATTTATTTAGGTTGGGGTTGCTACACATTTTGGGTGTCATCATAAAAGCCGATGTTGATATAGCAAATGGCTAAAATCTGCTTTAGGCCAATACATGGTGACATGGGTGATTAATGCGCCAAGTATTGTAAATTTGATATTTTAAAGCTGTGAAAAATCCCGAAAGTGCTTGCATTTTTGTGTATCCATTATTGTTATTTTGTAATCTAGATACTACGTGACATATGCTTGCTCTATTGAACTGTTAATCTGGATTTTTGCACAGGCGTTATTGTTGCTACACTAATGTTTACATCTGGCTCTTGAGGTTCGCAGCGTGGAAATATCAACAATTTTGGTACCGCATACGTTACCGTAGTAGTATTATATCAGTATTATATAAGTATTATATAAGTAGATTTATTTTTTTACTGTAGACCCCCCGCCCCCCCTCTCCTCAATAATACGGGCTCATATTAGAAGACGGATTAGCACTACACGGCATGAAAATTGCTATCGCGTTTTTATTACATGTTAAGTGATACTCGTATAGCACGGTAAAATGAGACGGATGTTCTGATTTTATTACGTTTTAGCTCCTGTAATTAATATAATTTTTGAATGGCAACACTAAAGATCACTGTGTTTCTAATGTGCGCAGTGGTTGGATCGCGCAGTTTACACTGTAGGCGGAGTATAGCTCAGGCTTCGTACAATACGGATTCATACAGTACGGAACATATCTACCATGTTAGGGGGGGGGTCTGCTGTATTTTCAACCTGTCGTTGGAGTTGATTCTACTTGTATGGAAAAAAGAATTAAGGCTATCTGACGGTGCAGTTACACTAAGATATAAGCTATACAAACTAGATAATCAAGCTAAATTGTTTTGTTCGTGATAGAACAACGTCACGAGAAAGTAATTTATGTATTAATGTAATCGTAATGTGTTTACTGTCATTTGTGTATTCCCGTAAAAGACCTATGAATGTTTGCAGGTACTGATACAGTTTTTACAGAAAACATGTAGTAGTCCCCTAATAGCATATAAAGTCTCACTGACGTTACTGTAGTGTCTGTCATACAAGTCGCAGCTATCTTTCGTTATATTAAGTTAGTTACGAATAATTCAGATCAACTAGAACTCGCAGTATGACTTGTTTGTAATTATTTGTTCATAATTTCATAGCGGCGTTATTGTGACGTACTCGCAACGCCGTCATGAAAATCACTACTATACATTCAATAAGTCTTTTGTGACGTCGCCACGGGAAAATAGTCAGATATGAAGGTGTTGTTAGAGTGCAATTATTGTAAATCTCAGTCAGCATATGTACATACTTTGTAGCAATTCATATTTACTTCCAAGAAAGTAGAAGAACAGACAGACAAGCAATCGAAAGCAGTGCTTTTCAAATTTATGGAAAAATATTAAAAAAGAAAAAAAATAAATTTTGCAAAATAATCGTATTCCATTTCTCTCTTTGTATAGAAAGTCTTTGATATCATCTTTAATCTAAAAATAATCCTAAAACAGTTCATAAAACAGTGGATTGCTAGAGAAAATAAGCAGCTTCAGAGTTATAGAACTTACACGAAAAAAAGTACGTACATATCTGCACTAGTACTACATCAAACTCGACATAATCTAAAAAAATATTTTAAAAAAATCTGAAATATAGCTTTTTCGACATGCCCTAGAAGAAAGCTTTTCCTTAAACAGATAATTTTTTCTCTCTTTTCAAATTTTCAGTGTGTGTGATCCCTTAACGACTTCAAAATACTCAACCGAGAATATATATTTCTTTCACAAAGAAAATATTTTTCGTGAAAGTTGACAAGAAAATGCAAAGCAAAGAGTAGATGTCTTTTTTTTTCTTGTAAACGTGTCTTTTGCTATTATTTCGTAAACGAATAATTATTTATTTATTTAATCATCAGAATGTAATTGGTCAGTAAAGTATGTAAGAGAATGGTTGATTATATTTTGTTTACTCTGACTACAAGATGCCAAAATATAATGTTTGGTTTGAAAAAAATAATGGAGCAATTGAATGCTTGAGATCTGAAAGATGAGATGAGTTTATAGTAATCAAATCTTTTTTTTTTTCTTTTTCAAATTTAAGACAAGACGAAAGGTGAAACGATAATTCTTTAAAATGACTTTATTATGTATTTTCGAAAATAATAAAAAGAGATGTAACAAAGGAAGCAAAGGTGGAAAGTAAAAAAAATTAAAAGAGAAAAATGAGGATCACTAAAAATGAATAAGATTAGAAAAAAAAAATGGATGATCTTTTACGATGTCATAAATTATCACTGATAAGAAAACCTGTATCAATAAAAAAGAAGTAAAATAATCAGTGATAGTAACTTATTAAATGTATTAATACAAGTACTTGTATAAATTAATACAAGTAAGCTTTATCGAGTAGCTGTATTTTTTAGGTTATTTCACGTTCAACTGAATTATCTTTTGAGGCATTCTCTAAAAGCGTCGAACTTTTTAAAACTTTAAATAAACTGTTTCTCTAAATATTTTTATTCTTAGACTCTTTCTAGAAAGGAAAATGGAATTAAAAAAGCTAATTAATGTGGGAGTGTAGTATTTTTCCGGTAGCGTAAATGACTAAAATATTGTTAAAATCTTGAAGAATCCAACAACGCTTACTCTCAAGAAAATGATGTCTTGCAGATGTGGTTCAACTTTCTAAACTATAGTAAGACAAAATATTCAGATTTGAATTGTTTTAACCCTTTTAGGGCGGGAAGGGCAAACGCGCGCTTATCGCTGAGGAACGCAGTCTCTTTTGCGAGTGTCTGTCCAGGGCCGAAGGGTTCTTTACTACTAATCCTAAATCGATGAAATTAACGAAATCATTATAGTGTCACTATCACTGCTATCTGAACCTGTTTCAGAATCCATATCTGAAATATCTTGCATTATTTCTGCAATTTCAAGCTCAGTTAAACAATTTTCGACGCTCAGACATTCTAACGGTAAAAAGAAAAAAAATGCACATTTACAAAATCTAATTATCCACTAAAGACTGGACTGCAAGCCGAAATAGCCAACGCTGTAGCGAAAATAAAACGCCCCTGCTTACTGTAAACAAATACCACGTGCAAATTTAAAGAATCGTCGCCTCACCATGGCATAGTGGTTATATCACTGGAAATGGTAGAGAGGAGAAGTGCGTAGGTTCCGGGTCCCATCGCGCGTCCGACGACCTAACCGTTCGGAGTTTTCCGTGGTTTTCTCCGAAACAGCGTAAATACGGGTTAGGACCCCTTAGAAAGACCCCCCCCCCGGAGGGCAACCTCCCCTGTGTTGTCTTTCTGATGAGGATTTATAAGCGGGTTTCGAGCCAAGCACACACATCCGATTTTATGTTCACAGCATCATTAACATCAAGAGCCGTCATAAAGCATGCCATTCGGAAACATTCCTTTTCCCTCATGCTTATATAATCAAAAACCATGTGTATGCGAGTCATGCTACTCTCACTTTGAGTAGAAAGTCAAATCTACGTGTATCCGAAACCATATAGACAAACGATGTCATCTTGTACTAAAAGTTATAGTTTTTAAAACGTTCCAGGACACCGGCACGAATGTGTGACGACCGGGGGTGAACGAGAAAACGCTCTGGAACGCCAGCGTATCGGTCGGGAAATGAGTGCATTTCTTGATGGCACGTATACATGACAGTCGGCGCGAAGGGATTAATGAATATTGTAAATGAATCTCTACCGCCGAATTTTATTTCTAAAAGATAAATTTACTGGGTCGTTACTGTTCTTAGGGAAATAAAGATGCGATTTTACTCTCTAATTTTATAAGATGATGTATCTTCAAAAATTTGTTGACTTTTAACTATATACCGCCAGCCCGGAAGGAAAGTAATTCATCTCAAAAATTAATTTAATTTTCACATTAGGTCTTGTTGAAAAAAAAAGTCTTCACTTGCTTCACTCTAAGGCAGGTTTATAAATCGGTAATTGTGGGTTGTAGCGGCCAGTGAGTTTGTTTGGACACATTATGATCATGAAAAGATCGCAGCTTATGATTAGAACTGCAATTATGATTAGAACTGTTTGTAGGAATGGAAATGTTTTCGCAATATTTCTCTTCTTCTGGTGATATAGCTCGACTGCTTGGGGATGGAATTTTAATGACAGTTATAAGCCATAAGTTCCGACAGAGCAGAAAAGGTCAATCTATTAGGGCGACGATTAAAACATGAAATTTTACTTGCTTGTACGAAGCAAAAGGAAGTGTAGTGATAGCGAAAAATTTCGGTATGCAGATTTTGATAAAAAAAAAAAAAAGAAAAAAGATTTTAACTATATCTAAATTTGAAGAGTTTTTCTGAGACGTCTCAGCGTACGCATATATGTATCTTCGTATCAGTTTATTTTATGACAACACATATTTATGTTGTTAAATATATTATTCTATAACTATGATATATCTACCAGTCAACAGAATATGAAATGAAATATTGTTTTCAATTCACATAGATCTAAAATTTTAACTTGATCAAGCAATTTTCGTTTATTATTAGGTTTAACTCAAGAAAAACGCAAAAATACGCACAACCATATTTATTACTCGGTAAAAGATTAATGGCGTATTTAACAAATAAATATTAAATTTTTCTCTATTAAATAAAGATACCATATTTATTGTTTCATCTACCCTTTTACAATTGTGGCAGAATAATATCACTTTTTTAAGTGCTATGAATATTCAAGAAATGCAGTCGATTTGCTTTTATATATTCCAAAAAAACCTGACTTATTTCCATATTCTGTAGTAGCATTCTTGCCAATTGACTTATTCAGCAGACTTTCTGCTAATTCAAACAAATCTGCTTGAGGCCATCCATATTTCATATTCTTTTTTGATTGTCTTTTTCTGGAACATATTTTTTAGTTCATATTATGTTGTATTGCGTAACATGAAATAGAATTTCAGGATTTCCATCTCAATTACTTTAAGAGGAGACAGAAAAATTTATACGTTAAAGATTACATAACACTGCACGTTTTTAAAGTTCACCTGAAGTACTTCAAATAAACTTTCGAGGCAGACTATTTGTGTGAAACGTTTTAGTCTTCAAGCATATACTTGTGATAATACGCAATAAAAACAAAATATGCTTAATAACCAGGTATTCAATAAAGAAACTTCTAGCGAGCGAGAAAGAAGCACTAGAATCGCTAATCATCAACAGCCGAATACCACAAACAAAAAAAAAAAATGACTTGGCAGAACTTGTTTGAAAAGTGAATCGAGGACTGCAACCGATCAGCTACCCAGTACATTGCAATCAAAAAGAGAGGTGCAGAACGAATTTTTACAACAGTCTTAAATATAAAAATTCAACATTCTACGGTTAATCGTTTTTGAGTTTTGCCAGTTACATACATGCCTTAGATACTTACAACCATGCGAACATACGTCACCACAAAACTAGTAAAAATGGATTCAAAATAGACCGTACATGCATTCGTACGCATATACTTATATATATATATATATATACACGTATGGTGAGACGTACCATTTTTGGTGTAAGAAAGCTAACTCCAAATTCAACCGCTAGATGGCGATGTAAGCGGTTTACTTTCGTAGCGCATGATAATTTTACTATATCTAGATCCCACTTTTATGACTATAGCTCTTGCCGCTCAGAAATTGTTGGGATGACGACGGACTTTCTCGGGTACACTGTATATATATATATATATATATATATATATATATATATATATATATATATAATGTTACGAATTTTCGAGGCAACCCGCTGCTCTGTGTCTTAAAAGGGTTTAAAATTCGTATTCTACGCTTCAAATAGATAAATTTTGCTTTTTGTTGCATGAAAATCGGCCAATTAGAACCGGAGATATGGAGGTTTCGGTTTGCCATTGTTTTCCAATGGAGGTTCTAGAAAACTCGAGAAATATTAGTCCTAGAGCTTAGATCTCTTCACATTTGGGGACTTATTTTTGGCGCCAAATTTGGCGATATTTCGCCAAAAGTCGCCAAGTTTGGCGACTTTTTGGTCATTTGGCGCGATTTTCCCAATGGGGCCTGGAAGTTGTTTTTCCTGCATTAAAACGCATAATAACCTAACATTTCTCTTCTATGACGTAATCAAAATTCACGCTTTATGTAGAACCCTCGAGAAATAGACTTTTCTGGAAACTTCTTGTTCCTTCTGCGTCGGCTATTTATAGAAGCGCGCTTCGCCCCGACAGTTCAGTGTTGATAAAGCTTTGAGAGAGTGAATACGCTTGCTTTGTGAAGGAAGCTGTGTTTCGCGCTGTTTGTGAAGCTTTGAATTTAAGTGCGAGTTGAACGCTCGATGTGTGAAGAGCTCTCAGTACGCTTGTGAATTGATAGTGCTATAGAAGCTGTGTTTTAGCTTGCTTTACGAAGCTGTTTTCAAAGTGCTGTGTGTAAATTCTACATTGCTGTGTCTTAAGGGATTGCGTACGATATCTCTTGAATATTTTCACTGAATTTTTGCCTGTGAAAGTGACTTATTTTGTGTGAGAAATACAGCATTTGTGAGAGCTTCAGATCCAAGCGGATTGTTAAAAGCACGTTACTGCTAGATTGTGCTTGTGAATTGTGTACAGCTGATTGTTCTACGAAGTTCTAGAAGCAATAAAGTTTGTGTTCCATCCTGACAAGTGACTTTTTACTTGAACTTTTTACACCAACTTTAGAACGACGAAACCCAGTAGTAGCAGAGTAATTCCGCAACAATATATATATGTAGGTTGAGACTTCAAGCTGAAATATGTCATAATATCATTAAAAGCAGATAAAAACATATTAAAATCCGTCAGTAGCACTTTTGGTGGCAGCCACCACCTTCTTCAGCTCAGCTCTAGTCTCAAAATGCCTTGCTCTCTTCTTTAGTATGGCGTTCTATCCAGGATCTATCTGCTCATGTGTCATGTCATTTATAGCGCCATCTGCCGTTATAATCTGTAAAGCTTCCATGTTTAGGGCATAATAGTTATTTATGTAATTGGAGAGTTTTTGGCTATTATTAAAGCCGATTTCTATGGGGCGTTCTTGGGCTATTTTTGAGAGGGCAGTACTGGGTTTATTGAATTTAATGTCATTGTGGTGTTCCTTTTTTCGGTCTTTGATTTTCCTTTTAGTCATACCAATATAGCAGCCTGGTTTATTAGAACTATTGTCTGTAAAGTTTATTTTATAAATGCCGAAGGTTTCATCAGGAGCAATAGTGTCTTTATCACTACGAATGCGTTTGAAAATATTGATTAGGTTTTATGGGAATTTTAATATTTTTCTTAGCAGCTTCATTTGTTATTTTTAGAGCAGCTCCCCTGCAGTAAGGAATGGCGTTGGTAAATTTTGGTCTCTGGTTTTGATAGTTGTTAATTTGTTCAAGCTTCTTCTCTTTTAGAAAAGGTTTTTGACGATGGATTTTGGGTAACCTGCGTTTTTAATAAACATAAAATAACCTGCGTTTTTAAAAAACATAATTAAAAATAACAAATGAAGCTGCTAAGAAAAATATTAAAATTCCCATAAAACCTAATCAAAATATTTTCAAACGCATTCGCAGTGATAAAAACACTATTGCTCCTGATGAAACCGCCAGCATTTGTAAAATAAACTTTACAGACAATAGTTCTAATAAACCAGGCTGCTATATTGGTATGACTAAAAGAAAAATCAAAGACCGAAAAAAGGAACACCACAATGACATTAAATACAATAAACCCAGTACTGCCCTCTCAAAAATAGCCCAAGAACGCCTCATTGAAATCGACTTTAATAATAGCCAAAAACTCTCCATTTACAGAAATAACTATTATGCCCTAAACATGGAAGCTTTACAGATTATAACGGCAGATGGCGCTATAAATGACATGACACATGAGCAGATAGATCCTGGATGGAACGCCATACTAAAGAAGAGAGCAAGGCATTTTGAGACTAGAGCTGAGCTGAAGAAGGTGGTGGCTGCTACCGAAAGTGCTACTGACGGATTTTAATGTGTATTTATCTGCTTTTAATGATTTTAATCCTGTCCGTCCTTTTGCTTTTAAATTATGTCATAATAAATTTAAGAATGGTCAAAATTGATTTTTCCACCAAAATCTTAATACCAAAATCTTTCGCGATTGCAAAACTTAATTTACTTTGTACAAAGCGGTAAAATGTTTATTTTAAAGCTTTAACTCAATTCATGCAATGACAGCATATGTTTTAAATATTATATATAGTAGCTGAGTGCCCGTTCTCCGCACGGTAGGAAACGCAAATGCTTCTTACATGACATAAAAAAAATTTTCATTGTCCTCCGCAATAAGAAAAAGTAAAGAAAAATAAAAAATAAAATAAAAGCTTGAGGGTTTGCAGAGAAAAACTTTTAAAAGATCATATTTCTACATCAAACTGTTTTTTAGGTTCATGTTATAGCATTAATTCATTAGACACTACATGATATGGACAACCGTTTTATTTTATAGTTATTTTGCTCACTTTACTACCATTTGCAACAGAGCTTTAATTTGAGATGTTGGGGTTATTCCTAGCTAATCGGTATTTCAAACATTTTTCGAAGCTATTTTGCTAACGAAGGTAACTTTTGTGCAAGAGCTTGTTATGTTGCTAGAATTCAGCCCAAAAAAGAAGTGCATCTAATATTTATACCGCCAGAAGTCATTAAAACTTGGCGACGTTTCCAGCGATTTTTGAGAATACATCCGACGACCGTAGTCAAACCGATAGCGAATATTCTGTATTATGTTAATTACTATTTTACACCTCGTGGCGACTTTTGAATTTCCGACGATTTTAAAAAACTAGCGGCCAGCTTCGCCAATTTATCCTTACTGTTCCTTATACTCAGTGCAGTGTTGGCCAAATTACTGGACTCATTACGACGAAAATCATGTTTCTTTGTTTTAACAGTATTTGTCATTCAATTTATTTAGGTTAGGGCTGCTACACATTTTGGGTGTCATCATAAAAGCCGATGTCAAAACAGAAAATGGCTAAAATGTACTTTAGTCCAATGCATGGCGACATGTTTTTAGATGGGCGATGAGTGCACCAAGTATTGTAAATTCGATATTTTAAAGCTGTGGAAAAAGTCCGGAAAATGTTGCATTTTTGTGTACCCATTATTGTTATTTTGTAATCTAGATACTGCGTGACATATGCTTACTCCATTTGACGTCATTCAACTGTTAATTTGGATTTTTGCATATGCGTAATTATTATTGAACTAATGTTTACATCTAGCTGTTGGCGTTCGCAGCGTTGAAATATCGTCAATTCCGGTACCGTATACGTTAGCGTATTATATAAGTAGACAGAAGATGGGTTTCCTTTCGTTATTATGGTTATCAGAGGAACAAAACAAACTAAGAATATTTAAAACATTAAAAGCACTAAAAATGCAAAATCAGGCAACTAAACTGTTCAAAGAATCTCTAGCCTCCCAGTATCGGGAATAGATACAGCTCCCAGTTAGAGCAGAGCAAACGGGGATATGATCGGCATCCATTGTCGCACCACTGCGGCAGAGGGGGCAGGCAGGACTATCTACCAGGTTGAAGCGGTAAAGATGGGCGTATAAACAGTCATGTCCAGATGCCAGTCGAAAGGCAGCCACTGCATTACTTCTTGGACAGTCAGGGAGATTGAGGATGGCATTTCTCCACGATTTTTCCTTCGTTCGATCTTTTAGTAATGCCATATGTGTTGTCTTAAACATTTGATTAATTCTTGATGAGACTGACTTATAGCTAACCATATTGCATGGGGCCTGCTTAACAAAACAGCCCTTTTTGGTCAGCTCATCCGCTTTTTCGTTACCTGGGATACCACAGTGGGATGGGATCCATTGTAAGACAATCGTTTTATATTTATTGTGCAATAAACAAAATGCTTTGAAATAAGTAAATTTTTACGTCAAAGTCTTTTAACCTAATTAGATTTCTAACACATTTTTAAATTAATGACGTCAAAATTACGCCATTCGCAGGTGCAATATCTAACATGAATTAGTGAAAGAAGAAAAAAGAAACGTACGTTATTTTACTTTTCTACAGCACCTGATATAAAGTGAAAGTTTATTATTTCGCTCGTGTTGTTATTGTTTGTCAAAACTTGTTAACCTAATTAGGGTTTCTAATGCACTTTTAAACTTGTGAATTCAAAATGGCGTTCATTTCATTTATGATATAGATTGTATGTCATATGATCGCAATTTCACACAATCGGAAATTTAAAAAGCTTTCTTCAGGTGGAAATTATTGAAAAATCGAAAAAAATTGTAGAATGACTGGATTTTTAGACTGGTCTATGCCATTTTACATATCTGTACTAAATTTCAACTCGATCGGTCGAACGGTGTCTAGGAGTTTCCGGACAACAAGCAAAACTTTCAATTTTATATAATAGCTATGCAGTTGAAAAACAAAGAGCAAGATTCATTCGATCTCCTAAAATAACCTTCGCAGCTACATAAAAGTTGTTTCAATGAAGCTCAGCTCAATATAAGTTGTAAATCTTTTCGATAGAAATAAGCTCATGATGCTGTTCTGAACGCATGATCAATGGATATCTGCCAAAATTATCCTGAAAACATCAAATAAAATCTTGTTCCGGAAGTGTTTACTCTTTTCAATAACTTCGTTAAGCATGAACGTGATATGACTGCTAATCATAGCCATTTTCTTGAGAGAATGGAACAAAGTAGTAGAGGCAAAATCAAATAGTTGCCAAGTAAATAGAATTGGGAATTCGGTAGCAAACTAATTCAAATATACTTTTCACTGGAGTAGAAAAACGCACTTCTGCGCAAATGATTTCTATTTATGCAATTTTTTAAATGTTTTTTTCGCAAAACATGGAGAAAAAAGTCACTTGCGAAATTTTCTTAAGAATGAATATAATAAAATGTTTCATGTTTTTTAAAAAGATATGCGTCTGGTTCATTTTGCGTTCGGCGTTTTAAACTAAACTAATTAAACCCGAAATTTAAATTCACCATGTGAGGAAATAGAATGTAGATTTATAACAGAAACATTTGCATTAAGCAGGAATGGAAAAGGTTTATGGAAGAACGCTAAATGGGAAAAAAAACTGGAATTACTTACGAATTTAAATGCTTTGTGTTTTATTCCGTTCCATCTCGAAATGTGTTAATGAAAGTACTGAATTGTTTTTGTTCTTTTTAAGCGGTTTTAGCTGAAGAGGGAAGTAGAATGTAGGTTTCCGAAGAATTTTAAGACGTTCCTGGGAATTTTAAATAAAAATGTTTTAATGACTAATTACTCAGGGACTGAATGGTATGTTGGATTTCATGTTATAACAGCACACATAAAAAGTAATTAAGGTTAGATAAATATAAAATGAAGGCTGAAGCCAACGTTCGAAGAAACGTTTTGAATAAAAATTTGAATTTGAATCCAAATTTTAAAATTTCCATTTAAAAGTAAAGTAAATACAGGGAAATGCTTGAAAATTGAAACATCTCTGCATATATTTTAATAAGATGCCTGTAGAGATTAGTTCGCGTATATTTCTTAAAACCAGAGTCCGAGATCATGTGCCTGAGCGATTATGTGAGGCAGAAATTTAGGCTAATTATTAAATAAATGACCGTTACATTATTGCTAAAGTACGGTGGATTTGACTTCTTTGTGCAAATTAAAGACATTTACTGTACATTCCGGAGTATAACACGCATCAGTACATTTAAGCTATGTCTAGCAATGTACTTTATATTCGGTGTATGGCACGCACACCAAAAAATGAAGTAATTTTTCGAAGATGAAAGTACGTGTTATACGCTGAGATATAAACGCTTCATACAGGGTATTTAGCAAATTTAATAAAATTTATAATTTTTATATAAAAGTTATCAAGTCTTAATAATTTAAAAATTAAATTTAAAGTTTTCTAAAATTTTGTTGACTGGTTGCGTTAGTGTCAAAATTTGTTTGTACTTTGATAGACGAGATGCAGAAGAAAGTATTTTTTTTTCCCAAAGAAACACGCTTTTAAAGCAATATGAATAGAAAAAGTAAAAAATAAATTTTAATATAAAGATTTTGTTCAACAGAAATGTGATGTCTCACAACTAGGTATAATTTAACTTTTTGAATTAACTTGAAAAAAGAATTGAAATAGTGACAACTTTAATAATATAAAAAGCGAGGGGTGCTTGACGTCAGTTATCTTTTTTGTTTTTAATTGGGAGCTGTTTGAAAAGACTGACTTTCATCATGAAAACATAAGTGAAAAGATAGTTTTTTCCTTTTCATTTACATTTTTACTTTAAAAGAACAAGAGATTTTTTTTATACTAAAACACACAATGTTTTAGTAAATAAACTGGTACTTTGCGAAAACTCATTGAAAAGGTGTAAAGTGTTTGTACATCACTTAAAATCGCTGAAACAATTCAAATAAAATTTACAAACATGAAAGGTAGTCATTCAGTTAAAAGTATAGGGCAGATGCATCAGTAATTGACACTTTGCCAGATAATTTGTTGTAATAAGCTTTTATTTAAGATATGCTATCAAATGGTGCCATCTAGTCCCAATTTAGATATTTGCCTTCAGTTTTGTGCAATTTGTTTTACCTACCACAAGGGGCGCTAGGTATCAGAAATTGAGATTTTAAACTCAATTTCTGATACCTAGCTAAAAATGATTCTCAGTGGCTATCTTAATAGTGCCACTGAAAAAGTAAGATGAGTTCATTTTCAAACTTTTTTTCTATTTTAAGTATATTAAGAAATCAATGTAAACTGGATTGTATCAAATGATAACACATAAAATAAGTCTAATTCTCAGTGTAGTGCTTTTTTAATAAATAAATTTATTTATTTATTTAAGACGAGGTATCAATTACTGCGTAAAAAGTGGATTTCTCTAATAATTAACACTTGTGGTAGTTATTGGTGTTTCAGTCAAGCTCATGATAATTGCATGAAATTTCTAGGAAATATGGTAAATAGCTATTTAGAAAGTTATCTGAAGGCAATTTTTGAATGTCCAAGCTGTACCAAAGGGGTGGTAACACGCTTTATTTTTTTATTTTTCTCCCTTTTGGTTATATTTAATGGATGATTTATTTTCAGGGGCACCCAATAGAATTCCAGTACATTAAGGGTTATGGACATCTTTAATAAATTATGTCTATAAGCAGTTGCTGTTTGGGCCCGAAATTTCGCCACCTGCCATCGACGTTAGTGACATTTTCCTAAATATCGCCAAACTTGAGGACAAAAATCATTACGCATTTGACATAATTAGAAATCTTTTTAGCGCAGAATGCTGAGATTCTGAATTTAGAGCTATTGTGATATATACTCCTGCGTCTCTCTTTTTTATTGCAACAAACTTGGTAATTCATTCGCAGGGTCACTAAAAAGACTTTCAAATCATTAATTCACTAAAAGTATGTGGTCAATCCCTATTTCGGCTATGCTCAAAATCTCGCAAACTATCGAAATCTTAGCTGTTTTTGGCAACATATCGATAAATTAGGTGGCAAAAATAAATCTTTAAAATTGAAACCAGCTTGGCGATGACTCATATGTTTGACTAGAGATCGCTAAACCTTAGTACTGTATCTCTTTGAAATGAAATAAGTATAGATGAGGTACACCGAAAATATTTATGATTTAATAGATGCGCAAGGAAGTCTTGTGGTTTCACATCAGATTTTATTCAAGGATGAAAAATAAACTGAATTCGATTTGAATCGTTAACTTATTCGCTTCCAAGAGCTACTCTTTCGTAATTTATACTTAGCCAACGAAGGATATTTATACCATACATCTGACAAAAGAGAACGCTATAATAGCAATGTTATTGCTGTAACTTTCCTTGCAAATAAGCAGTAGAAACATATAATTAAATTCCATTCCACAAACATGATTATTGCCATATTTCAGAGATATAGACACGGAAAGAATTCAGCAACATATGTCGAATTCTAATAATGTCTTAGGTATTTTTGCAATTAATGATTTTTGTGACACATTTTTATTCATTATTAGAAACCTTGCGTTACAAAAATGCTGTTTTCTAGTTCTGTTTGCACGAAGAAAGGCTTTGTTAGTTTCATTGATATTTGTTTGACTTATTTCCAGTATATAAAAGAACACTAATGATTCTTTTTTAATGAAGTTTAATAAGTTTACAGAATATTACGATGTTGATTTTTATTTTTTATTTCGATAAGTGTAGAGACTAAATATCTGTCAAAAGTTTATTCAACGGAAGCTCAAGAAAGTTAAGAATAAAATGTAGTATGAGCTAAAGAAAGAACCTATTGTTTGGAAGCCTGTTTCCCGAGCTCTACTAATTCTTTTGAATCCTTTCTTTTTATCCTGCGAACACCATGCTGTAAATTCTTTTCTCTCTATTCATAATTCTTTGAGAAGCAGAATTAACTACAGTTTAAAGATAAAAAAATTCTAAAGAAAAAAAATCAATACTGTTCTGAAACAGCGTGATATTTATTGAAACACAGACTAAAATTCTTTTAATGGTATTAGAAAAAGCTAGTCAACTGTAAATAATGATGACTTAATGGTTGCGATTTAGAATTGCAACAGTTTGTAAGCACAGGAACTTTGTAGGGCTGTGTTACCAAAAGACAAGATGGTAAAATTAAATCTTAAATTGAAAAACCCATTTTAGAAATAAAAACCATTAAAATTAGTTCAAAAAGCACATTTACAATATAATAGAGGAAAAATTTTTAATGCACTGAAAGATCATCAGTAACTATTACGATATGAGAAGTTTTAAAGTATTTTTATTATTCGAATAATTTTTTCATTACTTCAACTTAGTTTAGAGATACTTTGGACCTAATTATTTTTTTACAAAGTTACTATTTGAATTCTGTTCGAAAAATAATTATACAATTTACATTTCATATTAATATTTTATTTACATTTATGATAATTTGTAATTGCATTCGATCTTTTTAGTTTTAAAAGAGATTTTCATTGAGTGAAAACGGTTGCACTGAATGGAAGGAAATTTGGTAACATGTCTAAGTGGTCCACACAATTCCAAGTACAGGCCTTTCTTTTACATTTTGTTGATCTTTTGAGTTTGCACGAAAATTTTGCAAATTTTTGCTCGCGCATCACGTTGTAATTATTCGAATGAATAAAGGAACTTTGGTATCATGACAGTTCGTAAATGAAGGTAAACAATAAACATTGAATGATCTCAAAATTCTGTAGAGATTTTTTAAAATACTAAAAATTTATGATGACGTCAAATGATTGCCAAGGTTTAAAGTCTTTTGGCAATGATTTCCTGATTTGGTGGAAAAAATAATTTTTTTCATGCTATCACACGGAAATTGGTTGATAAGTAAAACCTAATCTATTGAAGAAGTTTATTTGAAACAAAATGCAAATTTTGAATGAGCAGATCTTTCCACAGTATTGTGATCTTGTCCCGTTCAAAACATGCTTCTCTCTCTCTCTAAACTTACTTAATTGGACGGATATTAGATATACCTTTCCACAGTACTGCGATCTCACAACTACACGCTCAGGTTCGTATATACGAGGCATATTTGTTAAGTAAGGACCGTTTAAAAAAAGTATTTTTTTTTTCAAGTCAATTGTATTTTTATACGAAAGAACATACTTTAATCTATTTTTCTTCAAACACACACGCCGATGTTCAAACGGGTTGCCAGCTTTTCCATACCTTCTTCATAGAAACTTCCCGCCAATGACAATAACTACATCACCACAGCATTTTTCTTTTCATCGTCGGATCAAAAGCACTTGCTGTCTAGCTCGCGCTTCATGTGCAGGAACAAGTGGTAGTCGGCCGGTACCAAGTCTGGGCTGTACGGTGGGTAATCGAACTGATCCCAACGAAATTGTCGACTCATCGTCAACCCACGTCCTCACCATTCCATCACTCAACTTGTCTTCACCGTGAACATCTTTAACTTGACGATAAATTTCAGCCGGTTCCACCATCCTTGCGTTCAAAAATCGAATTACAGCACCAATCTTACAGTCTGCGTGATCAATAATTGTCTTGAAACATTTTAAATGTGTACAGCAAACTGGAAACACAAACGTAGAGCAACCAAAATGGTGTCAGTTGAGAGCCAACGAAGAAGAAAGACTAGTGCGCATGCGCGGACCGTCGACAGCAGCGTAGTAGCGGCAATACAACGAAACGATACTTACTTTCCGAATACGCCTCTTAATATCCTCTAAAGCAGTGATATTTACATTAACACATATTTATTTCCATATTAATAGATTCTGCACGTGCCAACTTAAAAGCTTTATCATACTTCACATTTTTAGCAATTTAGTATTTAATCCAAAAAGCTTTTTCCTTAAGAATGCCTCAAAAATGTTATTGCGCTTTTTGTATGTATTTTCTTGTTTTTAAAGGTAACGATCCTCCCAGTGAGAAGAATGGGCAATCAGCTATTTGGTAAATTTAGAGAAACGACGTTGACAGTATCCATCACATCAGCAATTAGGTAACGTAAAAATTTGTTGGCATTTGACATTTCCCAAGCTTTGCTCACAAGTTGGATATAATTCCTTCAAAAAGACAACACAGAACTGTACCTCTAAAAGAGGAAAAATCGCAGTAATTCGTTGGTGATTGTGACTCGAAGCATCCTTTCTTAACAAGGTTTACCACTTCTTGTTCGAAAATAGAAAAAGAAAAACAAAGCAGTTAAACCGAAGAGTATAAGAGAAAAAATGTTTTTTCTTAAAAGAAATACTAGCGGCAGTAATAAATGGAATCAACCAACCCTTTTTCTTTTCATTTATATTGTGAAGTCTATGGAAGAGAAAAAAATGTTTTTATATAAAAAAAAAAACCTCTTAAATGAAATTTTGCTAAATACTTTTCATACTTTCACTTTTACTTTAAACCATATTTGTAAGACAATACTAGAAGAAATTATTGCTTCAACATTAAAAGTGTTGACTTTTTTGAATATTAATTCAAAGTTTTGGACATTTTGGATATATTTTCAAGGCTTTGAGACGTTCTCTGTTCTATTCGAGGAGTAATGGTTTTCAAAAATACGTTATGTCTCTCAAAATGCCATACATGAAAATCTGGTCTAATGCTAAAGTGGCATAGTAAACCTTACATTTTCGAATATTAAATAAATTGAATATAAGCAATGTGTTTGCATAGTGTTTTAA
Source organism: Cheiracanthium punctorium (assembly GCA_038373885.1). Classification (NCBI taxonomy): domain Eukaryota; kingdom Metazoa; phylum Arthropoda; class Arachnida; order Araneae; family Cheiracanthiidae; genus Cheiracanthium; species Cheiracanthium punctorium. The sequence goes on from JAWZYV010002231.1 coordinate 220,055, forward strand.
TTCAAGAGTTTGTTACAGCGACTCAGAACTTGTGCTAAAAAAGTTCTGGTAAAACGTAAAAATGATAATATATTATTGTGAATGAGGGAAAATTTTAACAATCAACGTCATGAGTCAGTTCTAATAAAGCTGTTTAAAAGTGTATGTTTGATCATTTGCGAATATCATTGTTTTTTTAATAGATTTTTAATACTTTCCAACAAGGTTGAAAAGAGTATATGATTGCGGTTTATATGTATGTCTATCCGGAGGTGCTGTAATTGTTGTAAATATCCGTAGATTACTAGGAAATTTATAAATATTATTCCTACCAACGGTATCAAAGCACACTATTGAAAATGGTGTACATAGCAATCATGGATATTTTACAGCAGTACTGAAAAGAATTACAGTACATTACGCTGGAAAGGCAGTCATTCTTTAAACGTATTCGGTATTTCAAACGAAACAAAATTGATATATGTTAATAAGGATTACAAATTAAAGCTGTCCAACAAAAGTAATGCGTCTAACATTTATAGGTCTTCTGCTGGAGCTCTCAAAATAATTAAAGTTACAATTGCAGTTTTGAAGACATTCATCAATTTCAAATACAACACCATCCTACTATACAGTAAGTTAATGGTCAAACGGCGGCCGTGTGTCTCCCTGAAAATTGCGTCGAATGTCGCCAAGTTTCGTGGTTTTTGGAGATCAATGGCTAAAAATGACGCGAAAAAATGTTTCGAAAAATGAACCGAGCTTGGCGATATTTTCATTAATTGGCGGGAAATCAAAAAATTCCTAATGTGATAGCATTAAGGTATGGCGATTTTAATGGGAATTTTTAAAATACGAAATTTGTACATGTTATTCGTATGTAAAGTACCATGTACCCAATTGAAAAACTGTACCAAGCATTTGTAGTTAGTTTACAGAAACACGGAAAAAAATTCCAATATATTACGATGTATGGTTAATAATTCTTCAAAGCATATTTTAGTTATTCGTCTATTTGAAATAAACAAAGTACATATATGTTATTAAGTATCACAAAATAATGATCTCGATCAAAAATAATTTCTTTAGCGTTTACAGTTCTGGACTTAAACTAATTTCAATACATTGAACTAAATGCACTTAAAATAATTTCAATACATTTTTGTCGATGGCACTGTAGAGGTATTCAATCTTTTCAAGCACAATACAATAAGTATATAAACGTTTATAACTGCTTACTCTTCAGTTAAAAGATAGAAATAAATTTTAAAATTAAATTAATAATGATACAGCTTTTTTTAAGGCTATCTTCACACTCTTGCCGAAGCGTAGAGGTCCTGGGTTTTGGCCTAAGCCGTATTTGTCGATATAATAGCCTTGGGTTTTGGGCGATTTTCACCTGATGTAACATGACTACGCGTCATAAACCATTAAAGATATCCTGCGTCTAAGGAATACCTCATTAGATAAATAATGAGACTCTTTGCTTTAATCGTTAAACTAAAATGTCGCCATATTTAAGTACTATACATTGTGAAATTCGGTGCAAAAATATTATTGTGTTAGAAAATGTTTTACAATCGATGCGTTCGGCAGGATTTATCTTTCTTTTACATTTTAAAAACTGCGTAATTTTTGAAATACTAATTTCCTTACATGCCTTTACTACAACTTGTTATTTTTAAGTAGTGAATTTTTTTTTGTTTCCTTCTACATTTCTAACGAATTTCAAATGTCTTCTAACCTCTAAGTAATTTTCAGCTGTTTTTGTTTTAGAAGATAATTATTCTCCACTGATTTTTATTCTATTTATTATTTTTACACTACTTTTTAAACTGCATCTGAGTTTAAGGGAATATCTTCTATAATAATACATTATAGAATACATTATAGTTGGACGCATATTGCCGAATATGCGTCCAACTGTACAAGACAATTTGTGAGAGTCCGATGATGATTATTTCACTGATGCCAGCTCAGGAACTGATGCATATGCAAATGTTCTGGAGCTTTCTTTAAAACCCATTTGAGATGCACCTCTACAAATACAGTTTGCCAGACATTTGTAGCTACAAAACCCATTCAATTGACACCAGTTACATCAAAAGCTATAATGTATCCCGGGGATCTTGAGGAGCAGTTCCTGGAATGGACCGGATCCATAAATCGGTCATGAAGTCGTTTTTGGATTTCGGGTGCAACCGGGTGGAATTTCCATCTTCAAAATTTCGGCCATGAACTGCCTCATCATGCTTGGCCAGATACAGTTAGTTAAGTGACAAAGACTTTTTTGCCGTTTATTGTTTGCTGCAAGCTATAAGAATCTTTTGAAATCAGATGGCTCCTTATGACTCTACCAATGGTATGCTCATATAAAAATCTACAATCATCAGACTCGCATCTACCATCAGTACATCTGCACAACAATCAGACTGTAGGTACCCAAGAAAAAACAATGTTGTTTCAATGTGGTTTAAATGCGAAATGCTAACATACAATATGTTGTTTCAATGTGAACTTTCAATGTCGTTTCCACATGATTTTGTTCAGTTTTCTCCACATTGTTTCAGCATGGACATTGATATAATATTGATACAACATTGTGAAATCATAAGAGGAAAACAAATAAAAGAAACAAGATTTTATTTCTTTCATGCAGAAATATTAAAATCATACGGAAATTTATGAAAAATAAAGTTGTTGATAATTATCTACTTGAAAACATCATTTTAATTACCCAAGCTACAATCTCATGTTGTTTCAATGCGATTTTCTGGTTAGCATTGTCACAATGAATTTTTACAACAGTAAATACGAATTAAACCGGGGGAAATAAATCCTGTTCACTTTACAGAATAAAGTACGGACTATTAGAGGAAATGCGGAATCGAACCTTTTTCTCTTACTTTGGATAAAATGAGATGCTTAAAATTACTAAGCATACGTCAGAACTCCGAAAAATTGCAGAATGTTTCCTCAATAACTATACAAGGGATATATGAATTTCAGAAAAGTCTGATGTGGATATCACATGACTTCCTTACTAAACTACACACATTTTTACTACATTCAAACATATTTCATTTGAAATTGAGACATGATACTTCAATAATTCTATGGTTTAGCAATTGCTCGTCAAATATAAGATGCATTGTAAAGCTGGGTTTAGTTTTAGAAAACGACTTTTGGTGCTAAATTTCGAGATCTTTCGCCAAAACTCGCCAAACGCAGTGACAGTTGACGAGATTTTGGACATAGCCCAAACAATGACTGTCCATTGACTTGGTAGTTAAAGTACTTCGTCAACCCTGTAAATAAACTACTCCGTCAATAGCAATCACAAAAGGTGCTGCACAACTAGATGTTACAACAGTCCTAAATAAGAAATTTCAACATGGTACGGCTAATCGTTTTTGAGTTATGCGAGTTACACACCTACATATGCACGTACAGACGTCGCCACAAAATTAGTTAGAACGCTTCAAAATAGATGTATAAGTACACACATAAATACATACGTACGTTGATGCGTCACACTGTCAAAGTAAGTTTAGAAGTCAAAATCGATTTATCCGTCAAAATCTTAATACAAAAATGTTTTTGAGATGATAATGCTTCCTTTACTTACAAGGAAGCATTTCGTACGAGGAAGTAAAAAAAATCATATTTACAAAAAAAATATTTTATCAATAGTAATAAACTACCGGATATATCATTCACTTTTTTTCAGTTCTGAAGCACTTTGAAAAATGGCGATGACACTTGATGTCGGGAATTTTTTGTCATACGAAAACTGACATGTTTGCATAAAAAAAGAGACATCTACACTTTTGACATTTTAATGCTGCACATGCGATTTTCTTCCAGAGAGATCACTTTTTATTACGGTGAGTAAAAAAAAAAGTTGGAGGACAGAGTCAATCACCCGAGATATGAATAAAAAAGGTTTAAATAAATAAATGTAAGGGTTTGAGCTTGATGGCAGTTAAATGCAAACAACTACTGACATATATCTATGCATGAATCAAATAAATAAAGCATACATAGTGATTTTCATAATCTACACGATTTTTAAACCATAAATAAATATAAAAACACAATTCACACAAATTAACGTTATACCCAAAAATTAACAAAGCAGAATAAACAGATAAAATTGAACTATGAATCAATGACGCGTTTGACTGAATGCGAAACTTATATATTTGAATGAGATAGCACTTCAACAACGCTGAGATAAGTTATTTCAACAACATTAAGATTTGCCTATTTCACGCCAAATAAAGGAGATATTACAAAGCGTGTTTCAGTTTGGAAAAAAAAGTTTTGGCGCCAAATTTTGGTATATATCGTTCGAAGTCGCAAAGCTTAGCAACAGTTAACCATTACTCAAAAAATGTCTGCTTTTAGACAATAATGTTTCAACCATCTTTTGGATACCCTGTTAATTATTCGAGATGCATACATACATGCGAACATTACATGTGCACGACGTATATAAGTACATATGTATTTATGTACGTGCTGAAACTTTCCAAAGTAATTTCAGGAATGTCAAAAATAATTTTTTGAACATCGGAAACAAATATTTATATTACATTTACAAATATTATATTTAAAATTTGAATATCGAAAACAAATTATCGAAATCAGATCATGAATATCGAAAACAATAGTAATTGCGGAAAAAATATTTTCCGCAATTACTATTGTTTCTTTACTTTGTAGAAGGAAATAAAAAAGCTATATGACTTCAGTAGTTTTATAGTATAGTAAGTCAATAGACCCAACTTTATACGGAAATGTGTTGACAGTAAAGTGTTGTAAGTTTTGAAAATGACCCTAATAACTGATTAAAATGATACATTCTTTAAAACAAATGTAAAAACACGAATTAAAATGAACGAAGAACAAAGGACGAGGTAAACCAAATATCAGCGTATCGGCATCTAAGGTCATTTTAATTCGTGTTTTTACATTTGTTTTAAAGAATGTATCATTTTAATCAGTTATTAGGGTCATTTTCAAAACTTACAACACTTTACTGTTAACACATTTCCGTATAAAGTCCACAGTAATGTGTTGACAGTAAAGAGTAAAGTGTTGACATTGTATGATCAGAAATCACATTTTCCTATAGCATATCGCCAGAATCGATTATGTTTCAGATGGCAGAATGTGTCACTTACATGTTTGGTATTATTCATCCTTGAGTTGACTTGATGACAAAGGATTGTTGTCTTGTTTAATGAGCTTTAAGAAAACGATGAACTTTATTGCAATGAAATTGACACTTAAATAACTTATAAGACTTATTAATGCACAGTAAAATTAAATAGTTTACACCCTGAGAGAATTAGTAAATAATGGTGGCGGGTTCTATGAAGGCACTTTAAATGATTAAAAAAAAGCTAATTTAATCAAATCTCTTACATAACTAATTTGCTGGTATTTTGACAAAACTACAAAATTAAGCTAATGTGCCTGAATTCATGATATTATCATGCATACTGTGTAGATAAAGCACATGCATGCGTACTATATAGATGTAAAACTGAATTTTATTTTCAAATATGTGGAGGTTGGAAGCATCTGACAACACAGAGGGGAAAAAGACCCCGCTGAGGTATAGTGTCATTCCAGAGACGTGCTATCCTTCAAAAATTGCTCCACCGATTGCCGAAGACAGATGACCAGAGAGGGCGGCGATGTGTCAGCGACAGCGAAATCCGAATCCGTTGTGGAAAGACAGAGGTTGACCTTAGATGCCGATACGCTGATGTTTGGTTTACCTCGGTCTTTGTTCTTCGTTCATTTTAATTCGTGTTTTTACATTTGTTTTAAAGAATGTATCATTTTAATCAGTTATTAGGGTCATTTTCAAAATTGGATGCCATTTTGGAAATTTAAGAATCAAAAATATAATTAAAAAAAGTAAGTAGTTTTTTCTTTCCATAATGTAAAATATAACTTGTTTCTGAAGAATATTTGAGTGTTATTCATGATTTTTTTTTCATTTAATATTTAAAAACATTTTTCCGTTATCAGACTTGATGAAATTTGTCATGTCTGTTACCGGATATTTTCTTTGAAATTAGCACACTTATTTTTAGCACAAAAAAATGAAAAATGATATATTGCATAAGTATAGAGTCCTTTTGTCCATATAATGTAGTCTTTTCCATTTAAATATATTTTTCACTTTTTTTCATATCTGCTACCTAATTTGTCACATCTGTTACTTATTATAGTAACAGATATGACATTTCATACAACAAAAATTCATCAGTCTAAATAAGTCCACAAGAACATGAAAAGAGGCATTAATTTAGACTAAGAAACTAATAATCTAAATTAATGAATTGAATTAACAAATAAATAAATATACTACATTATTATTAATTAAGGTAACAGACATGCAATGCAATAAAAATACAAAAATACTTATCACAAAGAGGCTTTTGCTTTTACAGTCAAATGCCAAAAACTCTAGCTGTCTGCTTATATTTCTTTCTTGACCACATTTTGATGGAAAACAGGCGTTCCTGTTCTCAAATTTCAGATTTGTTGTTTAAAAAGTTGAAAATAATGTACGGTAACAGACATGACATAAATGGCCAGGACATCTATATTTAGTTATCAAAAGTCTTGTATTTTTCTTAAAACCGTAAAAAAAACCTTTCATAATGTAATTTAAACTCTGTTTCACATTGCTAAAACATTTCAGGACAGAAATTTTAGTTTTTTTGCAGTAATTCTGCATAACACGTTTTATGTTCTATGATTCGAACAGCTATATTTCAGTATCTTCTCTACTCATTTCTTTTTAAAGAAATTTTTTTGAATAGTATGTATTTTAATTTATTGTTTCCGTACCAGAAACTGTCTGATAAAAACCCTGATAAAAAGAAAAATCGTCTAAAGTTTCTTATAACTTGCAAAAAAAAATATATATATATATTTTAAACGCGGAGAGCAAATCGCACCGAATTTTGAAAATGATCCATTGAACGCTTTATGCTTGATAAGTGCGTGTTAAAGTCACTTAAGTATGCCCACAGAAATCTTCACCTTACAAATAATGAGTTATTAAAAATATGTTTATATTCGGCTATAAATGAGATGTGTATCATTATAAAGTTTTTACAGTTGATACTTTCTTTTTTATGTAATCGGTGCAATTTTCATAAATTATATTTAGTGCATTTGTACTGCATTTTAGCGACATAGCATAGAAAATAGCATGGATGTTAACCAGTTTTCTAAATGAAAAAAAACATTGAAGTCTGGGTGTATCAATTTTTGAGAGCTATTGCTGACTAATTTAGTGTTGCACTTTCGTGAAGAAATAAATGCTCTATAACAAAGGTCCCCAACCTTTTAAAATTGTATACCCCCAAAAAGGATGATTTACGATGGCTCCCCGCCTTACAATCTTCAACATGCATGCAGTTTTTATTCTTCAACAAATGAACATTTAGTTGCCTTTTCCACAAAATAATGTTATTTCTAAAGTTGGAATAAACATTTTAAACGAAAATAGGTATGTTTTAGAATAAAAATAAGAAGAAATATGATGATTTTCAAACCTGCATTATCACATGTTCTTTGTGTGTTTTTCTCGCGCCCGACCGCTTGGGAACTGCTGCTTAATATACAGCTATAGAGTAGCATTGTTCTGAGTATCATAACTCTAGTGCATTTTCAATTATGTTTTATATTCTGCTTTTGGAAATCCTTTTAATAAGAGAGCCAAAACATTAAACGGTCTTCTAAAAAGAATCAAGACTATTTAATAAATCAAAAGTATCAATGGACTTTTGACACAAACGCATGAGAAAAACTTGCTTAAGGAAAAAAAACAACAACAAAAAGTTTTCTGAAATCAAAAGTTAATTTTCTGGAAATATGCAGAATTCATCAGCCACGCTTAGATAGTTTTATGCTTTCTAAAATCGGTGATTTACCTTCTACAGAGCATTTATTAACTTACGTATTTTAAATAGAAGTGTTGTTGAAATATATAGTGTTACCAGCACAGCAAGTTAAGTTCCTTACAAACTGCATCTTTATGAGGCTCTGAAATAACGATCCAATAAATCGTGTGCTGCATTTAATACTAAAAGTCCTGAATTACTTTAGGGCAACGTTAATGTAAAGAACTACTTTTATGTACACAGAGTTCATGCTTGTGAGAAAATGCGCTAATTTGAACACAGAATGTTTTTCGTGACTAATTTAGCTATGTGGATGAAGAAAAATGCAAAACATTATTCGGGAACATAAAAAAAAAAACAGAGACTCGAAGAAAAACTTTTCTTAATTTGTTTGTATTGTACAAAGAAGAAAAAATAAAAGAATAAAAAACGTAAATAGAGAAAAAAATTATTTTCCTAGCTTACTGTTTTTTATTATTGTAAAGCCGATGTAAGACAGTTTTAATGAATACAAAGAATTTTTTATAGCTTTCTTGTGTTACTTTTATGAATGTTGCAAAGTAAGATTATTAATTAACTGTACCGTTACTTGGAGTTCTTTTTGTTATTTAACTGGTGTTTTTAGTTACTTCATAAGTAAATCATTTCGTAAAAGCAATGAGTAATGCTCTATTAAAGGGCTCTTTTACTAACTGCTTTTCTTTCCGTTTTGAGTGAAATGTTCTTCCAAAAGGAAAATTAACTACAAAAGTTAAGACACAAAGTGCTAACAAAAAAGTAAATAAGGATAAATAAATAAAAATATATATAAATGAATATATATAAACAAATAAATTAGATTTTAAGTGTTAGTTTTATGACAAAGGATTTAAATGCTTTTGATTTATAATGAAAAGTATGTCAGCATGAGTCACAGAGAAGCTGTTAAGCACTGACTAAAAATACACAATAGCAGTTATCATGATTTTATGTTCGAACTGACACCCTCTTCACTGAAACAATCATAAAATTTAAATGTAAGGGAAAGCAAGGCTAATTAAAAGTCAGTGCATTTTATTTTACTATTTATAATACTTATTTTTGCATTTTCCCCCCCCATGGTTTCAAGCATTATTTTATTTTGCTTGGATTGAAATCAGTATTGCATAAAAAATCAACTCCTCGTATAAGAAAATACAGGGTGCCCAATAATTAACCAAAAATATGAAACTGCAATAATTGTTTAATGGGACGTCTTGCTGACGCAATTTCTTCTAAAACTATTTTACTAAACAATTCAAATTTTTGGTTAATTACTGGCCACCCTGTCTATTAACCATGATTTCACAGTTTCTAAAACAATTTAACGAATAACGTCCAGTCTCGAAGAAAAATCACTACGCGTCACACGTTCATTTTCAAATTTAACTAAACTTCCAGCTTCACTGGTAGAGTAAAATAAGAAATCACCTGCGCCACAGTGTCATCTTTGAAAAACTCGCTTGACCATTCATCATAATTAAATTACTTGTACTGTTTTTAGCAATTTTTATCAAACTTACATTAACTGCTGCCATCCCAGAATTGGTATCTTGGGTGATGATTTTAATATCTTGGGTGAAACCCCACACACATAGAATTGTTTTCAGCAAAAAGGAAGTAGCTCCGCTACTCAGGCTTGCTGAAATCTAAAAAAACGTTTGAAGATTGAACGCAGATTAATGAGACAACATCACAAGGGCTAACGACAGGAGCTGCATGCTTTTGGTACCAAACGAAAGGTCTTTTTTTTCTTTTTACTGCAAGGCAGTTCATGTAACTCCAAACTCCCATATGAATGGAGCTACTGCCTTTTTTTCCCGCTCCCGTTAGAACACGGAACCCAGCAAACACACACCTGCTGGCGGAGTACCTTGCCAGCGCCTTTCTGCCTTTACGTCCAGTACCGGCCCGGCACTGCAAAAAGTAACTGAATCGTACCAAAAGTGGTCGCCCGAGAAGTACCTTGCCAGAAGCCCGGGAAGGCCAACGGCACTCTGCTGGCATACTGCATGTGCCGGCCGTTACTCACAATAAAGGCACTGGCCCATTAAGTTTATAATGCCCAAAATGAAACGGCCGGGTGCCGGTTATTATTAAAAATAAAGGCACTGGCCTGGTACCTTAACAGTGACTACAATGTAATGGCACGGTACCGGATTAGTTCCTATTTACAGTAATGCTGCCATAATTAAAATACGAGCCAGTGGCGGATTCGGGGTAGGGGGCTTATTCATCAACCCCCACCCCCACCCCGCAAAAAAACATCCCTTAAGGGTAACATTTTGAAAGATAAAAAACAACATAAATGAAAGATACAAAACAGCAAAATCGTTGGTCAATCGTTTGACAATTATGAGCGCCAATCATTAGTGAATATTGTATGCATTTTTCATAAACTGCAATATTCTTACAAATTTGCAGTCGCAAAAGATTTTTTTTGTGTGAGAGGCGGTAACACATTTCAGAACTAACATAAAATCATTTATAAACAGTTTAATTTCAATATTTCAGAGTTAGAGATTTTATAAATGAGTTATAATACTTGATATGGTTGATATATATATATGTGTGTGTGTGAGTGTGTGTGTGTATGTACTAATCAAAATCTTACAGTAATAATGAATAAAATTGTACTATGATTACACACATAACTTTAGGGTAACATTTTGCTTTATTGTACATTTTGTTTAGATCAAATTATTTTTTAAATCTTAGCTATTCTGAAAAGAAATTTTCTGTATCTATATCTGTTGTATACTGCATGATTCAAATTTTATGGAGGAAAGTACTTTTATACACTAAAATAAATATCATTAGTAACATCACCGACTTAAAAGAAGTCACCAGTTTAGTAGCCATTTTCTCAATTTTAGTTCCCAAAATAGTAACGTTTTTGAATGATTTTGTAGTTAAGAAATAAACATGTTTGATTTAGCTTCCTTTAAGACGGATTGAATAAAATGATAAATTTAAAAACTTCATATTTATATATAACAGAACATATAATACATTTATTTTTATAGCACGATTAAAAAAGCAGATTAGAATGTTTGCTGAAAGCTCAGTAGCAGCTTTGAAAAAAAAGAGTTGACAAAAACCAACACCAGATTTTCAAATGAGTAGCCTGGAATATGGTACAAGTAGCCCAAATTTGAAAATAGTATGAAAATGACGTTTTTTTGGTTCAAAAAGTCGCCTAATCTTTAAATTAGTTGCTAAAGTCACCGGTGGATACTGTGTGTACATTAAAAAAAGTAAAAGTAAAAATTTACCTGTAATATTTTCCCGAGTGTTTAAAAAATGTAAAATCCAATTGTAAAACTTTGAAATCCACTTTCTGTATCCATAACTAGCAAGATATCACTGCAGAAGCAAATCTTATTATAATTATTATTGCTCCTAACAGGGATATCTTACTAGTCTATAGCAATAACCTTCTTGAAAGTCTGCAAAAAACTTTGTATCCTAAAAAGCGTATTTCATAACTGGCTTCCCGCTCAAAGTTTCAAGATTTGATAAACGAAATGAAACATCAAAAGAAAAAAGAATGGGTTACTCTACTCACATGGACACGAAAACTCGCCGCTCCGTTTTAATGAAACTCGCCAATCTTCAAATCCATAAAAAATTCATTTGTACTTCGTATAAATAATCTTAATTAATATAGCCAAATCCACGATAACAGTTCGATTCTTGGTGCCTTATCGTCGTGCAACCGTGAGAAATTAGTTGACCTCGGTAGATATATTGACCTCTTGCTTCCCGTAAGGAGGCCCGAAAAGGGTGCGAAATAAAACATTTGATTCGAGTGTAATTGAAACAGATAGAAAGAAATAATATGTAAATACTGGTTCATTGCTGAATTTCTAACAAAATAGGTGCAGAAGCTCTAATTTTTTTATTGTAAATTTGAGCATTAATTACCTAATTTATATTTAAAAATTAAGTAATCTTTTGTTTTACCACTGATATATTTAATTTAATAAAAAAATGTCAATAGAAGCAATTATGTAGGCTGTTAAAATTTTTAATTTAATCTAAAATTCTCTGAAGAAAAAAAGACTACAATAGCTGAGCTCTCATGCAAAACCCTGACTGGTCTTCGTGTAATACTCTCTAACATATTTCTGCACCCTAATTCAGTAGATTTAAAAAAAGGCTTAACGTAGTAAAAAGTCTCCAAATATGTTTTTCAGGAAAAGTTTAGCAAAATTGTAAAAAATTAATATAAATTATAAAAATGTTAAGATTAAAATTCATAATTCTGTACATGTGGGGGTTATATACTGTCATATACAGAGTGGAGATTCCACTGTCTGTGTAGAAAACATTTTTATAGCATACTGAACTCGTTTGTATTATTTTAGTTTTTAGTACTAAAATATTTGAAGGCACAATATGAACTTTTCCCCTGACATCACCCCCCCCCCTCAAAAAAATATATCTTTGCAGTGACCCTGCCTTTGGGTGCCCGAAACTTGTATCCCCTAACACTCCTACACCGTATGAATGTGAAACAATATTATTTAATTAAAATAACGAAATTTTATGCCAACACTACGAAATATATACAGGCCCATAACTGCCAAATAGTGCTGGCCCGGTACATTTTAAGCAGTACCACGCCGTTAACTTTTTTGTGCATGTCATAGACACATGGCAGTTCGCCGTTACTAGTTATGTACCGGCGCATATGCACTTTTCAGGCACTGGTACTCCAGTGACTTCCAGACGATGGCAATCTACCTTGCTCCCGGTATACGGCACTTCGCCAGCACGACGGGTACCCGGCCGTCACTTTGCGGGCAGTTGTGTGTTTGCTGGGTAAGTGAAGCAACATCCGGCTTTTCCAGTGCTTGGAAGGGTGAACTCGTCTCTCAAGTGGACTGCAGTGGGACCGTGTACGCTGATGGGAGCTGCTGCACACAATCATGGCTCCAACGTTTTCCATGTTCAAACGATACTTCTGGGGGTGCTGATTTCAGATGGTTGGTTCCTAATCTGGAATTGATTCAAAATTAGGGACCAACAAGCAGAAGTACAACCCCTTCGGGGCAATGGTACCTAATTTCCATGGATAGTGCAATCATCTACCCATGAACTCGAAAGCATCATCAACAGCAACAACCACCTTTTTCCCAACAAACCCTTCATTTTGTTCCACTCTCTTCAGAGTGCTAAAGTTCTTAATGAAGTGATTATTTCATTCTAGCTGAGAAACGCTATACAGATACTTTCTTATCCTGCCGTAGCAACATATATCATTATGACTCTTATTTATGATTTATGGTAGTAGTTTTCTATTTCAGCATTTGACTACTTGGTAGGTGACGTTCATTTGCTATTTTAAAGGTCGTCTGGCGCAGTTGTGACGTTATCCAAAACTAACCAAACAAGCATCGAACAAGAAATCCAGTTGCATCATTTAAAAATGTCCAATACATATTATAAAACTATTCAGGTAACTTTCTCCCTTTTTTCATGATTAAGGAATTTTCCTACAGCGATACAAAAATCATAAACGCTATCGACAGCTAAAAAGAACACCTTCATGCATAAATAATCGTAGGATTTTATGAATCCAACATTATTTGTATATAGTGGCTTTAACCGTGTAATGTTTCCAAGCGAATTGCTTTTTAAATGCTGGTTTATTGCTTACTAAAAACACCGCATCAGTAAATCGTCTGCTACGTTTAATAGTAACAGTATTAAATTAGTTTAAGGCAACAGCTAATGTTAAGGAATATCAATATCGTGTTCCTAAAGCAAAAAAATAACCCAACCATAAATAAGAAATTGCGAGATATTCAAAGGAGAAAATTTGATTTTGGGAAAAATGAAGGTTTTTTTATTTATTTATTATTACTTTTACACGTATTAAATGATTCCGCAAGAGTTTTTTTGGGAGATGCGTTGTAACAAATGTGTAAAAAATGTAAATGTGTATTCATATTAACTATTAGTTTTAGTTTTATTAAGAAAACATTGATGTATGATTTTGATTTAGCCACTGAAAGAAAATACTAACATACTTTTATGTCTATTCTAGCAACAGTTTTTTTTTTAACTTAGCAAAGATTTTACGATAGGAGTTGGACTATAAAATGCTTAACGTAACAATTGTAGCAATGTGCAACTAGTACTTTTTACTTCGATATTGCTATTTGCCAACTCTCAAGCATCCATTGTTGACGCATGCTTAAGAAGTGGAAACATTATTTACAGCTAACAGACCTACAAAAATATCATTAACGCATATCAGATCAAGAAAATGAATATAATGCCATTTTCCTAAGAATACTAATGAACAGGAAAATGTCACTGAAAATGATGTAAATTTCGCTTTTGTAGAAGTCGCTGTTACATTTAAAGGTTTTGCTTGTTTGGGAAGAGATAAGACTTTGATAGGATGCCTTTTTAGATGTTTTATTAAGGGCATTTTGGTAGTCTTTATTTATGCTACCTTTCTGGCGGACACGCAGGAAGTTAAGCTTCTGCACCTGAAGACAAGTGGGTACCTTTTGTCAGGTGGGAAACACCTGAAGTCGCACTCAAGGTCCGAGTATCCACATCAGCTCTCGCCGCACGTTCCATTTTAATTATGACACCATGAAATGAATGTGTTTTTTCTCGTCTTCAATGACAGATGGCGCCAGCAGTGATCCCATTCTTTTCTCGCTCATTCAAAGCCCGCAATGCTAGGCAACATAGTTCGAAACATACTCACATTCGTACATTAACCTCCACTTGAATTTCTAGGAAGGAAATAGGTGTTTGGAGGACACTAGATCGCCATCGCGATAAGCTAAACCTCGGTAGGCTGAGCAATTGGGTACCTTTTGTCCGGTCGGAAAACGGCTTAAGCTATCGCACTCAAAGTCATAGGTTCGATAGGTTCCCGTCACACGCTCCCTTCCCCTTCAAAGAAAACTATCGGAAATTTGGACTCTTCACCAATCCAATATTAATCATCTAACCCAATTAGGCAGGGAAATAGTCGCTTAGCCAATTATGGTTTTTTGAAAATAAAGTACCACCATTTACAGATTACTTGTTGAATTAATAGATTTTAAGTAAATTGAAGTTTCCGATGTTAAATTTATGCCGTAATATCTCATGCAAATCCTAAACAAACGTTTGCAATTTTAAGTTCCAGAGGCCCCAAATTTTCTAGACCTAACAAAATAAATATAACGTTATCTTAAAGTCATGAATTTCATAAATTAACACTCAAAGTAATATTATGCATTGAGTGTATTTATGCATTTTTTACCGTATCATGTCATATTTAAAACAATTGTCTAAAATTAACAAAGAATGATACGCTAACAAGTTATCTTAAATATACTTATATAAATAGGAAATATTTTACTATTTTGCATAAAGCCGAATATGAGTTGAAAAAAAAAATTAATAAAGGAATGGAATTTTAAAGATTGTTTTCCATTTTACTCGAAAAAGTTTCTCACCTGAAAAACTCATTTGATATATGATGAACTTTTGAAAAAAGTAAAATTTTGAACAACTGATTTTGATAAATGAAAAACCACTCTTTAGGATAAAAACTCAGAAAAGAAAGAAAAATCGTTCAATACAAACAGCTTTAAAGAATTTAATTAGGATTATAGTACATTTAACCAAGCAGAAGTGAAAGTGTAAGAAAGACATACACATTTATTTTTGCAATGTTATTTTTTCGTCTAACACAATTGCTATAAGTTTCTGTACAAACTCATACATGAAACATAAACTGACTCGTCATATCAACAGAAATACTGATTCAAATATTATTTCAGCGCTTTTCGATTGCTACCATAACACTTTCTGCGGTTCGATAAATACTGGCTAAGTCTTATGGGTAATGAATGTTGTTCTGCGAGTTTCTGCTACCGAGGTTAATGGATATGTTTGGAGTGCTGCTTGCGAGGCAGAATGCAAATTTGTTCCAAAACTTGGTATGAATCTGAAAATATACACTCGGCGTTGCATAAATTTAACTGATTCACCAGTTCAAATGTATGCGATTTTAAGAAATTTCAGAATAATTTTTAAGAGGTGAATTAATATGATCTGTTAAGTTAAGTATTTTTTAATGAAGAACGGGAAGAAAATGTAGCTTATTTTTGATATCGTGTGTTGTGATTGAAAGCTGCCTAACTTTGATATCTCGATACATAAAAATTAATTTTAATGTGCATTCCAACGAATTTGTGTTAACCCTGCAAGGATAAACTTGGTTCCTGTCTGAAATAAATTCCACATATGGTACCAGGTGCCTTGTAGAGTTAATATGAACATGCATGACCATTTAAGAAAAATTAAGCTTTTTAAATACGGAAAAGTCATAGATCTGTAAAATATTCTGTAAATTAACTTCGACTAACGAAATTTGATAATGCTGTGGTTACTGAATTTTTAATGACTATGTCATTTTATCTCTCACCCCCTTTATTGAAAACTGTCCGAAAAATGTGTCCCAAAAAAGCGACATAAAAATGCAACGTAATTTTACATATATTTAAATACTATTATTTCACAACAGCTTTAATCTATGGTTACAATATTTCGTTAGCTGTAGAATATGCATCCCATGTATTTTTCTATAAATAGGTTACAATAAAAACAATTTCAACATAGGGTTACCAGGCGAAATATAAGAAAGATGACAGATAAAATGACATAGTCAATTAATATTGTTTTAATACGGCAATAATGAAACTAAAAAATTAGGGTGGTTCGGGGGGGGGGTCTCCCCCTGACGAGTCTCGAACAGCCGAGTTTTTTCCATAATAAAGCTTATCAATAAAACTTGATCTAAACACGACACCGCTAACAATATCGAATGCAAAAATTATGTGAATCTAGATTTATTGGCAGTAATTAGTACCATGTATAAAGCTTTGTTGTCCAATAAAGACAATTACGAAAGAAAATTTTATTGTACAAATTGCTTTGTGTATATGTTAAATACCAGAGTTGTTATGCAACATTAAAGAATATGAATAAAATTATGATCATTTTAACATAGGATTATGTTCCTCCATAACGGTCAAATATAAATAATACATTTTTTTCAACACAGCTGTAAGTTGTAAGATTACTACAAAGCATGTTTTCATGCGATTTACTTCCAGCAGACCACATGCAACCGCATGATAATTGGTAAAAAGTATCTGGAAAAATTCGGAGATGTCAGTTCGCTGATTTAAATTTCGAGATTCGAATTATATTGAAGATATTAACGAAAACTGAAAAAAAAATATCATAGTTGCCATGCTTGGTGGTTTTCGGTTGCTTAAAAGGATTTATATTCTTGAATCTAAGGAATAAACAGAAATGCCTTTCTTAAAAATAATAGAATAATGTAGAACCACCGTTTTTAATCAAAATGCCATCTGTGGCGAAAAACAGACTGGAAACTGATTGATTTAGGTTAAAGTGTAAGGATTAATTATCACAAAATAAAACTAATTTGCAAGTTTTGCGAAAGAATACAGAGTCTGGCTTGACAAGTTTAGTGATTTTGAGGATGAAAAATTTCAAAGGTTGTAAAAAAAAAAAAAAAAAAGGCCGTATGCAGCGATAAATAATCCTACTCTAAAAAATACCCCGGTGATTTCAACGAAAGGAACCATCTGAAAATTTTTTAATCAATAGATGTTAAATTTCAACTATTTAATCTAAATTAGTTTTCTTAATTTTTACAAACTACAGCGAATGGTTAAGTTTCATTATAGCAAAGAATGCTGCGATGGCAAAGCTAAAAAAAGAACTTCTATGCGCTTCCGGGTAGTAACATTTCAGTGTAGTGGCCAGCGTACGAAGACTTAACGAAGTATCTGGGGTTCTATGACAGCTGTCGCCACATAAACATTTAGCCAGTTTGCTAAAATTATTATTATTTTTTTTTAATTTCCATTGGCAGAGGGGTTTAACAAAAATATCAATCTTAAAAGGACAAGAAGATAAAAACGTCATTTATACCCATTTGATGTCCTGCTTCCATTTCCTCATTTGACATCTTGTTTCCCAGTACCTGACAGAGATGGTTGTTCCGTGGAAAGCACCGCAGTGGAAAATGTTGGAGCCATCCATAACTAATTGGCCTCGACAGATGGTACACTATAGATGAGAAACCAGCTTGAACCTGTGCAGATGGGCGGCGAGACAGCCGTGTTCCGTGAGAAGTCGGAAGAAGTGCACGGACTTGTGGCGTGGCCATTGGCAGGAATGCATTCGGGATCGAGATCCTTCCACTTTTTCTTATAAATTCTTTTCATTAGTTTGAGGAAATTAGTGAAGGCTTTTCTTTTAAAAAACGTTTAAAGGTTCAGGGTTAACAAGAAATATATCACCTACTTCAGAACAGGGCCGTAACCAGGATGAAATGTTAGGTAGGGCTTTGAATCTAGTTAGGGGGGCTGATAAGTATTAGTAATCGAGGGGCGCGCGCGGGAAGAGATTGTTTTTCAGTTTGCATATTTTTTTAGAGTATTTGTTTCACAAAACGCTGTACTTTTAAAATATTTAGCATTCATTATGTTTAATAATTTTTTCATTTAAATTGCATAAAAAATATTCGAATGAAAATTTACTGAAAAAATGCATTTTATTTATTTTTCATTCTAAATATGTATGATGAAGCAAAATATAAATATTATACAGAGAGATCAATTTAAAAGAGTACCCGTTGGTTTTTCTTATTACTCTTATATCTGACGAATGTGGCAACTATTCCAACACTAAAGTATAATTGTTTGAACCTTGTTAAAGTGTGGGAGACGATTTCCAGCACTGTTGGACTATTACAACTTTATGTGTGAGGTAAAACATAAACGGAGACACACGTTACTTAACCCATTTATGCCTAGCGTCCCTTTTTTGGGACGGCATTTTCGCTATCAGTCGAAAACGTTATTTATTTTTCCTAGCCTTTACTCGCGAGTATTGAACTTCAATTCCACAAAATATTTTAATATGTCCAAGTAGGATGTTGACATTTCAATTTTTATACATAATGATTTTAAATTAAATCATCCCTTGTTCAAAAAGTTGACATCAGAAATTTATCAATTACTGCTGGTGTTAGCAAAAATCGAAGAAAGTCGCAAAAATATCCAGGCACGAATGGGTTAATCCTGTGTCCATTTTGTTTTTGAAAAACAACTGAATTCCATTTTTTTTAACATTATCAGTCCTCACAGCGAATGTTGAAAATGTTCGCCACCATTTTGAATGCAAACATGAACACGTTGAAATTTTTAAGTTTTTACTCCCACTCGAAATCGTTGCGTGGCAGTTTTGTGTTCTCGGAAAAATCCAAGATGCTGTGCTACAAGCAACCAAGAGCAGCAAACTAATTAACTGTATATATAGAATTCTAGCAATTGGGATCAGAAATTCACTAAAAACAATGGTTATTTTTAATGATGTAAAATTTAACGATTGTTAAAAACCATTCGTTTCTAAAAGATAGTATTTATCGATAAATTTACAATTTTTTTTAGTCGTTAGGGGGGCTGAAAGCCTGGTAGGTAGGGCTCAGCCCCCATAGCCCCCCCTCTGGTTACGGCCCTGCTTCAGAAACGCACTAGAATGCGTCTTGTTGGTCCATATAAGATAAAATGCAAACCATAGCTTGTTCAAGAGATGCCTTTGACACTTCTTAAATAAAAAAATAGTACCAAACACTACAAGTAAGGGTCGCTGTAATCAACACGAGGACATTGAATTCTCCTTAAAAATGTAAAAAAAAATATATATATCATTAAAACAGTTCACTATGTCCCCCTTCACTGTTGTAAATGCGTGTTCCAATCAAAGATCAAAATCAAAAATTGAAAAATATATATATATCATTAAAACAGTTCACTATGTCCCCCTCACTAAGTTGTAAAAACATCTTAAGCAATGTGTTCTAATCGCAGAACCATACTTTTCACAGATGACCGGAGTTAGTCTACAGAAATATCAAGAATATCACACCGAATGATGTGCTTTAAATCTGGCTCAGATGCTGGCCTGATGCGGTAGATGTCCTCCCGGAAACCCCACAATCGAAATTTGCAAGGAGTGATATCCTGCGAACAAGGAGGTCATGATTTCTCTCTGATTTCTGCTTGGAATAATGCAAAGTTGAATGATTCTTTAAAACTTCTGAATCATCTTGCGCAGGACAGATGGAGACATTGGAAATCTTCGTATTTTTTTCATACGAGGAAGTTCTTTTACAGCTACAACGAAGTTCTTGTAATTCTGGTAGAACAATTTTATCGGTAGCGCTTTTTCTTGAAATGGCGCGATGTGCAGAGAAGTAATGCTTGTTTTCGCATTATTCAAAGACTAATAATCATAGACAGGCACTGTAACACAGATGATGCTTCAGATTTTCAATATATTCAAATAAATGCCATTTGTGCTTTAGCGCCATCTGTAGGTGAATTTTGACACTAATTTTTTTATTTAATGTCAAACGCATCCTTTGAAATATCTGCAGTTCAAATTTTGTTTCCTTCAAACCAAGTGAACGCATTCTACAGCCCTGAAGGGGGGAAACTCATTTCTTGCCAACACTGTAGATAGTAAAAACATTTGTTTTCTTCTTCCACATAGAAATATCGACATTTACTCAACTATCAACCCTCCGATTAACCTGTTCCCCATCTTTTGATTACCGGGATATTGCAAGCAGGTCGATAAACATATGAGTTAAATTATACGGCAAATAGAGCTTTCGATATGCGAGTTTCTGGAGCAAAATTTAATGAGTTTATTTCAAAAGCTGCTTGAGAGGCACAAAGTACATTAAATAGTTTCTCATTTACTTTCAGGAACACGCTTTATAAGAGATTTCATCGAAAACTCCGTATTAAATTTAAGGACAGGTACTCACTGTTGCGTAAATTTAGCTGATTCAATCCCTGAAAGGTATGCGAATGATTCTTATTTAATATCAGTAAACGAACATTAAGTAACCTTTAGAAGTTTATCAGATATGCCATACTCATGTTTAAATTGTTCTCATGTTTAATGTACAGTGATATGAATGAACCCCCTCCCCCTCCAAAAAAATTATATATACATTCTATATACACCTTTAATACTATTTATTTGAATAGATAATTGTAATTCTGAAACTACAACCAATTCAAATACATTTTTCACTTACAGCAAGTTACAAGAGCTTAAAAATCTTGCAAGGGGAGTGTGTTTCTGGGTGTGTAGAGGGGATCTCGTAAAAACTAGAAGGTATTTGTAGGTAGTATATGTAATAATTATTATAATTCGTGAGTATTCGCTTAATTCTCAACATTGTTTTCAAAATAATTTAAAGAAAAATATTTTGATCTTGAATTAAGTGACAATTTTCTATTTTCAAGGAATTTTCAGCTCAATTTATCCACCAAGGGAAAGGCCCCATTTTTGTCTTACCCTAACTCACCCTAATGCCATTTATAAATTGCTGATAAAAGAGCTTAAATACTGATTTCTATAATTTAGGAATAACTACTGTTTAGCTGATAACAGTAGATTCTTAAAACACTTAATTGATATATTAGTTTGCTAAAGACAAACTATCTTAACAGAAAATTCATATGCGTAAAAATGCATGCTTTTACGAATTTCGATAATATATGAAAGAGGAATCTTGTCTGTTTGTTTATTTGTCCGTTTGTTCACTATAGGCGTCTAGACAGTTCGCCGGATCTGGACCAAATTTGGCACACTGACTAAATAGGACAAGAGAAAGCCCTTTAGCTTATTATATATATATAAAACTCAGCTGTTCGAGCCTCGTCATTGAGAGACTCCCTGAACCCCTCTAATTTTTTATTTTCATCATTGCCATATTAAAAAGATATTAATTGGCTATGTCATTTTCACTCTCATCTTTCGTGTATTTCGCCTGGTAGCCCTATGTTAAAATTTTTATGATTGTAGCCTATTTATAGAAAAATGCATTTGACGAATATTCTGCAGCTTTTGAAATATTGTAACAATAGATTAAAGCTGTTGTGAACTAAAAGTATTTAAATATGTAAAATTATATCGCATACTTTTATGTCGCATTTTTGGGACACATTTTTCAATAAAGGGGGTGAGGGGATAAAATTACATAGTCATTCATACTAGCCGCCTCCGGCGATTAGTTGGTTCGCCATCTTAATAAATCTTACCGGCTTCATTTTCACTGAAATCTCTCAAATTCTGAACAGAATTTAAAATTAATATTGTTAAAAACAGGGGCGGCCTTAGGGTAAGTGGTGCCCCTACTAACCTAAAAAAGACGTCCCTCTTTTATGCTCTATTTAGTTTTTGAGTTCGAAACAACGCCCCTTGAAAGCCGGCTCCCCGATGTGATGTTCACCTTGCTTACCGCATCGGGCCACTCCTTGTTACAAAAATAAGATAGTTTAATGATAAAAGCTTACAAAAAGGTACAAATTATTTCCATCCTATATTAATTCTGAAGAGCTTCTGGATGAATTAGCCGTTATCAAAAAATGGAAAGGAAAAAGAGAAGAAAAAAGGAAGAAAATATGAAACACTTTTATATTTTAAATACGCGTTAAAGTGCTATATATTAAAAGCGTATCATAATCCACGCGTCTTCCCTATTTTCTTTCCCTATTCCATTAAGTTGGAAAGTTTATCATTATTCATGAGTGTGACTAAACAAAATTACAATTGTTATTTCTACATCCTTTTTCTGTATGTAATACAATAGAAATAGAATGGGAAAAAGTTGAGCAGAAAAATGCACAATTCGAACTGAATGAATGTTTCAAAAACTTATTCAGAGTATTCTTTATCCAAGTCAGGCGTAGCAGACAATGAAATATTATTCTAGCCTTATTTAACGATGATAGAGCATCAGTCACGTGATACAATGGATTTCTTACAAATGTATATTAAATGCTGCAGTTCTACTTGCTAAAAAAAATTAGTCAAAAGGTTATATTTTTGCACGCGTGAAGAAAAAGCATGCTGATGGTTTGCCACGTGACTCATTCAATTAAGATTTCATAACATAATATGAAACCGTCTAACAATTATTTCGAATGCGCCTGCGGAAAAGGAAATCTAATATTTTATTTATTAAAATATTGATATTCTATATAGCTGCGTATTCTATATATAAGTTTGTGCCATCTGTCGACGGCTTTGCAAAATAAAAGCTCAATTGTATTCTTTTTTTTTTTTTGATAAAAGATAGTTTTATTGTATTTTATAGGAGTAGTGTTTTTTTTTCGCGCGATAAAATGTAGCCTATTTGTTAATCTAGGACTTTAAACTGTCTTTATTCCATATTTCATCCAAATCCGTCAAACCGTGTCAGTGTGAAAAAGTAACAAACATTCGTGCAAACATTGATATTTATAATATTGGTAGGATAGGATATTACTTTGGTTATTATAGAGGAAAATGTTTATAGGTCTTTGAATGCAGCATTTCATCTTTATTTTAAATACTAGCTGTTACCCGCGACTTCGTACGCGTCGGCTTTAGAATTAAGTTCAGGGAAAAATGCAGCATGTGTGAATACCAAATATGTTTTCACTATAGACAAAAGTGACTGTATTCAAATATTGAATTTTTTATTCGTTGTACGCAGTATAAGGAAGTAATGTGAACTCGAAAAATTTCGGGAGCCAGATTTCGATGAAAAAACGATTTTGAGTCCCTCTAAATTTATTTTTATGAATTCTTGCGATGCATCTCTCCGTACGCTAGCATTCACGTTCATATAAATGCATGTACAACCCATTTTGACTGACCGCGAGTCTATTTTGACCAGTTTTTCCATGCCATCTCTACGTACGTGTGTACCTATATATGTAACTCGCATGTCTCAAAAACTATTGGTCATAGAATGTTGAAACTTTATATTTAGGATTGCTGTAACATGTAGTTGTGCACCTCACCTTTGGTCCCAATCGAATTGATAGTTTATCTATAGGGCCGCCCAAAAGAATTTTAAATACATTACGCTCTATGGCAGAAATTCATTAAAGCGTATTTTAAAGGTATTAGGCTATTTCAAACGACTCAGAAGTGATTGAATGTTGGCGTATAGAGTCGTTAAGAGTTACAAAATGAATTTCTCCATCGAAAATAATGTCATTATCGTTTATAGCTCAGCTACAGGAACACTCAAAATATTTCCAACACATTACGGTCAATGGCAGTTTTAGGGACGTTCATCAATTTCAAGCACAATACCGTCCTACCACATTGTTAGGTAATCATCCGACCACGGTCACGTGCCTCCCTCAAAAATTACGCCAAAAGTCGCCAAGCTTGGCGACTTCGGTATACTTGTATATGTATTTAACTCTCATATCGCAAAAACTATTAGTCGTAGAATGTTGAAATTACATGTATAAGATTGTTGTAACATCTAGTTCTGCATCTCGATTTTTGGTTCTAATCTGTTGGCGAGTTTATTTGCAGGGCCACCCAAAAGAATTTCAATACATTAATGTCTATTAACATCTTCAATATATTACGACTGTAGTCAATCATAGTTTGGTCCATGCCCAAAATCTCGCCATTTTTCATCGATTTTGAAATATCGCCAAATTAGGCGTCAAAAATAATTTTGTAATTCGCATAACTCTAAAACTTTTAACTATAGAATGTTGAAATCTCTGTACTTAGAAATATTGTAACATCTAACTGAGCATGTCTTTTTTGATTGCAATCGACTGGGTAATTTATTTACAGGATCTGTCAAATGACTTGAAATACATTAAGTCTATGGATACATATAATTCATTGAAAGTCTGTGGTCAATTACTACTTCGGCTAAACCCAAAACCTCACAAACTATCTCAAACTTGTCGGCTTTTGGCGAAATATCGCCATATTAAGTGTCAGAGGCAAATCTTTCAAAATGAACTGTTTGGCGATATCGGTAATATTTGGCCAGAAATCACTAAACTACTAAACCTTGATATTACTGAATTATTTTATCCCTTCCAAAGAAAATAAGTTAAATGAAGTGCGTCGGAAATTTTTTGATTTAACAGACGTGCAATGATGTCATGTGTTGTCCACATAAGATTTTTTAAAATGAAGTATAATACATGGTAATATTAAAAATAAAAAGTATGCATTTAAAATAAAAAAGTATGCAGATTTACTAAATTTAGATTTTTTTTTTACGCATTTGGTGAATAGAGACAGTTACAACAATATTTGAGAGTTATTTTGAGCGTTCTTGTAAAAGAAATATTTATGTTATTTGGATGAATTTTAGTCTATGTTAATAAGGAATAGTGCAGCTTTCTATTAGTGAAAAAGTTTTAGAATCGATTCTGTAGTTACAGAGATATCTGTAGAACTTAATGTATTAGAATTATTTTGAGTGTTCCTGTAAAAGAACTATTTATGCTACGTTCATGAATTTTAGCCTATAATACTCAGGAATAGTGTAGCTTCATATCAGTGAGAAAAATTTTGGAATCGGTTCACTAGTTACAGAGATACACATAGAGCGTAATCTAACTCTTATGAATATCTCTGTAAAAGAAGTATTTGTGATATATGTATAAAAGGTAGCCTATAATACTGAAGACCCCACCAGTGGCCGAGAGGTTCTGCTCTCGAAACTGGAAGGTGGGAGGGGCCAGGTTCAAACCTCGGTCACGCCTGTCGACCTAACCGTTCGGAGTTTTCTGAGCTTTTCTCCAAAATCTCGCTTAAATACGTGCTAGGATCCCTTAGAATGTCCCCCACAGAAGGCATTCCCCATATAGGCCTAAGTCCCTAGTGCAGTCAATCGGCCTTTCCACAAACAAACAAATAGTAATACTCAGGAATAGTGTAACTTTCAATCAGTGAAAAAGTTCAAGAATCGGTTCAGTAGCTATAAAATGCCCACAGAGCGTAATTTCTTAGAATTATTTTGAGTGTCTTAGTAAAAGAATTATTCATGCTGTATGCATGAAATTTTGCTTTTATGTTAATCCAGAGAACAAGCTATCTTCATTCAAAATTTTTAAATCCTTCAAATTTTTTTTAGTTTTATCCAAATATGTTCACAGATTTTTGTGTGATTCAGTCACAAATATCCAAACACAGAAACGTACACATTTATATCAGGGGTTCCCAAACCTTTTTCGCCGAGGCACCCTTGTGTGGCTAAAAGCATTTTAGGGCTGCCTTCTCGGGCTAAAAACTTTCGCGGCTACCTATGAATAGGAAAGTTTAGAATTAAACAGTTGGGACGCATTTTTCATTCTTTCTTTTATGTTTATAATGGCTAATTATCAAGAAATTACTCTACTCGGAAAGGACTATAGGATTTTGCCTCATCCCCTTCCCCCAATTGCCAAACATAATGAATCTAATAAAAGTAAATTATAATAAGCTTATAGAACACTATAGCACAATTAAATTTAAATATCATTGATCTGCCATTCTCCTGTGGTACAATAAGTATATATATATATATATATATATATATATATATATGTATATATATGTGTGTAAGTGTATATGTGTGTATATGTATGTTTTATCATGCCATGTGTGATATCATGTCTGTAATTTACGATTGTACTAATATTGTTTACTGTCTGCCGTTGGGGTTCTGTGAGCCCCAGCGGCATAGTATGTAAAAATAAGCGATAAATGAATAAATTCTTCCCTGGAGGGATTTTATGCCGTAAACCTTCGGGTCGGCTCCTCCAGTGGGCGTCTCACATCTCACATCTCACATCCCCTTCCCCATCTCAGGGAGCTCCTGTAAAAGAGGAGACTGGACACTGAACTCTCTCGAGCTTGTCTGAAATATTTTTTGTTTTCGCCCCCTTGGTAATCGGCTTGGCCAACCTTTTTTGTGGGATACCGGATTAGATGAAATTTTTTGATTATAATATCCAGGCTCAGAACCTAGACATTTCTCGATTATCTCCACGGCACCCCTGCCGTACGATCGCGGACTTCCAGGGTGCCCCGGCACACAGTTTGAGAACCTCTGATTTATATTATCGGTAGGATTTGGAAATTTATTAACTTAAAGAAACACATTTGTCATTTTCTTTCTTAAACTTTTTAATTTGCCGAAAACAAACGTAATTTCTATACCATTTCATGTTTTTCAAATGCATGCGATTCTGCAAATAGAATTTCTGCTTTACTTCAAGAGCATAAATCATTTTATGCGGGCAAAACTCGCCAAGCATGAGCACCCAAAGACGGTTTTTAATTAATAGTTTAAAAAGTAATTAAAATTCCAAAATTCTGAGCTTCAAGTATGCATTATCGAAATCATATGCTCAAATTTTCAAAGCTCTGCGTGTTGTAGATTTGTTTGCAGAGCATTCATTTTTATTATTATAGATAGATAGATTTGGCATAAAACTGGCATAATTTCCGTGGTATTTCATGTTTTTCAAATGCACGCCATTCTTCACTGAAGTAAGAGCATTTCTGCTAGCTCAAAACATGAAAAATTTTATCTCG
The DNA here is from genome assembly GCA_038373885.1 of Cheiracanthium punctorium. Lineage (NCBI taxonomy): Eukaryota > Metazoa > Arthropoda > Arachnida > Araneae > Cheiracanthiidae > Cheiracanthium > Cheiracanthium punctorium. Next base: position 247,468 of record JAWZYV010002231.1, read on the forward strand.
AAACTCTCAAAGCATGGCAACGTAAAAACAGTTTTTTACTAATATTTAAAGAAGTAATTAAAAACCTAAAATTCTAAGTAGTCTATAGCCGTCTCCAGGATCCCATCTATCTTTATAGCAAAATTCATCATAATCGATTCTGCGGTTTAGGCGTGAAAGCGTAGCAAACAAACAAACTCACTTTCGCATTTATAATATTAGAATGCGAGTAAAATATTTATTCATATTTCATTTCAATACATCGATGTCAGTTTATTATGGATTATTTTTCTATAGAGATTTTAAAAGTGATACTAATTGGCAGTATCAATTTTGGACATTCGCATAAAATGAATAAACATGATTAATACATAACATCTGAATTTATCACGCATTATACTTTCCTTACCATTACACTTAGAACGCTCACCGCCCAATTCAAATTTTATAAATAAGTTCTAAGTTTATGCACTAACTTTTGTATATAGACGATCGTTGTTTAGCGGCATAATTATCACTTTACAGCAAACATGTTGCATTATACATAGTTAAGTAAAGTTCTATTTTAATCTTTGAGATTAATAAAGCGTCCAATGAGCTAGCTCATGTATAAGCTTATAAACCTAGATAATTTTGCTTCAGACATTAAAGTAAGACCATTAAAGTAAAGGATTTTACACGTCGGATATTGCATACGCCATAAAGCTGAGAAGGTGATTTATCTATCTTCGTAAAATATCTTCCTATTTTATCGTAACTTACCAGTTAGGCAACAGAGTATTGCAATATTTTTAAGTTACAGTATTGGTGCTTAAATTTTAATCTATTTGAATTGGTAGATTATAAGCTTTAGTACACCTGTTATCGAAAACGTAAAGGTCGTGGTAGAAGTCCTGCACATTTGACACTAGGATGCTGAAGATTAAAATGTGAATGCTGTGACTGCATGCGTTACATCGGCACGGGTTGAAACTTTTATCCGCTGTGTTGAACGACGACATCCAAGAACACTGTGAATTTCTTGATGATGAACAGAAGACATTAAGCTAAAGGATTGCATGTATTCAGGCATTCAATCGGATGTTGTAGTTTAGCGTTCTTTTTTTTCTTTTGTTCGAGATGCGCAGTCTTTCAACAACTACAGTAAAAGTGAGAACAAACCCAGTTTGGTTTAGGTTAGATCTTATAAGGTGAAATTCTATCTTTCAAACATCAATAAATTTATTAGATAACCACAGAGAACATTTGCGAAGAGTGTAAAAGACCAGTTATACAGGGTTGTCCAAATTAAACTTCCCCAACTCAGAGGCCTGTGCAGGATGTTGTATGGGTCATAATGTGATAAAATTTTGAAAACAGGCACTTCAGATCACGCGCTCGTGATTAATTAAAAAAATATATTAGTACAAGAAGTTGCCGATAGGTGGCGCTGTAACACTAGTAATTTGCATATTGCACGAACGTGATTTGCAGAAATAAAGCTTCTGCACCAAGTATCCAAAAGACGAGCCCTACAAAAGTGGAAGAGAGGCGCTGCACAGGCAGTTGTTTCCAGCTCGCTGATGCACAATGACGACTTTGAAAGACAAAGCTCTGTTAGTGAAACTTTTCTACCAGAATGACGAGAACTCCTGTGCTGCGATCAGAGCATTCCGTCGGCTGAAGAACTTACGCCGAGGACCAATGACACCACGCGCTTTACGAGACATGATGAAGAAGTTCGAAAGAACCGGACAGCTGGGAATTTCACCAGGTAGAGGACGACATGTTGTGGATTCTGCACGCATACAAGACGTTGCTTTGGCGGTCGTGGACGCCACTAGCCAATCGCCACATGGTGTTGTCAGTGTGCCAACTGTTTCTCGTGCTGTTGATATGCCCTATTCGACCACGGCACACATATAGAACATCTGTAGAACGTCTTGTTGATCTGCAGCGCCACCTATCGGCAACTTCTTGTACTAATATTTTTTTTAAATAAATCACGAGCGCGTGATCTGAAGTGTCTGTTTTCAAAATTTCATCACATTATGACCCATACAACATCCTGCACAGGCGTCTGAGTTGGGGAAGTTTGATTTGGACAACCCTGTACATAGTTCAAGTTAGTTCATGGTTATTCAGCTATAAATTGAAAGTAGACAGTTTTGAATACGTAATTTAGCATCTATTTCCATTTTGAAACCTGCATTCATGAACAGCTTAAATTCGGATTTACTTCTTTTACTTGAGAAGCATAGCCATTCTTGAAGACCACCTATTGTCAAATGTAGTTCATTTGGTAGTAGAAAAATGGGTTTTCCAACAGGATAATGCCCCGATTCATAATAGTCGGCTTATGAAAACCTGGATTAGGTGCAAAAATATTCAAATTTTAGATGGACTGTCTAGAAACCCTGATCTCATCCTCGTTGAGAACCTCTGGGGTTGTCTTGCTTGAAACTTATATAGCCATGGAAGGCGGTATTCTTCGTCCATAGAATTAAAATATGCAATTAAAGATAACTGAAATAAAGCTGATCCACTACGACAAACGCAAGGTACCAATCACGGATGACAACAAAGAGCGAACAAAAGAAAACTTTATTTGGATTATTATTATTGAGAAGGCGAAAGAAAAGCTTGATCCTTGGTCACTGCAGTTAATAAGACAATCCGCTTAATCGGGTTCCGGATAATTGACGCTCTATTCTATCTTGATTATTCAGAAATTCTATTACTTTTTCCTGATGATTACGGATACTATGTCACTAAAGGGAAAACAATTGGAGTGTTTTAGAATTTTTAAAAACTGCTCTGGGATTCAAAGTGGACATTTTCACAGTGCTTCAGAAATTCTTTTGTGAATAAAGAAAATAAATTTTATTTTATGCTGTTGCATCTTCGGTGATTGAACTCAGAAATGGAGCGACGATATCATTTAAATTCTACTTTACAAAATATTTGCGCACAAAATGCTTCCCAGACCTTAAACATTTCTGCAACACTAAAATAAAGAATGAGGACGCATTCTGAAAGCGGTTAACTTTGTGCAAGATGAAGTTCGCGGGTTCAGATTAATACCCAATCTCAATGAGTTTCTGAACTGGCTCGGAGGCAGGCATTTGTCCCAAAAGTGCCCATTAAAGCGAGGCCATTAAACTAAGAACTGCAGAGGAAAGTAAGGAAATGTTATCAGAAATAGCATTCTTCGTAAAATTTAGCAGCTGTTTATCGATCTATAGGCTATTATTAAAGTGGAAGTATGGTGCGTTAACCTGCTGAAAAGATCGCAATATCGAGGTATTTTAAAGCCTTTCATAATGAAGAAGAAATAGCGGAATCATTTTATGTACCTGAATTATGGCTTTTTTCGATGTCCTATAACGGGAAGTCTTAAGTCATGAAAGTAATTTACATGAACTGTCCTCTCTTATTGAAATGTATTCAGAATTTATTGCTTCATTGATTAGACGGCGAGATTATTGGAGTTAAAGCTTTGTGCTGAAAAATGTATCTTAATTATTTGAATTTATAATGCAAAGAAATATTTAAAAGTGAATAGGTAATACTTTTTTATTAAAAAAGCTGATAAAGAATATAATATGGTGAATATAATTTAAATTAAATATTGTCTATTAAAAAATATTGGTATAAGTCCATTATTAAAAGATTTATTTCAAAGCAGTCTGGGGAGTTAAAATAAGTCATCAGAAAATTATGTTATTTCGTGAGTCATTAAATATTAGAAAGCTGTTTCAGTGAAAAAAAAATGTTTAAAAATCGACACCAGTTATCACGTTAATTTGAAAAACATATAGTAGAAAATTCAGATTTTTTTATCATCAAGCAGAAGCTATTATAAAATCCGGAAAAATTGTCGGAGATCTTATTTCCACCGTGCTTGCTTCTAGAGATTAGCTCAATGTAATTTATTAATATTGTTTGCGCCCTCTTGTAGCGATATTTGGGACTTTTCTTCCCCACCTGAAACAAACTTCCATTTTTTATTAAGTGATAAACAAAATTTCTTAACCCTTTGCACTCGAGGGGTGCTGTTCGCTCACCACTGGTTCTGATGTGGGTAACTCCATTGGTGTCTTTCATTCACCGCTTCGGATTCATGAGGTAATTCGAGCGGTATCAATGTCTTATTTAATTTTCTTTAAAGCAATTTCGCTGATTGAGTCTGTCCCCAGCTCTTTGTCTGCACTAATCATAATAAAAGTAGAACGGCACCGCTTTAAAAAAGCTTCAGTGTTTTCAAATCTCAAACATGTTATTGACTCTGAGACGGATTCTGTCGTCATGCTAGTTCGAACTCGACAGTTCTGGTAATGCGAATATTTCTTTCAAAGTTACTGAGCCTAGTAAGCGGGGAAATGCGGCACAGTTTCAAGCGAAAGTGAGTTTGATGTTCAATGCCATACAAATCGAAAAATTACAGAACTTAAGATTTAACATATGTCCTTCTCTTTAAAGTACGAAGATATATGAAATATTAAGCGCTAAATTGTGTCTGAAATCCCTTTAATCCAGCTGTGTGGAATTCGCGAAATAAGTGGGAGGGGGTTCACTTGTCTGGAGTTGCTGGTTCACTCGCGCAAGAAAGGTCACAAGTGCATAAGGGTTACTTTTCTGGTGGCTGGCTTTCAACGCAAGACAATTTTGAAATAGGGTTTCTAATAATTGCACACTATACTAAACGAAAACATTAGTCTTTAAATGCAACCGTCACGATAAACGCTAAGCACGATTCTGTTCATAATATAAGCACTAAGGTATTGAGTTTTAGGCATAATTCCTTAATGATTATCGGCATATTACTTTCAACCCCATGTGAACTTAAATTCAATGCCTTATTTTTAGATTTTTAAACGAAAGTTTTATGTATATTTTGCTCGAGTTTTCTAGATGGTTCGGGGGAAATACACTTAACTTTGCATACCTTCCAAGATCCACACGCGGTACTCGTTTGATAACTAGAAAGTACTTGGCCACCTACATTTAGGCAGCAATGTAAAAAAAAATAATAGTTAATAAGAGTTTGCTTTCCCTGTTTGTGTTGCGATCTATTTATACACTAACTTTCGTAAATAAACTGTGGCTGAATTTCATGGTTAAACTTACTAGGAAATAGTTTAAAACCGTGATCAAAACATTAATAGAATTTTACAACGGTACTCAAAAGACTATTAATACATTTCGATCTATGGATGGTAATTGTTAGGAGATTGTTTCAGCAAATCTTACAATATTCGATAAAATTCTAAATTAATATGTGCTGCTGAGGTGTACCGTATCACATAGGTTAATAATTGAAACATAAATCTAGCTGTGAGATTGGAACATACTTTTAATGTAATTAAACAGGTACGCTAATAAAATATAAAAAAGACGTATAATAGCATCGGTAATTGTCACCTATTAAGAGCCACATATGCGACTCTTAACAGGTGACAATTATCGATGCTATAGATATCATGGTGGTTAGTACAACTCCAGACAATAAATAAATAAATAAAATAATATAAAAATAAATAAATATATAATTAAAATAAATTGCTCCATGTGACAAAACATATAAATAAATCACAACTTTTATAAAATGAAAAAAAAAGAACCAAAAAAAAAAAAAAAAAAAAAAAAAAAAACCAACATCCTAAGCTTGTAAAGCATGATAAAATGGACTCAACATTTTTCGAGTTGTTCTGAAGAACCAAATATGTTTAACTTTTCACAAAGTGATGATGGATTTTACTTCACACAGGTACCTGGAATGTTTTTCTATTGCAAAAAATACTATTTTTTTTAATAACTTAGTAAAAACATGGGGGAAAATTATTATCGATTGTTGGATGGGCAGTGACCTCTATTTGAAGGAAGAGAATCACCATCCTCTGCACTTCTATCTGAACATGTGACGGATATTTTACCAACTTATACCGTATTTAAAAAGAAAATTATTATTTTCTAATTGTTTAATCTAAAGTCAGTTGATAATACACATACGCACAATAAATAACTACGTAAATAAATAAATAAGTAATATGTGTACATACATACATAAATATATATATATATTATTTATTTATTTATTTATTTATTTTTCCGGCTGGCATTTTTCAGGAAAGTGTATCCTAATCTATGCTCATTTACTTAAAGCAATTCGTTCCCGTTTTCTTTTCACATGCTAGTAATATTTTCAGTAAGACAAAGGAAGAAACTTCATGATTGCTTTCATTTTCCATTCAGAGAATTTTTTTCAATTTTAGAACCAATTGCATTGTATGCAAGTAACATACGTACATATGTCGCCAGAAAACTGCTGAAATGGATTCAAGGGCGGTCAAAATAGATCATACATGCATGAGTACATACATGCATACACGTACGTACGTTTAAACATCGCACTGTTGATCGAAGTAAATAAACATTTTACCATAAATTCGTGCTAAATTATCTGCAACCATTTTATAGAAAAACGTTGATCCACAGACTGGTGCTTAAACCTTTGAGGCGAAACCCTTTCCCAATGCTGAAAAAAGGGCAGCTGTTACCATCGCTCGACTTAACTACCAAAAGGTGGCGGACGATCGAAACGTTCATCGCGTGTCACAGATATAGAGACACTTTTTTGACGCAGCTGGCTGTGCGGCTTAGCCAATTGGGCAATCTATCCAGCTGTTCTCGCATTCTTCCATTTTTCAGCATATGTCAGTGCTGTTAAAAAAGAATCGTGACCATTTTTTACGGGAAATGACGTGCTAAAAGGTAAAGGATTCTCGTGGAGCTATGTCACCCGAAACTATTTTTATAGAAATCAAATCTATTCTTCGTGACTGGCAACAGTCAAAACGTCAGAGTTGGGTGTTCCCAGAGCGGGAACATTGCGCGTTAAAGGGTTAATAGAGATTTTTATCATGAGAAACTAAGCTTCAGAAAAACCAATTTCAGATGTTATTACATAATTTTTTTTTGTTAATAAATTTCAATTGAATTACAGTTAGTTTCCGTTTATTACATAATATAAGAAAATGCACAACCGCCTAACGCTTTACAGGTTTATTGAATCATGGTCAGATTCATCGCCGTCTGAGGAGCAGTCCAAAAAATCTAAATCGCAATCACTATCAAAACTAAAATCTCTTTCAGAATCTCATAAATCATCCGTAATATACACTCTGCAAATTGCTGAATGATTTCTACCAGCCATTTCTGATTAGACAAGGCGGCAAGCAAGTGAAGTTAGAGCATTACATACCGAGTATTACCTTCAAATGCCGCAATTTAGTGGACGACTAACGACATGTGTTGGTCAAAACCTAAATTAAACGTCTAAAACTGTATCTAATTCATTTCACTGGTTAAACGGCGAAAACGCGGGATGCTCTCCTCAATACAGGAAGAAAAACAACTGCCCGGGAAAATAGCGGGATGAGCAAATTTTGCTACATTTGAGTTGCCCGTGGAAATCGCGGGATGATCAGCCAGAGGGTTAAAATGTCTTCCAACTAAGGTACTCCCCATCATTGTCAGATAACCCTTGCGTTGCTTCGCCAGAACAGAATACAACAACACAACACCGATTGTCAAAATATTTCGCGATCACAGTACAGCAGCCCCCCCCCCCTCTCTATAACACGGTTTCATATAAGACGTATTCGTATAACACAAGGGAAAAATTGTGATCTTTTTCCTATAACACGTTAAAAAAGATTCATAAAGACGATGAAAGAATGGAACAGATGTTTCAGTATTATTTGTTACCACTACTGATGATCATGCATTTGTGATTCGTACAACACGGAATCACATGTCACACGGAACGTATCTGCCTTGTTATATGCAGCTCTACTGCTCTTCCTTTATTTTGTACAAGGAAGTAAAAAAAAAAAAAAAGTTCAAGAATATTCGAGAAACCATTTCAACAACCTGAATACTTACCGAATCCTTGCGATGCTGCAGTATTTCTCGTTCGCGAGATCATTACTGAGGCATAAAAATTGAATACTACAAGAAAAAAAAATAAATAAGAAACGCGATAAAAATGTTTTAAACAACTGACAAAAGCGCGTAAAAATATGTGCTCGTAAAAATAACAACTAATAAATGGGAGTAGAAAAATGCTATCTTTCTGAAACCACCAAAATTCTATAAAATTAAAAGTGAAGTTGACAGCTGGAAAAGTTACGATTTTCCTAATTTGGAGCACTAAATCACGGGATAACACCCGGAGACAAAAGTCATTAGCTATGGCAGGAGTTTTAGCAGAAGGAATAAAATGGGCTTAGAGAGCCTGAGGTCATCACATTAGTGTGAAGCGTAATCCCGAAAAACCGTAATTCTTTCAGAAATTGCTTTAAAGTGTATTGGAAGAGGTATATGTTTCCGTAAATAAAGTATTATTATTATTTTTACTCTGGTAAAAGCAATAAGAAAAATAAACAGATGATTTATATAACTTTTAACAATTGTTAAGAAGTATTTATGAGAGAATTTCGAAGAAAAATTTTATGTTTGTAAGATGACTATTTTTTGACTTTTTATGTTTATTCTCTAAAAAATACAAAATTGTCGTTAGAGACCTGTATCTCATTTTGAATTTCTTTTATTTTCAAGCATTTTTATTCAGTGAAAGACTTTTCGTTATTCATTAATATCTAATGTATTTCTCATATAAGTATTATACTTATATAGTGCCTTAGAATAGTAAACTATTATAAAAATAATTTAAGCATTGTTGTTGAAAATTCATAGGCATTTTATGTAAAATACTTGCATATTTTAACATTTTTTTTTTTAAATTTATGAAATGCCTTACATGAAGTGATTAGCTTCCTTAGCGCTAAATTTTTGGCGCTAAAAACCTTACATCTTAAAACCCCTCTAATGGCTCTAGTTCTGGTAAAAACGTTAAAGAGTTATCATGTATTGCCATCCAAGGCCCCAGGGCGCCCAGACCTTACTTATTTTCTCATGCACAAAATGTATAAGAATAGAGTAGTGTTAGTTCGTACAGTAAACGTACTTGTTAGCTTGGGCCGACGGCCAATTCTCAGGTACCACTTCCTACAAGTACATAATAATATTACTCCCTTTACTTAAAGTATAACAGCCGTTTTTTACGTATGTTGTACAGAATATTGTTATTAAGTTTGAATAAATACTGGCAGGCACTTTCTCTGGGCGGTAATTATCGCCAGACGCTTTGAAGATCAGAAGAAAAAACATGTTAAAACCGCATGACTTCCTTGTACGTCATAATCATAATAATCTGTTATATCATAAATATTTTCGATGCACTTCTCTAAATATAAAAAACTGCAATAATAGTAAGGTCTAGCAACTGCTAGCCAAATAGTTGAGATATCGGCAAACTGAATCAATTTGAAAGATTCGTTTTTGGCGTCTAATTGGACGACGATATTTCGCAAAAAGCTGACAAGATTGAGATAGTGAGATTTTGGTCATAGCCGAAATAGTGATTCATCATAGACTTTTAATGAATTGAAAGTATCTATAGACCTGAATGTATTGAAAGTCTTTTGGTTGACCCTGTAAATAAATTACTCAGTCGGTTGCAATAACAAACAGAAATGCACAATTGTATGTTACACTAGTTCTAAATACAAACACTTAACATTCTAAAGAGTAAAGAGTTTTAGAGTTATACGAAATATGTAATTATTTTTTGCACCAAATGTGGCGATATTCCGGCAAAACAAGGTCCATGACAAATGGCGAGATTTTTTTTCTGATTGTAATGGTCCAAAGATTCGGAACGAGTATCTCCGAAACTGCATGATTGGTCGGTAGCTCACGATATGTCGTTGTTAGTATTTATAAAAAGTGGATCAATGACGGTGGAACCAGCAGTAGACGCCAAGATGTTGGGCGTCCAAGCATCATCAAAGAAAAAGGACGCCGGAGACTGTCCCGCCTAGTACAGCAAAATAGACGTCAGGCAGGGGCTCAGGTGAAAGCCCAGTACATTTCAGGTCCAAGTACAAGTGATTTGGAGCACACGATTCAGTGGATATTGTTGAATTTGAGAGCAGATGTCTGACTGCGGAGCAGATGTCTCACTTGTGTGCCTCTGCTTACCAAGCGTCATTGTCAACTATGCCTACAGTGGGCACGGGAGCATCGAGACCGGACCAAGGATCTGTAGAAGAGAGCCGCCTGGTAAGATGAATCCCAGTTTCTCCTTCATCACTTCCACGGTCGTGTCAGGGTATGCCGTCTTCCAGGAGAACAGCTACCCCCTCTCACCGGCAGCTCAGAGCTCAAACACCACGATGTTCCAATATCTCGACTTTGTGTGCCCGCTGCTCAAGTATTTGGTAAACCTGTTTCCAGTATCTAACAAGAACTCTTGACATCCATGCCCAGGCGAGTTGCTACTGTTTTGATGGCCAAAGGAGATGCAACGCGCTATTGAGTAGGTGGTCATTATGTCTCTTCGGTGTATTTATCCAAGTCTTATTAAGTCTGAAATATTCCTGTACTAAGTTCATATTTAAATCAGCCTCACTAAATAAAGTAAATTGATTGAGATTTCAATTCTTTTATTTTGAACATGTTAATTAGCTTATGGTCCTCTTTAGAAGCATTAATGAAAAGTGTCGCAGAATTATTTCAGACGACACAATTTAAATGATTGCAAAATACTTCACTTCATCTCTGGAGACGAAGTACGTGAAGAAAATTAGAAATGTGCTTTTATATACAGGGTGTTCCAGTATTAGAGTTTTCATATTCAAAGCGATATACAGAGAAAACTTCTGGTTTGAATGCTACGAAATTTACAGTTAACTTATAAAAAAAGTCACCACCAGATGGCGGTTTAGAACATTTAAACGTGAATAGAACAGACGAATAACCATTTTCAAAAGTAGAAAACACTGATGAGGTTGGGAAGCAGATTTTTTATACTTTTCTGCAGTGGTGTATTTTGCAAACCAGTCTCTATAACACTGTAAAACGCTAACTGTGGATGCTATTTTCAACTAATTTTTTTTCTACAGAAATCTTTGTCTCATGGTCTCTTTCAAATTTCTTGGAAACTTGGTAACATAATGATCAGTAGTTTCCTCTATTTGTAGATTTGAAGTATTGTATAAGAAAAAAAAAATACTGAGGTACTTTATTTGTTTATTGTGGGAACTTTATTTATTTGGTCCAGTTTTAAAAGATAAGTACTTCTGACATTCTTACTGTCATAGAACCTGTGAAAAATTTTTGCTATATATAACAGTCATAAGTATGTCCTAGATATATTAAGCTAATGCAGAAAGGAGAGAATGTATAGGTACGTTGAGCCTTGGATAACAATGTTGATAAAATAAACATTAAACTGTTTGAAAAAGAATTGTGAAGTTCTTTCTTTCAATAGTATTTTGTAAATATTTGAAAAGGGTACCCAAGTTCATTTTTAAAAGTCACAAAAAGTAACTTCTTACTTTAGACTATTATATAAAAAAGTGTAACTGAAAAGAAAAGTTGAAGTGTTTGAAGTTCTGGGCTAAAGTTTCTCTCAGATACATTAAAAGCCGTTCTCTATAAATACTTTATAAAATAAGTTACTCTCGCAAGTTATTGGGTTCCATTGATCTCAGTTTTATTGATAGTATTTTTATTGTTATTATATGAAACATTTTTTTTGTGTGTAATATGTAATGAGTATTTTTCTTAGTAGACTGCAAGATTGCCACTGAAGTTCCTAGCCACGCATTTAACCAAGTTTTATAGAGACTGCTGCATTCAGTACATGACATTACGAATTTTTTAAACATAAATTTGAAAAAGTATTCTGTTGATTAAAATATTTATTTATAACTATGTATTATAAACAAAATAAAAATCTAATAATTCACTGAATTACAAACTTACTTATAAATTAAAACAAATAGGAGAGTTTATAAATATCTAAACTAAATGTTAAATTATTTAAAATTTTATTTTCTGAAGTGATTGCTTAAAATTGTTGGACTATTGTCTGTGATGTGTATCGAGTAATTTTTTAAACACAAAACTAATTTTGTAATATTCACAGTCAATAAGCTTCATGGCAGAGAAAATTGAAAATCTAAAAGTAGGGAGAGAAATTTCAAACCCACCCCAATTATATTATAAATTTAATAGTTAAATTTTACAATATTGTTAAAGATAAAAATGTATATCATGGATTTAAAAAAAAATGTTTATCGTTATATATTATATCTGGCTTTAAAATATGATATCGATAAACTTAATAAACTTTGTTTTAATTAACATGAAAAAAAACAAATATTAATTGTAATTACATTCTGATCATTATGCTTGAAAATATCGGTTAACATATTTTGACGGGCCTATATATTAGATTTTAGTATTCTCTGAATCGTTACATTGAACTTTCTGATAAAGTATCTAAATCTAAATATTTGTACCATCAATGATTGTTATCTTATTTAACTATCATCATTGTAGTATAGTATTAAATTTCATATTTGTGATGAAAAAGGTTCAAGAAAGCCGACTAAGGAAAAAAAAATGATCTTTTGTTTTGGAAATTTTAAAGTGAAATTATAAACAATTTTTCAGATTAAAAAACTGAAAAAGAAATACGTGGAATAAAAAAAATGGTGGATAAAAAAGTTTAATGTACATTAAATATAAGTTTAAAGAGCTTCACACACAAAATTAGAAATAAAAATTGCAGTACTTCAGTTCAGATTTTTTTTAAAAACTCTGATCGATCTTACGATTATGTAAAAAATAATAGCATAATTTTCCATGCTGTATATTAGATACTTGTTTGTTTGTGTGATCATGGCAACGCTACACTAGGACGATCTGCCAATGATGCATTGTTAGGCGGACTTTCTAAGGGGTTCTAATGCGTATTCACGTTACATCTGGAGAAAACCTACCAGAACTCCAGATAGTTAGATCGACAGCGGCGCGATGGACCTGAACCCGTTACCTTCACACTTCGGCCGTCTACCACTTTCAGAGACATAACCACTGTGCCATGGTGAGGCGCATATTATATATTATTTGTTCATGTGCAGAGATTGCAGAAAGACTGAAATCAGGCATTCAAAACAAATTTACTACATAATTTTGAATTGAGGCAGGTTCGGGCCGTGGTAGCCCAGTGGTTAAGGCGTTGGACTCGTAACCGGAAGGTTGCGGGTTCGATACCGGCGTACCACTAAAGACCACCGTGTACATGCGGTGCGAAAGGTTTCTCGGCGGTCGCTAGCAGTTTCCGAGGGGTGCCAATATTCAGAAGTCCCCCACCTTCTGATGAGGTTCCAAATTGTGGCGGGAAATTTCGGGAAGGACGTATATGCAGCTCTAAGCGACGCATTCAGTGACGCGAGCTGTACTCTCCTGGCAAATAATTGAGGCAGGTTAACTATTTATTTTGAAAGTAATCGTGCCAGTTCTCTAAAGTGGTTTCGTTAAGATTCAAAAGTATTGTTGTTTACTAGAAGTCAAAGCCCGTTGTGGAGGCAATTGCAACTGGCGCTAGGAAAAGCGTTTCCCGAAAATATGTCTACACTCAATATATTTAATATTTGTCCACTTAAAAAAATAATTTCATGTTCAATTTTTATTATATACCGAAATCGGGATTGGATTTTCTTCTAAAAACGTGCAAAAAACTTTTTCGAAAGTTCACTGGGGACATCCTCACTTATATCAATTTTTCATGCAGAGGTAATCACTTTATATCTGAAAAAAGTTAGGCTGGATAATCTGGAAAAATTATTTTAAATGTGGTGTAAAGGCCAATTATCTGCTCGAGGGATCTATGCCTAGGGAGGGGGGATTTCCCTCCGAGGGGGACTTTCTAAGGAATCCCACCCCGTATTTAGTACCCGAAGTTTCGGAGAAAACCACGGAAAATTCCGAACGTTTAGGTCGGCGGACGCAACCTGGTTTCAAACCAGGCACCTTCCTTCTCCTAGTACAAAGCGCTAGCGCTATGCCACTGGTGGGACCTTAAAAGAATTGGAATCGCGCAATTTTCCCTTCAAACACTGATAACTGTGACTTCAGTATGGCGTAACTGGCACTTGTGACGCCTAATGATTAACATTTCCCACTTTCGGAAATAAAATAGAGATGAACAAAGCGAAAAATCTCCTGAAATAAGGAAATGCGTGGATTTTCAGATTTTTCAAGAAGCGCATATTATTTTCTTTATTTTTATACATAATATGAAAAATTTTTAGTGGATCGTGTATTTTATTACGTTTTTGTGTTTAAAGCTTTAATATTTGAGTAATGGTGATGAAAGTTTATCTTGTATTGGTTCAACCGGAATCGTTACAGAGTCAGAGTCAGGGATCAGCGTGACTATATTGTAGGATAGTGTAAGAATACTGTGTCATAGCTGCCAATTCTCCCGTTTTTTTGTACGGGAGATTACCTACCAGAATTTTTAAACAGTTTTACTTTGCATTAAATTTTTGGCTTTATTTTAAGTATAAGTTGCAAATTAAAAATTAGCGGTGGGAAAACTCGCGAAAAATTCGGGAGAGTTGGTAGCTATGTGTGTTTTGATTAAAGATTGATTTATCATAAAAAATCCTTAAGTTCATCGTAATATACGGCTATTAAACGTCATTAGAACATGTTTTCAACAAAGTATAAATATAATTTAAATCTTTCTTAATTCATTCTTCTTCTTTCATAATCTGAAATGAATGAAACTGAAAAAATATGATAACAAATACTAAAAAATAGAATACATACCAGTAAAAATTTATGTGAAAACTTTTGCTCATCTGCAAATTCTAATCATGTGCATATATTAATTAGTATGTTGTCTTTATGCATATACGGTCGTTTTACTTTCATCAAGTAAAACAAAAAATCATTTGTTCATTTTATCCTCTTAATATAAAGTATATTAAAATATCAAATATCGAAATTTGGAAATTTTCCTTATGTACACAGTGTTTTGTTACTTTTTGTGATTTATCATTGACTGCAAAATCATAAGAAGCATCATATGTGAACAAATCAATGTCTTTGTACTTAAAATTACTTCTACAGCAATTCTTTTATACAGACGTGATAAAAAAGCAAGTACGTATAACTATTCAGTGTACAATAACACTTGTTTATTTCTTTTTTCATTTAGAAACACAGATATATCGGAAATACAAATCTCTCTTTCTCAACGCTATCTCACATCAACCTCTACCCTTCCCGATTGAACTGATTGAGAACGACAGTTCTGAATCTTTTCCTCCTCGGCAATCAGGTATATTCAGTTTGTCTCTAGTTTTTTTCGATATTTACTCAATTTAGGCCTTTCGAAGCTCCTCTAAGGCATCGCACACTTATCGGATTTTCGTTTTCACCCTCAGCCAAAGTCTCATCATTTTTCGCTTTTGAAGATACGATGCGTGTGAGAGAGAGAACTCCAGAGATTTTTCACAATGCCGTGTTAGAATTTTTCGTGTTATCAGATTAATTGAGTCGATAGATCGCTCCGGGATTTCATTTTGCGAATGCATTGTCGAGTGATGTTTTGAATATTGCATGGGAGCTGTATCAAATTTTAACAGAGCTCCAGAAAAATGCTTTTTAATAGATTTATCCCTGCAAGCGTGCGTCATCAGTCATCCCATAAATGCCTGCGCACTTGCATGATAAAACTTACCCGAATCTGTTTTTATTTTATTTATGTTGTTTTATTTATTTATTTATTTTTACCGTAAGTTTATCAGTGCGTTGCTTGTTCATTCTTCATTTGAGTATGCAACTTTTGAATTATTAAACTGCTTTAAGAGACATAAAAGCGCAGGGTAACAGTAATTGTTGACACTGACCTAATTAATGGCATTGGGGTACAATGAAACATACTATCTAAAACCAGTAAGGTTTGTCACAAAAGTTCACACACATATTATAGAAATACGTGTACCAGTTAGTGATTGAGAGACAATCGCGTGCGCGCGCATTTTTACAACAAAGACAATTATTGGATTTTCGCCATTGAAAGTACTAAATTTGAAGTACTTTCATTTAAAGCATTGCATTGAAAGTACTTTCATTACTAAAAGTAATTTTGTTTTACCTCTTTGGTCTCACAGGAATGATTATTACTTTCCGAACATGTACCATGTAAGGAAAGTATTGCAATCATGAAAAAATTCGACTTCGAGATTTTGGTGTATTGACACGTTTTGAGGTCTTCTGAATTCATCTATGCTATTTTTACTATATGTTTGTATGCATGTGTGTGTGTTTGTGTGTATGTGAGTGAACACGATAGCTCCTGATTGAGCCATTCGATTAAGCACAAATTCGGTATATATATATATTATCAACCACCGTCGCAAGACCGGCATTAATTTTGGTGCGTATAGGACTTACAGTTTTTCTACAGGGCTACCACAAAGATTTCTTTTACATTATGGCATATCGGAAGAAATTCTTGAAAGTGCTCTAGCGTATAAACAGTACATTCGATTGAGCTCAAATTGGGTATGTATGTCATAAACCACCATCGTAAGACCGGTATTGATTTTGGTGTGTATAGGACTTATAGTTTTTCTACAGGGCTACGACAAAGATTTCTTTTACATAATGGCCTATGGGGGGAAATTCTTGAAAGTGCGCTAGCGTTTAAACGGTACATTCGAATGAGCTCAAATTGGGTATATATGTTATAAACCACCGTCTTAAGACCGGTATTGATTTTGATATGTATAGGTCTTTGATATGTATAGGATTTCTTTTACATTATGGCGTATGGGGAGAAATTCTTGAAAGTGCGCTAGCGTTTAAACGGCGCATTCAATTGAGCTTCAATTTGGTATATATGTTTGAATTATTCATCGATTAAAATTTATTTAAATGCTTGGTAATGCTCTTATTCGTAAGTGTTCGGAAAGTCGAGTGGATTCACTCCAGATTTTTTATATTTCAAATACTTTGATCACTGTGTTATGGTCTTCATGCTCCCAAAGCCAGAATTAAAAAAAAAGAAATATTAGGAATTATTAAACAGTTATTTATTTTGTATCCTCAGTGAGGGGTACAATGAAACATGCTGTATTGGACACCGTTAATCCCGTATGAATGCATTCACTTAAAATAAAGATGTTACTATCAAACATTTAGATAGACAACACATAAAGTTAAAAAGGGATTGTTTTTAAATCGTACTCCATAGTCTTCATACTCTGAAGATGGTGACAATCCAGATTACCTTTCGACTAACAAACTAAATTATACAGATTATGAGCTGTCCTCGCACAACATGCATGGCGCTAGCAATGTCGCTCAAGATGGTTATGTTTTAACCCTTTGAGACGCAAGCCTTTCCCAATGCTGAAAAAAAGGACAGCCGTTGCCATCGCTTGACTTAACTACCAGCAAGATGGCGGACGATCGAAACGTTCATCGCGTGCCACAGATATAGAGACCCTCTTCTTGACGACAGCTGGTTATGCCGGCCACAGCCAGCTGTCGTCAAAAAAAGGGTCTCTAGAAAACTAGTCTAAAGAACTTTAAAAGTAGGACTAGTCTAAAGAACTTTAAAAGAAGTCTAAAAGAACTTTTTAAACTCGCCCTTTAAACTGAACGGTATCCTTCGTAAATGTTTACATACTTTTTGAATCGCGCTTGAAGTGTATTAATGCCTCTAAACAGCCACAGATCGCCATGAATTGGAGTTATTTTGAATACTACTGTAGGAGAGCCATGAAGTTCTACAGATACCATTTTCGACAGAGAGCATTATTATTTGATCCTTAATAAATAACACATAATAAACAAAAAACTAATAACACTAATAAACAAACCAACTAATAAGCAAACTAAAATTAATGACATATATTAATTTTGATTTGTTTTAAACGGAGAATTATGTTTGAATTCTTTTGGGTGTTCTTATGAAAGAAATCTACGTACACCATTTTCAATACATATTGTGCAGTACATAGAAATAACGTAAATAAATTTCGTAGAAATCCATTCAGATTTACGGCACTTAAAGCACTGATGGAAGAACGGACGGACAGACAGACAAACCGAAATTATAAATACTTTTCAACTTTGTTGGAAAGCGTTAAAAACTGAAAAAAAAAAGAAAACTTAACTATTTTGGAAACACACATCGGAAAAATGCAGTTTGAGTCTCTGAAGTATTTTTGATGAAATTCCAAAGATTGCGCAAGGTGACCTTGCATATAATAATTCAGACAGAGATTTAAATTTATATGAGGCTTAAATTTCTGAGCATTAATATTTTCTCAATTTCCTACGCAAGATTTCTCTCTTTTATCCACAAAAATAGCAGAGCGGCTTATTAAAATCTTGCGTAATAACAGTCTGCGATTCCTCATATCATCCTGCGCGAATTTTCGTAATTTTATAGAGAGTAAATTAATCTGTTACTTTAGAGTTTATTAAGCGCCGCGGCATAAGTAAATGTGTAACCGGTTTTAAGCTCTAGTTCATTTAATGCCCACGCTTTTAAAAGATAGGTAGCGAAATGTGCCATGGAAACCGAGGCCTGCACTATGTGAGTAAATTTAATAATCCCCGTCTTAATGGCTTCTACTGAGATAATATATTCTGTCCAATGAGCAGAAGAATGCAAACAAAGCTATTTCCTGAATGCCTGAAATTAATTTGATGACGCCTGAGAGCGAAGCGTATATCTACAGCACGGTGATACGATAAGGATTAATTCATATGCACATGGAAAAGTGATAGTACTTATTAAAGATCTATTACCTTTTGAGAAACGCTCTATATAGGGTTTAGCAAGAATTTCCTGGATTCAGTACTTTTCATGTAAAACTTAGTAAATTATTATACTGTTTCTCAAAGGGTATTAACCCTTTAAGGCGCAGTGATCCCGGTCTGGGAACACCCAAATCTAACGCTTTGACTGTTGCCAGTCACGAAGAATAGATTGTATTTCTATAAAAATAGTTGCGGGTGGCATAGCTCCACGAGAATTCTTTACTTTTTAGCTCGTCCTTTCCCGTAAAAAATGGTCGCGATTATTTTTAACAGCACTGACATCTGCCGAAAAATGGAAGAACGCGAGAACAGCTGGATAGATTGCCCAATGCTGGAAAAAGGGCAGCCGTTGCCATCGCTCGACTTAACTACCAGCAAGATGGCGGACGATCGAAACGTTGCGCGAGCACAGCCGGCTGTCGTCAAAAAAGGGTCTCTAGATCTGTGGCACGCGATAAACGTTTCGATCGTCCGCCATCTTGCTGGTAGTTAAGTCGAGCGATGGCAACGGCTGCCCTTTTTCCAACATTGGGAAAGGGTTGTGCCTCAAAGGGTTAAGGACGCTGGAACGGTTGAAATCTATGTATACATAAACACGCTTAGGAAAACCTTTGTGTCCCTTTTGCAGTACATTGCGCGAAAGGATGAGCGCGAAATTCGGCAGAGTTGAAGTTCGTATGAAGGTGTTTGTGTGAATGTAAAAAAAAAAAAATGTGTAATATGCTAATGCACTGTAAAAAAATAGAGAAGTAATTCGGCACGCAGTATTTCGCGCCAAGTCAGGCGATGGTTCCATTGTGGTGTCAATTTTGAAATAACTACACTAAGTTTCAGCAGTGCTATAGGGATATAGTATTACAACAAAATTTGCAAAAGTGAAATTATTCCAGAGTTTGGTGAAACGCCAATGATTGAAATGTGCTTCAGCCCTGTGCTTGGCGACTTTTTTTAGACAGTCCATAAGTGCTCGAAATGTTGTAAATTACATGTTTCAAATCTGTTGAAAAACAAACCGAACAGGGCAGGTTGCATTGGAAGAGACGCTCAACAGAAACGCGCCAATTCGACAATTCTTTCACTATCTCCTGCCAAGCAGTATGCTAAATAAAGCAAATTTTCTCCGAAAATATTATTGAAGAAATACCTCAGCAATTAATAGGGAATGGAAATAACATTTCTAATGAAGTGTATGGGAATATTTCCAGGAATTTACTCTGAGATAATATATTGAAATCAGTTATAATAGAACCTAAAATTGATGATTGAACTATTATTAATGCTAACTTAATCGAATAGCTGATGAATACAGAACATAGCTCAATGAAATAATTTGCTATGATGACAATGAAATCCATAACTATCCAGTAGAGTTTTTGAATTTGACTATGAGTGGTCTGTGGTGTTTCTTTTTTTTTCGGTTTGCCGGGAGCAAGTGAAAGATTGCCAAATAATTGTGATCAGCGCTAAATACTTACAAATCTAAAGTGATTTCCACTACATAATTGTTTATTTCTTTCCATATTTTGGAAGTTTAATTTAATTTCGTATTTTAATTTAATTCCACACGTCTTAGCCAATTCCATATTATGTAACCAATAAGTATGCAAATTTCTTTTTAGTATATTGATATTTTGTATATGTTGAATTCGGTATATAAATACTATTTTGTATACGAATTAAAATTTCCGGCTTTGTCATGGGGAACGACAGTGTTTCAGAAGTAGTCTTGAAACGTTTCTCAGAAAAAACAGTTGGCGGGATTTGCGTCCGAATAACGGAAAAATATCGTAGTTTGCCACCACATAAGTTAGTGCTGAAAGTTAATTACATCGTTATACTAATCAGAAACTTGAATACAAAGGAAGCAGTCAATGGAACAAGAATGCGCATGAAGTTTAAATATCGTAATACTATTGATTGCAAAGTTTGAACTGGGACCGCAGGTAATTAAAGAATTTTAATTCAACTTATAAAATATTCTGCTACTACTTTACTATATCCTTTCAAAAAACTCAATTTCGAAATATACCTGCATTTGCGATGACAGTAAATAAATCTCAAGGGCAACCATTCGATAACAGTACAAATGTATTGAGGCAGCAAGTTTTTATACATGGTCAGATATACGCCTCAGCAAGTAGAGTTCAATCATTCGACGGTTTAAGATTTTATAACCCCATACATAATGGGCGTTTAGCCGAGGACAGGTCCATGCTGAATTTTCGGAGGGGGCCACTAGACTTTTTAGATTAGCCTAAAAAAATTAAAAAAGCAAACTGAGTGTGTGAAATCGGATGGGAACGTGTGAAATCCAAGGTCGGTAGTGGTAGATGACTTCTATGACCCACTCGCTAGAGCTGCCTTTGCTTTTAGCAAAATATGTTAGAGTTTTTACACAAACACCGTCTTCACAGAAAAGTGTGGTGGTTGAAAAGTGAAATTGTGCAAAAGTGGTCACCCTAGACACATGGACCTTTTAGTCAAGGTGGTCATTTTTAGTAGGTTCCACTGTATATGGAATCTTGAGACATACTCTTTGACAGAACTTTATTCACGCTCTGAAATTAAAAAAAAATAATGCTTTATGGTCGAGTTTCGACCACTGGCAGACAACTAGTAGGTATAAATATACAGGGTGTCTCAGCTAAACGTTCGAAAACTTCTAGGACATGCAGGACAGACCTAGATGACTCGGAGTGACACAGTAATTTATGGTCGCACACGTCGTCTTTGTGCACGGGCTAATAATCGCTATTAAGATCGTGTTGAATTAGTGGCGAAGATTTCGACTATAAATTGAAAATAACAACTTGATCTCTTACAAAATGTATGTCAGTAAAATATGCAGTTTAGAATTTCTTTTTACT
This sequence comes from Cheiracanthium punctorium, assembly GCA_038373885.1. Taxonomy (NCBI): domain Eukaryota; kingdom Metazoa; phylum Arthropoda; class Arachnida; order Araneae; family Cheiracanthiidae; genus Cheiracanthium; species Cheiracanthium punctorium. Next base: position 269,061 of record JAWZYV010002231.1, read on the forward strand.
TTAATGATCCAATAATCAAAACATACTGCCCGTTGCTTACGAAACTGAGGTAAGAAATTCAACTGATGATTCTTTTTTTTTTAAAGTGATTATAAATAAGTGTTTGTAGACAAGGTTTAAGACCCTACATTCCTATGTGATCCAGAGTCATCCAGGTCTACCCTACAACTCCTAGAAGTTAGGAAACGCTTAGCTGAGGCCGCTGGCTCTGTCAAAGCTTGTTGGCCTATCTCCTCCTAAACCGTGGGACTTTGAGTTTTGACTAAGGTGCCCACAGATTCGAAAAATTCCGAGGAACCTGCTAAGCTGACTTAAATTTCGGAAATCGAATTATTTTAGAAAATATTAATAAAAAACTGAAAAATAAACATAATGGTTGCCAGATTTGGCATAAAATCATTCATTCCTTTGCAACAAAGCGTTTCCAAGTATCTAGAATCGCGTGAAATTCACTAACATGAGTTAGAATAACGCCCATTTTAAGCCAAAATAAAAACTATGTGAAATAAGTAACTCAAAATGTGTTACATAAAGTTGACAATTTTCAAATAATAAGTTCGCTTAGACAACAGGAGTTTAGAATGAGCGATTATTCGTTTTTCCAAAACAGAATAACTAATATCTTGAAAATGAAAAATAATTAAAATGCAGATTATTTTAAAGCCGGTTCGGTCCAGCTGGATTATTTGCTACCAGTAGAACTATTTGGTGGCGTTAACTATGCCATTATAGCAGTTACTTTGGATATTTGCTAGCGCGACGAGATGGTATAATTCATTGTGCTAAGTACGCCAATCTGCAAACGATTATGTAAATGAAAATATGGATAATGGTTTTCCAGTAATATTAAATGAACAGTCATTATAGGTTGTGAACATGTGTAAATCGCCAAATAATGAAAAGTCGCCATTGGTGGCAAGCTATCCTATCTGTTCCGTAGCTTTTATTAACTTTACATGTACGCAAGTCGCCAAATATTGAAAAATCGCCATGGGTGGCCAATTTGCAAGGTGTCCAATAGGTTTTACATTATTAAAAATACAGCTGAAACAGATGTTCTGATTTTATGACGCTTTAGCTCCTAATTAATATAACTTTTGAATGGCAACATTAAATATCATTGTGTTTCTGAGGAGTGAAAATAATTTTTCCAGCGGTTATAAGCGGAGTCCGCACTACAGGTGGAGTATAGCTCAGGACTCGTACAACACGGATTCCTATAACAAAATATCTTCCGTGTTATGAGGGGGAGGGGGGTCTACTGTAGTGTGAAGTTTAAATTTTTATGTACCAATGAACATGCAAGAACCAAGCAATGTGTAGCTCAGTAACATTCTATCTGATTCAATCTTCGTGTTTTGTCTGTTGAAATTGTCTTTTTTACGAATAAGCCTTATTAGGGGCCAAATGTCTCATACGAAAAGCAAGCGTAGCGAGTCTGGGGGCCTTGGCCCCTAGTTCTGTATAAATATTCTAAAATTTATGCACAAGATATCGCAGTTTACGAATTTTTCGGCTCTATTCGAGTGAATATTTATAAAAAATCATACAAAATGGAGTATAAAGTAATGCATGATTTTTATAACCTCTGAAAAGTTTTTTTCATTAAAAAAATATAAAAACAAACGCATTGTTTAATAATGATGAAACATTAAAACAAAGAAATAGCGTAAACAAATGCATATAAAGGTGCAAAAATGAGTGTTAAAATTTCCTGAAAATAAAATCAGAGCGGAAATTAAGATTTAGACGTCAAAGTAAATATAGCTACCTATTTTTAAGTCTATTGTAAAATGTTAAACATGAAAAAACATATGAATTCCACCTTAATGTTATGTAATCAATTTCGACATTTGCTTTTACGAGTAAATAACTGAAGAAATATATTGATTAAACTCCATAAAAGAGTTAGTAGAAGGTCATAATTCTCTTAAAATTGAATAAAAGACGTGTATGAAAGACGTTGTGTATAAACGTTTGTATGTGACGTTTTGTATGTGTATAAAAGACGTTTCCTGATTTTTTATAGAAACAGTGTAAAATACATTTTTAATACAATAGTTCTCAGAATTTCAAAGATCTTTAAAATATTCATTAATAAAATATCTTGGCCTATACATTAAATATAAGTGATTGGATGTACTGAAAATTACATATATAACTTAATTATGCGTTAAATTTATTAATAATTTTAACAAATAATTTAAAAATAACCATAATTAATTTGTTCAACTAACTTTCTCAAAAATAATTATTATAATAATTTCACGTCTCTTTTAAAAAATCGTATTAATTTTTTATTTTTCAGTTACTTAAATTGCATGAAGCGAAAACATTTACAAGCAAAATAAAATTTTCGATTTGAAAAATTGATTTCGAATGACTAAAACTTTAGCTGATACAACTTAAACAAACATTTTTGGTGAGAAAATAACATTTTTAACTCTATTTAATGCATTTAATGACTTTTTATCTATATATCGAAAGCGTATATTTAAAAAAAGGAAAAAATGATTTTTTTATGGTTTAAGATAATTTTTTTCTGAGAAGGATATACTCAGTCTTTAAACATTACGCAAATCTTAATAAAAAGTTTCTTTTTTTTTCCAAAAATGCCATTTATCTCGATAAGTCTTTTAGAAATGATAAAAACACTTTTTTTCTTTTCTAGCAGCAAACACTTCTAATCTATTAACATTATGCAAATTATATCAAAGAAAGTAAATATTTTACGAATTTGTCTAACGAATTGTACTTAGTAAAGTAATAATAAGTGTTAAAGAGTTTCTGAGTTATTTAAAATCACCGGTTGAGGGTCGTTCATTTATTGGTATACATTTTAAGTAGGAATTAATGAAGTAATTACAGCTGATAGGGATTGAAAACTTGATCATTAATCTTCGTTTACCTCTCCACGAATCACAAATAATGGTGAGAACTATTTCGAATTAGTGATGAAAGATATTTAATTGTTTTAATTATTTTAAAATTTACCTCACATATGCTTCTTTAAAAGTCGGTGAAAAACAATCCAGTTTTTAAAAAAAAATTAAAAGACTTTTCTCCAATAGAGGGCCCTTGCCGGCTTGGTTATTGGCCACGACAGAGGCCGGAAGTGTTGGCCACTTTATTATGGAGGCCCTCCATAAGTGGCAACGTTGCCCCCTAGGAAACCGACGTAGCTCAGGCTCCTTATTTTGAACCAGTTCCACTTAAGAGAACTGCATCTGGATTGGCACCCCCCAAAGGTAAAATTTCAACATGGAGGAGGGTTTACGTGGACCAGTTTTCCTTCAAGTACACAGTCCCACACCTGCCCAGTCGAGAAATGTTGTCACCCTCCCCAGCGCTGATTGGAGTCAACGGTGCTTAACTTTCCTTGTTCTATGGGAACCAAGCTTCAAATATCTGACTACATTAAAAGTAACTTACGACATATATTTTTTTGTGGGGCAATATGACATCTAGTAACTGAATTTTTAAAAATTATTGAGACTTTTTTGTGGTTTTGTTTTCTTTCAAAATACCAGATCCTTGATAATCCGTCAAAAGCCGTTCTTTTATCTCCAAGAAATGGGCACCATGTTTATGTAGAAGACTAACTAAGATTTGATTGAACATATTATGCAGAAGTTTAAGTATAATTAGTTCTTGGAAAGATAACTGAGCATACTTTTATTTTCAGATGTTTTATGTGAAATGTACAGCTGCGGAAAAAAAAGTCTCACTTGTTCTTTATTTCGCCGTCGTTCGTCGTACAGCAAAGTTATATATACCATTCGTTTGCAAATAACGCATACTTTAATTTACTATTAATTTAATTTGCATAAGGGGCCGTCTTCATATTTAATTCTGCATCAACTTCGTTTTTCTCAATGGCAACACCGTATTTTTACTTTATTAAACGAAAGAAAACCTTCAAAGTACCCTAAATATAAATTTTCATCAATTTTCTACGATAATTTTCGGAGATATTGCGAATTAATTTTTGCGCGTTTTTAAGGGACTTTCTGCAAATTGAAAAACTATTTGTAGGTTCCGAGCTTTTCGCATTTCATTAATTTCGCTCGCGAGAGTTAAAAGAAATAAATATTATTTTCAAGGAAAATATTGTTTCCATCTGTCAAAGTTTTTTGTACTGAGAATATCAAGGGTAGAAATTAGACTGTTTAGTCTGTGGTCCAAATGATTCGTGAGTTCATAACTTTCTTGGTCGGTACACATGATTTAAGGGGAAAATGCAAAACGACTGCTCACGATTTTGAAAATCTTTCTAATTTTGAAATTGTTATTCAGTATTTCCCTTGGTGTTTCTCTTAGACAGCTGAAATGTTCGCAGGAGTTAGAGGCTGCTTTCTGCTCTTCTGACTACAATCATGGATATTACTCAGCTATGGGCGAACCTGAAGAATGGTTTCATAATTGAAAATTTATGTGTTTGAATTTCCTGTAAAAAACGCAATTACTTTTTTGCCAACCCAATATTATCACTGTGTTTGTTATTTCTCTTTCTTCTTTTAATTATATCGTCTGCAATGTGCAATATTCTTAAGACTTTTGGCGGTATTTTAATTTATAGTCAGATGAAAATTTAGACAGAAAAACGTGATTTTGAATGTTTTTTTGAATGTTTGATAAAGTATGGGGAAGTCCAAAGACTTAATGTTTCCGATATTAAAAAAGGTTCATGCCTGGAAAGTTGAGGATGTTAGTTTTTCAGAAATAGGATGCTGTATTGGAAGACATATATCTACTGAATCTAATTCTATAGCTGGAAAATATTTTATTTGTGGGAATATGGTATAGGACGCAACAATAGACGCTTTATAGAATCACCATCAAACTGTAAAATCCTCTAATTTAGTTGCTTCAAAAGTTGATATTTTTTAATACCGGTATCTTTTACTGTGTTTTTTCACAAAATAAATCTAACTTACGTTTATTTTATGCAATTTTCAAAAAATTGTCACTTAATAAATTTATATATGGTCCCTTAACTCGTGAAAATAACATATTTTATTTAATACTAGCAGATCCGCACGGCGTTGCCCGTGAACCCCTTAAATTATGCAATTTACAAAATCTGACATGTAAACTGCAACTCCAGATTAGTATTCTAGGCCGCAATTATATAATAGAATGTGCAGATAATGGTTCCAGAGTTTCAGGTACGTACTTACAAACGCACCACTAAAAACAACTCACTGCTGTGACGTCACACATTTCTCCCATTTTAAAAAACGGAAGGGGAGTTTCGCATAGTATTCGAATGGCAGAACAATTTTTCACAAAATAATTTTTTAACCACAGTTTTTAAGTATTTTTTTAAAAAAAATTGGCCAGGTATTGTAAAAGGAATAGATATAGATGAAGAAAAATAAACATATAATTTGCTTTAAAATTGCTGGAGTTATTAAATATTTCAATCAATTTTAGGAAAAACGCGCCAAATAAAGAAATATCGCCAAATTTGGCGCTAAAAATAAGTCCCCAAAATTAGGTTTTCGAAGACCTACGACCCATAGAACCCGAGATTTCCAGAACATTACATATCAATGCAACAAAAAGCAAAATTTAACTATTTAACGCATAGAATACGAATTTTAAACTATTTTAAACCCCAGAACAGCGGGTTGCTCCCAAAATAAGTAACACAGGGTAAGAAAATTTCCGTTTTAAAACGGTTTTTAATTAATAATTAAAAAAAGTAATTAAAATTTTAAAATTCTGATTCTCAGGTGCACATTATCGGCATTCATGGGCTTATATATTAAAATTTTCAGAGTTTTGTGTGCAGTAGATTTGTCTGGAGACTGCACACAGACAGATTTACAAACATTCATTTTTATTATTATAGAGATAGATAGATTTGGCGTAAACCTGATGAAATTTTCGTGCCCTTTCATGCTTCTCAAATGCAAACGATTTGTTTCATAGTAGCATTCGGGCGAAACTCGCCAAGCATGGCAACGTAAAAAACGGTTTTTTACTTTTGCGGTTACCACTCACTTCAAGCATAAATCTTTTCATGAGGCCAAAGTTCGCCAAACATGACGATCTAAAATCGGTTTTTAATTAATAATTTAAAAAGTAATTAAAATTTCAAAATTCTGAGCCTCAGGTGTACATTACCGAAGGAATGGGCTCACATGTTCGAATTTTCAGAGCTCTGCGTCCAGTAGTTTTTTCTGGACATCGCACGCATGCAGATTTTCAGACATTCATTTTTATTGATATAGATTGGCGCAAAACTGACTAAATTTCCGTGCCATTTCATGTTTTCCAATGCATGCGATTTTGTTTCACAGTATCATGCTGGCGAAACTCGCCGAGCATGGCATCCTGAAAACGGTTTTTAATTAATAATGAAAAAAGTAATTAAAATTTTAAAATTCTGATTCTCAGGTGCACATTATCGGACTCATGGGCTCATATATTCAAATTTTTAGAGTTCTGCGTGCAGTAGGTTTGTCTGGAGACCGCACACATACAGACAGACAGATTTACAAACATTCATTTTTATTATTATAGATAAATATAGATAAATGAAACTACTGAACGTAAAAATTTGAAATTTTGCATAGCCATGTAATTTTATTTTCTGCATCTAATTCCATCGAAATTTCACTAGGTCGCTATTCATAATTTTTTTTAATATTAATTTAATAATTCATAATTAATATTAATATTTTATTAAAAATCATCATTAAATTATGTTAGGGTCGTTTAGTTCTAATAGTACGAATAAAAATCAGCTTCTTATTATCAATATTATATGAGATATGAATTGAAGTATGAAAAAATATTTTAACATATGGGGAGGGGGATTTTGGAAGCTCATAACTAACCCAATTTCAGTTTAAATATCTTGAAAATGGGTATCCGGGGTTAAAATGAGCTAAATTTTTGAAATATGAAGTGAAATCTAGGGGTTGCTATTGAGAAAAAAAAAGTTGGTTCAAATTTTAATATGTAGATGGCCTCTTATGCAATTTTTATGCATAGCAAATTAAAGTGTACGTCAATCGTAAACGATTGGTATCTGTAACTTTGCTGTACGCCGAACGACGGCCGAAAAAAGTACAAGTGGGACTTTTTTTTCCCGCAGTACTTTGAGTACTTGAATTTTTCGAATAGTTTTGCTTGTAATTAGGCAATATTTTGCAGCGATTTCCGTATTAATATTCAGACAGTTAGCGTTAGGCTTAGTTCAGTTGTTTTAATTAATTTCTAGACTTATTTATATTATCGACGAAAAACAAAGGCTTTTGAAAATTCACTTCATATCACTTTCCAGAAGGTTCTCCTGATTCTTATAAGGACCTAAAATTGTGAGAGTCTATGTTAAAGTAGAATATTTCGGTTTCATCACTTGTTCTATCCCGGAAAACGAAATAAAGCAGTGCATGAATAAACACTTCCACCTGTCACTTCTTTTTTACCAAATTTTACATATGAATAGTTTTTTCTGCAATATATTGACCACTAAATTGGTAAGTAACGTTACGTGTGTATGAACAATTTGAATCATGAGCTATCAGAAAGGAAGAAGTTTGCTGATACTTGTGGTTTGGTGGAATTTACATTTCTACTTCCGAGTCTACAGTGCTTTTTGAATTAATTGCTTCGCTATCATTCTTCACCCAGATAATATGACTACGATAAGGAAAGATTTTGAAAACATACAAATATTAAAAATATATTTTCCCATAATTTAATAAACAGGAGTCGTTTGTGTACTGTTAAATTTTATTCAAAGGAAATTAGTTTTACATAATGTATGCTTAATGTACTTTCACTATTCTGCTAATTAAATGTAAAAAAGGTTATTACATAGATATCATTGTTTATTACCACACACTATTAAGAATTTATATTTAACTGCAGTACAATTTCATTTTGAAGTACTTGTGAAAATATTTCCCGGTATTGTAATTTTGAACTAAAACGTAAGATACCTTGTTTGTAGTCTATTGACCAATAAAGCTTTTGGAATAGCTGATTCACATTTTAGCTATATTTGTCATTTATAATAAATTTGTGGCAGCAGTTCTCCCATAAAATAGCCATAACGGTTTCTGTATTTCACACAATGTTGAATTTTCCCATAAGCAAAGCTTTTAGTCTGTCTAAATGTTCCTCTTGGGCGATTGAAATGGAATTTTATAGCATGATAATTTAACTTAGTTGCTTGTATACCTGATGAAGTGGCAAGAATGACACAAAGCATTCAGATATTCCGATGAGTACCGTTGGAAAGTTTAATATTGCTAAATGTATCTGGCAGATTCTGAATTAAATCTAGCATCTTACTCTCTATTCGCTTTAATTTTGACTCGATGATTGGAAATAACACCAGGAAAAGCACGAAGAATCTACTGAATATTACCGTTTCAGTATATACATAATCGTATTCCATCGCGCGTTTTGTAATGAGTTAAATAGAAATTACTAAATGATATTAAGAGTGGTAAACCCTGAATTTTAACGGCTGTATTTTATTGTACTTTTCTGTGACGGTTCTTATAATTAAAATGCGCAAGGGAAAATGCAATTACAACTGATAGAACTTCATTAGGAATCAAATAGGTATCATGCTTAATATAATATCGAATTCATCCCATTCATGCTTAAACAAGTGACGAAAACGAAAACGCTATCTATTTGTGTTTGAATGCCACATATTTATGATTTCTGACGTACTTAAAATATTGCAATAAAATACTTATGAAGTACTTAAAATATTGGTATAAAAATAGTTACTATATGGCGAAATAAACAATTATATAATAATGCTTGTGTATCTATATAAAGATTAATGTCGTTAATTTTGTAATTATTTTCTTTCCGTTAAGTTTGTATGTTTGAATTGCGCTTATTATCGCTTAAGCATACGGCTAATTTAGTCCTTTTAAAAATCCTAAAATACTTATTTACGGCTGTGTAACTAGGTATGTTTAAATTTAAAATCAGAGTTACACATGAACAGTAGGAGATTTTATAAGTAAAACCATCTGTTTTCATTTTGTGTGATATACGAACTGTGGCATCGTAATTTTCTTTGGTAGAGAAACAGCTCCCTTGAGCTTTAAGTGGAAATAAATTCTGGGTGCGGCACTTAAGTGAAGTTGATTCGAAAAACATGTTCTATTTCACTGATAGAACATTTGTAGGGGTATGTCATTTCATGGTTACAATATGTCGGAAAATTTAGATACTTTTGTTTCAACATTTAAAAAAAAATAAAACAGTTGTTTTGAAGTATTATCAATTAACCCGTTCCACATTTTTTCTTAATTCTATTGGAAATACACGCAAAATCGCAATGTGAGGTGTGCAAGAAGCTGATTTAATCGGTTTTGAATAAAATGTTATTAACACTTAAAAAAAAATTATTTAGCAGCCTTGGGTAATACTGAGTACTTGAAATTGTTTGATTTGAAGCTTGTGACGTTAGGATTATACGCCATATTGCGGAAATTTTTTTTCTGGCGATATGAAAGTACCTTTCATGCCATGCATTTTAAAGGGATCGGTTATTTAAAAAAACGGTGATTTTGTGTAGAAAAAAAATCAAGTTAGTAGAAAGAAAGTCTACCTTTAAAAATTTATCACCAGAAAGTTATTTTTTAACGCTTGATATTTAGAAAGAAATTACAGATTCAAAAATAATCTTTTTTGATGTGAATTAATACTTTTTTGGTACATAAAAATGAATTTAAATTATTTAATTCAGGGATTATGCAATTGTTAAATTATCACTTCCATTCTCTCGAATTTCAATACTAAATGGGTTAGAAAAACATATATCCATATCGTAGCAAATAAATAAATAAATAAATAAACAAAACAAAACAAAATGAAATAAAAAAAATAAATAAATAAATAAACCGGACAGTTTATTGAAACGCTCACTACACATTGATGCAAAGAAAAAAAAAAGAGCAGTGAGGATATTTTTCTTTCACTTCGTACTAAGTTTATTTTTCTATAATTTAAAACTTACTATTTAGTCAATGGCGATAAATGCTCAAAATTTAATGACGAATATGCCATCGAATGTTAAATTTACACGTATGCAGTTTCTTATAAATTTCTTTTCAGAGACAGAAAATCAATTTTCCAATTTTAATATTTTACTAGCTGATTACCCGTTCTCCGCACGGTGGGAAACGAATATTTTCCTTAAACATATAATTCGAATTAAACCCAGTATGGCGGAATCTCAAAACGCGTAAAAAATACTTGAATCGTGACTAAAAGTTGACGTCATGAGTGCAAATCTGAGATGATTGCAACCTGATGACAAAAAAAACTTCGTCAGTGTCACTGGCGATGAAAAAAGATCTTTACGGTATCCAACTGAAACTTCTCTCTTTCGAAAAATGCCTGATTTCTACATCACATAATTTTGTTTTTTAGGCTTAATTATAGCATTTAATAAATACCATATGAATAAATTACATGATGTTGACAACTATTTTATTTTATCTTGCATTTCCTAAAGTGTGGAAAATACATTAGCGCAGTTATTTTGCAGATGGCTTTATTGAATTTCACCTAAATTAACAAAACATTACATAAAATAATAGTTGCATCACGTACGTTAGAAGTCAAAATTGCACACAGTTTTCGTAAAAATCAAGTCGCATTTCAAATGAAAACATTTGTGACGTAACTTCTGCGATAAAGTTTATCACCCTTACTAAACTCTTAATGCAGTATCACACTTGTTACATAAAACTGACGTTGGTCTCACTGTCAACTCGCTCTAAATAAATAACTAATTTCATGTTTTATTTTTAACAATTTACAGTAGACCCCTTCATAACATGGGTCTAAAACACGAATTCGTAGAACACGGCGAAAAAATTGTGATCGTTTTCGTGTAACACGTTAAAAGAGACTCGTACAGCACGGTAAAATGAGACACATGTTCTGATATTATGACTTTTTAGCTCCTGTAATTAACATAACTTTTGAATGGCAACACCAAACATCATTGCATTTCTACGGAGTGAAAATAAGTTTTGCCGCGATTATTCCGCGCAGTCCGCACTCCAGGTGGAGTATAGCGCAGGACCCGTACAACACGGATTCCTATAACACCGAACGTATCTACCGTGTTATAGGGAATCTAGTGTAGTTGCATAGTGTCAAATTCAAAAGAAAATTCTGGGTTGCCGTATTTAGTAATATTTCATCTTACCTTGGCGGCAAATATCCGAACTGTATCAAAAGTAAACTTTACAAAATTTTTAATTATGTATAACCCTCGAAACAACTTCGGTGTTTACCATCTACAACGGTTTTTCATGACGTGACAACATAAGCTTGCGTGCAGTGGCGTAGCCAAGCAGGGGATAGGCGGTCACAACCCCCCATGAGGAGTTTATTGCCATACAAAATGAATATTCTTCACTCCCTTATCACACACGCGTATACATACATATGTGTGAGCTGCAGTAGTCGTAACACCTCCATGAAAAATTTCTGGCTACGTCACTGCTAGCGCATAATTGATCATTTTTCTTTTCATGTATCAGTGATCAATATACTTCGGGATGAGATCTCTATTAAAAAAAAAATGGTCTAAAAAATCTGACCCCAGAAAACTCTGATTAACACAGTGGGGTTACCATGGGCCGTACCCAGAAAAAAATTTCGCGGGGGGGGGGAACTAAAATATGAAAAAGGCCCAATTTTTCACAAAAAGCTTCACAAAATTATTGTTTTGCTATCAAATTTTTAGATTTCGGCGGGGGGGGTACCGGACCCCCTGGTCCCCCCCCCCGAGTACGGCCTTGGGGGTTACACAAATACGCGCCGGACATATGCTCTTGTTTATATCCGGAGGAGCATGTATATTAGTGCTTATGTGCAGCTCCGGATAATCTGCCAGCAGGCAGCAAAAATTGACATAAAAATGGCACCTACACACGAAGGAAATAAAATTAAAGGTATGTAGAATTGCATGAAAACTTCGATTATTTTTAAAGTGCAATGCAAGTCTCTTACAGTTCTATTTGTTTCACATTTGATGCGTTTTCACTTTTACGAGTCTTAAAAGCTGTAGAAATGAGTGGTTTCACTTATAATTGTTAACTTTAACAACTTAAGTGGCAACAATAGTTTCTGTTGCTACGGAAACTATAGCAATGTTAAAAATCGAACATGAAATGAGCTATTTATGTTTTCTTTACTAGAACTGCCATATTGGCGTCATTAACGCCACCAGTCGATGTCAAATAGCTCAAATCACAAATTAAACTTGACACTAAAGGCAATTCGCAGTACCCTGTTTGGCGGAATTTAAAAATAAAATATCTATGCGTACGCTAGTGACATCGGCTCATCTCAATTGTGGAATGGAATTAATAATACGAACAGAGTTGCACTACATTTGAATAATTTTCGCCTACTTTGCTAAGAAATGTACTAAAGTATTGTGTCCTTCCGGAAATTTCGACTTTTGTCAGATGGGTGTCAGAAATGAAGCTTTTTTTGTGAGAAATTCTAACTTTCAAACCTTTAAACCGCCTGAGTTTTTTTCTTGCTATGTGTTCAGCATTTCCAGAAAAAAATATAAATTAATATATAGTGATACCGGGTGTTCAGAAAAGGACTCCCTGATTTCAAAATTAAATATCTCGAAAACAAAGATCGATAGAGGAATGTAGTAAACGGTATGTTTATTGTGAAAGCTGTAAGAATTTTATACAGCAGTTTGAAATAATAGTTACAAAAGCTGCTAACAGATGGCGCTGTACGCTGTACAGCTCATTATCAGCATACATAAATTAAATAATCGTATGAAAACATTCTTTGCAAAAAATCACATCACAATGTTTTCAAAATGTTCACCATTGGCACTACAGAGGTGGCGGAAACGAAGAATGAAATTTACCATCACATTTCGTAGTGTCAGATCGCCTATTCAAGCTCGTCCAGCGTGGCGGGATGCTTCGAGTAGACAATGTCTTTCAATGTGAAATACTCACATACAAAAAATAGTCACAGGGAGTCAAATCCGGCGAACATGGAGGCCAATCCATGCCTGCAATAGTAAATTTGGGATATTCTAAAGCAATGACTCGATTCCCGAAGTATTCATCAAGAAAGCGAAACACTTGTTCGGTACGATGTGGACGGGCTCCATCTTGCATAAACCATTCAGTACGTGGTCGATTTTCTAACACTTGCTGTGTGGTGACAAATTGTTCCAAAATTGCAACGTAACGTTCACTAGTGACCGTTTCTCGAATGAAAAAAGGGCCAATAATGCCTCTGCTGCATACTGCAGCCCACACAGTAACTTTTGGAGAATACAGGGGGTTCGCTTCACACCAATATGGATTTTCGGAACCCCAAAATCGCCAGTTCCGTTTATTCACGAATCCATTCAGGTGAAAGTGTGCTTCATCTGTAAACCAGATGCCGCCAACATCAAATCCTTCACTATCAATCATTGTGAGCAACTGATTAGCAAAGTCAACCCTTTGTTGCACAGCTCGTACTGGTATGGCCTGGTGAGTTTGAATTTTGAATGGAAACATGTATAGGCTCTTTCTCAGTATTTTATGCGTGCTGGAACGCTTCAAACCAGTCTCAGATGCAATTCTACGGACGGATGACATTGGATTTTGCTGAACAATTGCAGAAACTGTGGCGACATTTGCAGGCGTAACTGCAGTTTGCTTGCGGCCAACATTCCCCACTAGATCATCAGTTACGCTGCCTGTTCGTTGAAATTTGGCGAAGAGCGTACGAATGGTTTTCGCATCGGGTCCTTTTGGAACATTAAACCGCTTGAAAACTGCGCCCTGTTGCCGTAGGACTCTCTTTTAACTTTTGGTACTCTAGCACCAGAAAAACGCGTTGTTCAATGGAGTACATAGTTTTAAACTCTTACTTCGGTACGCTAACCTCCTTTCACACTTCAATAGTGGAACTGATCGCTCTGGGCTTCGGATCACTATTTATACTAGGCATTAGATATGGCGATTACAGCGCCATCTGTTAGCAGCTTTTGTAACTATTATTTTAAACTGCTGTATAAAATTCTTACAGCTTTCACAATAATCATACCGTTTACTGCATTCCTCTATCTATCTTTGTTTTCGAGATATTTAATTTTGAAATCAGGGAGTCCTTTTCTGGACACCCGGTATATAGTGCACTAGTAGTTTTTAGGTGATGTTTTTGCACGCTGTCACAGTAGCGTTCTACCCCGGTGTCTGCCTGCCTGCCAATCAGTCTATAGGGATTGTGGAAACAGTTCACTATACGTCTTAAAAGAAGGTTCAACCCGGAGTACTGCTAACAAAGCCCTACTTTTGTCCCTAGGAGTACACTCTCCAAAAAAAAGTATTCGAGCAAGAGAGAAATTTCCTACGTTGGTTTCGTATATTAAAAATTATTTATCAAAGAATATGAATTAGGCTATGTATAAATATGACTTTCTATATTTCTGTCAAGCTGTGCGTTTTTCAAAAACTCAATTATTATTCGCAAATCTAAAATAGGAAATTTCTCTCTTGCTCGAATACTTTTTTTTGGAGGGTGTACAACTAGTTCAAAAGACGTTTTTTAAACGCTTTTTGAACTAGTTGTGTTACTAGGGCATTCTTTGGTTAGCAAATGATTAAAAAAGGAATTTAAAGGGATTTATTTTTGTGTTCTCTTGAATCTTGAACTGATCAGTTTTTAATAAAGTTTGTAACGATATCCAATTTTAGACTGATAATGGCATATCAAACAAAATTTTAAATTTTGGTTTGGGAAGAATTATTGAAGATATGAAGCAATTATGAAAGCTGATGATATACATCTTGATGACACGTTCATCAAAGAACAATTGCTTCTTTGATGAACGTGTATCAGTCAATAAAACGCTGGAATTATAGCTAAAAGAAGAGGCAAACAATAAAAAATTCTCGTCAGCATACAAAGCTAGATATAATACCCAATCATTAATAGAAGCTCATTCATCTGCATTTAAGTCTATCCGCGTTGATTTTTGATCGTTGATTATGTCACAAAAAAGAAAAATAAGGGCCTTGATTTTTTAAAGGAAAAATGTAATAGTTTCCTTGAAACTATTTTGACATTTTGGAGAAACTTGAACCATTTCATAATCATGATCAAAATACATTTTTCAAACTAAAAGTTGTTGACGCAATGATTGATTTTCAAAGTGGCGGATTATATTTTGTAATGTTTCAGGTAAAGAGATATCATTTCAGAAAAAGAAATGGAATTTCTGACCATGCTAACGTCAGCCAAAGCACCAACTGCTTGTGTCGAAAGGACTTTTTTCAAACATCTCATTCAGTTTATTATAAATTAAGAAACATAGATATTGTAAAAGATGTAAAATTGTATTTGAAGCAAACGAACAGTAAGTGACTTGGGACAATATGATGTGTATGATATCTGATTTACAATGGGTAATTATTATTACTATTATTATCATATCTATTCTAGAAATTAGTTTTTTTGAATCCCTTCTTTAATAAAAGCTACTCTTCCATTAGTAAAGCACTCCTTAATTTGGAGATATTTTTAAAACAGTTATGCAGAGTTGCAAAATGCTCCAGAATATAACTAAGAACTTTTTTTAAATTGTAATTATTGGCTTAAATTATCGAAAAATTTCGAGTGCTAAACGTGAGTGATAGTTACCGTTTCGAAAGAAATGTTTGAAAAAATTACTGTATGCAAAAAGTGATTAATTATATTCCTTAGCAGTTGAAAACTCTGGTTATAAGTAGCAGCTAAAAGTATTTTCCATTGTATATTCTTTTTAAAAAATCAGGTTTAATAACTGATGTTATGTACATATCTGTGTATTTTGTATCGAGGTTTATAATTTAAAATCTTCCGATTCAAAAAATCGGATAAAAAATCGATTTAAATAATAAAAAGAGAAATTCCACAACCCTTCCAAGCAAATAACACTCCCTAAGAGCTATTTGAAATGCTAAAATACACACTACTTTATGAAAAGTTACCAATTTTAGATAACCCTAAAATTAGTCTGTTTGAACTGGGAGAATAAATCGCAATTTCTATCTCATTATACCCCCAATATTGTCTCGAAATCAAACCGTAAGAAATATGTTATGTATTTTTATTGTTCTAGAAACCATAGATAATATAATAGAGCATTCTCTTTCTAATCCCAAATTGTATGATAATAATGGTAGAGCATTTATTTTTTAATGCTCCTAACATAATAAACTCTAGCAAAAGTTAAATATTCTAAACTTTTAGAAGCAATCCATTGAATATAGGAGCTCCAATAAATTATGAAACTTGAAAAGAGTAAAGTGCAAGTTTAATCGATTTTTATAAAGCGCGAAAAGAATTTTGAACAAGATGAAATAGCTGTTTCGTTAAAAATGCATTTTTGTAGTCATGACAACAATATATTGCATAGAAGAGTTTTACAAAAAAATATAAAGATAAATTTTAACTTATTTAAAAATCTGAAAACGCTTTCGCCTCTAGATTTTTAGCGATTTTTCATATTTTCAATTCAAAAAATCTCCGATAACACTTAATCAATCAGTTTGAAGTTTCGTATATTCAGGTAGAAATTAACGGAATTGAACTAGAGCTTTATCATTTTTCTGCAATTATTTACTAAAGTAAGCTTTATTCCAGAAGGAAGACTATTTCAGCTAAGATCTAAAAAATCTGCCAGTTTTTATGAAATCTCCCGGAATTTTCTAGGTAGTACCCTTTAAGAAAGTGAAGTATATTAACCCATTATTTACCTCACTCTCATTTACCGTTCTCCAAACTCAATGCTAGTAATTTAAGATGTCCTGATGTTTAAATGAGACATTAATGTGTTTCTGAAATTTTGTACTGAATACAAAAAGTACACAAAATGACTTTTCGTTTCTTAGTTTCATAAAGGATATAACTTTATGGAATACAACTTAAGTTACTTTAAATTCCTACTGATATATAATATTTTTAAAAAATATTACTATATCATTTATAAAGTTAAAATTAAAATGTTTTGTTTAAATTTTTTGCTGACATTTTCTTGACTCAAACATATCTGGCATGAATGCATGCACTGTTAATACAAAAGTTATAAAAATGAGTTAAGATAATAAAATAAAAGAAAATAATTAATTTCAATTATATAATCATGTACCGATGGGTATAATCGCATAGATTTCTTAAAATGTCATTTCTTTTTTTTAATGGCGCGAAATAGATTTTTCAGTAATCTAAATTTTTTAGATTGTATCACCGTTTCACAACACCATCAGTAAAATGTGTATAAAGATATATAATTTTATCAGTAGCAAGTGGTTCACTCTAGATCTAAAGCATTTATGGATCTACACTGCTGGCCACCCAAATTGCAACACCAAGAAAAACAAGAGATATCACAACAAAATTTATTGTGTAGATAACATGTTGACCAAGTAACAAATGATTAAATTTACAGCATTCTATGAAGCGTGGTTCCTGCCAAAATCAGTACCCAGAGTAGCCGCCGTTGTTGGAGATCACAGCTGCCACACGCCTCGGCATTGATTCAAAGAGACTTTGAATGTGTTCTTGGGGTACAGCAGACCAAGCAGCTTCCACACGTTGCCAAAGTTGATCTGGTGTGACAGGTGGGGATGAACTCTGGGTCAGTCGTTGAGCAACCATGGACCACATGTTTTCTATCGGCGAAAGATCCGGAGAGCGCGCCGGCCAGGGAAGCAATTCAATCTGGTGATTGACGAAGAACCCTTGGACAATGCGTGCCACGTGTGGCCGTGCATTATCCTGCTGAAATATGGCTGTTGGCAAGCCCTGAAGGTAAGAAAGGACAACTGGCTCCAACACCTCGGAGATGTAGCGCTAGCTGGTTAAAGTACCGGCAATGCGTACTAGAGGAGTGCGAGAGAGATATCCGATACCGCCCCATACCATAATACCCGGTGCAGGACCAGTGTGACGGTGCATAATGCAGCTGTTCAGCATCCTCTCTCCACGGTGTCTCCAGACTCGAATCCGACCGTCGTGGTGTTGCATACAGAAGCGTGACTCGTCAGTAAAGAGAATTTCATTCCATTCTGTCGTCCACATCCTTCTTTCATCGCACCATTGGCGGCGGAGACGTCTGTGGTTCCGCGTCAGAGGTAGACAAAGCAACGGACGTCTTGCGGACAGACCATTCTGCTGTAAACGACGTCGAATGGTACGCGCAGACACTGGATGATGCGTTACAGACTGAATCTGCTGTGATATGGTTCGTGATGTGACTGAGCGGTCCGTCACTGCCATGCGTACAATCTGCCTGTCATCACGTGACGTGGTGCTTTGAGGTCGATGCGGTCGATCACGTCTGTCCGTCGTACCCTCCTGCACCCAACGATCACATATCCGCATCACAGTTGTTTGGTTTCGTCCAATACGACGACCGATTTCCCTGAAAGATAACCCACAATCTCGGTATGCCACTATCCTTCCTCTGTCAAACTCGGATACTTGATCAAAAGATGATCGTTGTTTCCTACGAGGCATAATTTATCGTTTTTTTGAAAAAAAAGCAAGAAAAACACAATTGCTGTACTTGAAACCGTCGAAATCTCCAAGCCTTAAACAGCGCTTTGAGGTGGCGCCACAGGCGCGCTTGATGTGCGTCTGCGCTGAAATTCTAATCATTTGCATATCTCACCTCAGCTAATGCATGTTGTAAATTTCATATTATTTGCATGCTTCCTTCAGGGTGTTGCATTTACGATGGCCAGCAGTGTAATAAATCATGAAGTCAAAAATCATTTAATTTAAGCACTATTTTAAAAGTAAAGTAAAGAATGTAAGCAGCAAAAAAACAGTGAAAGACGAAAAATTGAAGGTCCAGCAGAAGTATATAATTTATATGCATGCGTATTGTATATAAGGGAGAAGTGGTACAAATGAGACATTTCACATTCTGGAATTTAAAAAAGAATCTACTGCAATTATTTTGATGGCAATCGCTTGAAAATAAGCGCCAATTTCTTTTCAGCAAACACACACAAAAAACAAAATCAGACTAGTGCAATAAGTGTGAAAAGTAAAAAAGAATTGTCATAATTCGTCCTATTCATGTCAGACAGGGTTATAAATGAGGCATAATAAAATAAAATATTTTAAAAGTCTATTCCAACCTTCTTATTTCATACCTTTTAAAAATTCTTTAATTTGCACAGATATTTTCACGGGAACGGACAAAAAAGTTTGTTAATGTGTTTATATATAGGGTGATTAAAAAAAAAACCCGCTTACAAAATGAAATGGCAAATCAGGCA
The DNA here is from genome assembly GCA_038373885.1 of Cheiracanthium punctorium. Taxonomy (NCBI): domain Eukaryota; kingdom Metazoa; phylum Arthropoda; class Arachnida; order Araneae; family Cheiracanthiidae; genus Cheiracanthium; species Cheiracanthium punctorium. The sequence continues at coordinate 288,374 of JAWZYV010002231.1, forward strand.
TACAACAAGAATGAAAAACCCTGCGGCATCATTGGGTCGCACTAAACGAAACCACTAGAGGGCATTTAAAATAATTTGTAATACAAAGGCAAAACATAAAGCCATTCCAGATCATTTATTTATATTACTCGCATGCTGTAAACGTTAAACGTACGATCATTATACGAGGTGAAGTCTTTTCCAAATGCAGGGCACATTGATATCAACGCTGCTTCTGGAATTAGACCAGGTGTAAGATACCAGGTGTATCTTGAACACATCCTGCTGCCGAAACAATTCTTCCTACTATATCTTCCGGCATTGACACAAGTGTTTCATAAACAAGCCCTTTTAAAAACCCCCAGAAGGAGAAGTCAGTTGGAGAGTCGATTGCGAAAGAGCCTGTTTCGCACAATCGTTGATGCAGAGTGGCGAGGTACCTTTCAATCGAGATATATTTCTCCGTACAATCACACTACTTCTCGTCCATTGAAGTTGGCCAGAACGTAAATGAAATAAATGCATGTCAGCTATTTCACGGTACATGTTAATAGCCATCTTGCTACCCCCTGCATCCGCGACTTGTATGAAGAAAATCTCCGTTTGCTCACCTCGTGTGCCCGGCCAGTGGCTGAGCGGGCTTGCGCTCTCAACTGGGAGACGGAAGGTGCCTATTTCAAAACCAAGTCGCGTCCGCCGATCTAACCGTTCGGAGTTTTCCGTGATTTTCTCCGAAACTTCCCGTATACACAGGTTAGGATCACTTAGAAAGTCCACCACGGACGGCAATCCCCCCCCCCCTTTAGCTTAGGTAATTGGCCTTAACCTCACATTTCTCACCTCGTAACGCCCTCTAGTGACATTTGCGATCCTAAGTTCCTATGTGATTTTTGATCCTTCCTGTATGCCTGATTTGCCATGCCATTTTGTAAAACTTTTTTTTTTTTATCACTCGGGTACAGGCCTGTATATTTAATATGCAGGCCTGTATATTTAAAAAAAATTACATTATGGGGATTGAAGGTCGCAGCTCTTGCTAAGCTAATTACTTCTGGGCAGCGAATTGATAACTGTGGATAACACTTCCTAAAATTTTATTACAGTTTATTCCTGTCTTCTGATCTACTTTCCCAGATTCAGGTTTCCGATATTTGAGGCTTCAACATTGTATTATTTTTTTTTCCTTAACTTATGTATGTTATTATAAGGCTGCTATTTAATGCGATTTCCTACCCGAATTAATTTGAGAGAACTAATTAAGATTTAAACCGTGAAGTCAATGTCAAATCATTCAAATTAGTTAAAATATAATGTACTATATATACAGGGTGTCCAGCCTTAATGTGACCCAATAGCTAATTCCCGAACCGTTCGGTTTAGATATGCACTTCCAATTTGAAAAATGTTTTAAAAAAGGTAAAGAATGTTTTTACGTGCTTTTCGAACCAAAAAACCCATTTAGAAAAAAATTACAAAAATTAAATTTTTATACGGTCCCCAGGTCCTATCACTTATATTTAGGAAAAGATGCAGTACACAAAAACAAAGTAAACACAAAAAGTTTCATTTTATTGACCGAGATCATTTTATTGACAAAACTGACCGAGTTATGCCTACATAAAGTTGAAGCATCTGAATTGCTCAGAAAAGGGGGTCGTATATAAATTGAATTTAGAGAACAGTAATTCGCTATCTACAGAAAGAGAGAGAGAGAGAGAGAGAGAGAGAAAACATCATTAATATTAAAACATAAAAATCATAGATTGGCAATTTGTATTGCTGTATGACAAACAATATAAGTTAAATTAAGGAAATACAACTTGTACCGAAAAGTTTAAAGCAGCTTGTTTTAACAAATAGCAGCAAAGGAATACAGGATTTGTCGTTCAAATTACAGCATAATGTGGAATGATGCGCCAATCATGAATCAGGGGCTTTATTATATCAGAATGACCAAATTAACTTAAATAATGTTCAAAATGACTGCCTTCCGCAGAAATGCAGTACCGAACCCGCGTCAGAAACTCCGCCTGTAGCTTCTGCAACATAGTTGGCGTCACAGACCTGCATGCCATGCTGATTCGATTAAGTAAATCGGATTTACTCGTGGATTCACGCTCGTACACGTTGCTTTTCAGGAAGTCCCAGAGAAAGAAATCCAGAGGACTTAGGTTGGGTGATCGCGGGGGCCACTCCTGTTGACCTCCGTAGCCGATTATTCGAGTGTCAAATGTCTGCGCCAAAAATGTACATGGTTGCGCAGATTTGTGTGCGGGTGCACCATCATACTGGTGCTACATGCGTGACAAATCTCGTAAAGAAACTTCATCTTCTAAAAAATCGGCTAACGGTCCAGATAAAATTTCCGTGTATGATTCTGATGTTAAAGGTCCATCGAAAAAAATTGGGCCAATTAATGTGCTCTTCCATATTCCGCACCACACATTCACCGACCTACGCACTTGGTGGCGATTCGGTCGTATTAGATGTGGATTTTCAAGGGACCAATAATGCGTATTCTGCGTATTAATAGTGCCTTGCCTCGAGAACTGGCATTCATCCGACCACAAAACTTCATTCAAAAAATCTGGATTTTCATCCAGTGTGTTTAACACGAAATTGCAAAAATCAAAACGACACTTCTGGTCTCCAAGCATTAGTTCCTTCGCCAGGACTGGACGATAAGGATATGCACCGTACGTATGTAATATGTTCCACACTGTCGATTTTGAGTAGGAACAAGCCTTGCTAATATTCTGGACACTACTTTCAGGATGAGCCAGGGCATATCCTAGAACATCCTCAGCGGGTATCCGCAAACTTGAAGGTGTGGCACGGGACAAGGGAATACGTCTATGACAACTCCCAGTTCTATACAAGCGTTGAACAGCACGGGCAATTGTACAATAAGATGGATGTCTTCGACTGGGAAATTTAATGGCATAAAGTCTTGCCGCCTCTCTCTTATTTCGATTACACTGCCCATACACAGTACCATTTCCAGTATTCTTCATTTGTATACATCTCGTTCTCCTGTACTAGAATTCGTAATATCAGAATACGACTGTATGCAATTTCAAGCGACTACACAACAGATTTTTAACGTTCGCCATGATCAGTACCGCAGCAAATCAGTCTGAAGTCGCAGGCAAATAAGTGTATTTTTTTGGAACTGCTTTTGAAAAGTTTTCTTCGTCCAAAATATTTTATTTTATCTATGTTTTACACGTACACAGAATATATTTTGTTTCTTAAGTACTCAATTATTGTAATATTAACGTAATGTATGTACTTTTAAATTTAAAAACGATTTACATAAGAGTGACGTGCAAGAGCGAAAGTTTCCTGGCAGAGTTCCAATTAATTTCACTTTGGAGACGGTCCCTTACTAGCCTCTCGAAATTGGCCGAGAAAATGGATGAAATGTATGATTTTCAAAGTTCCATAACTTGGTCAGTTTTTATCGTAATAAAATGAAACTTTTTGTGTTTACTTTGTTTTTGTGTACTGCATCTTTTCCTAAATATAAGTGATAGGACCTGGGGACCGTATAAAAATTTAATTTTTGTAATTTTTTTCTAAATGGGTTTTTTTGGTTCGAAAAGCACGTAAAAACATTCTTTACCTTTTTTAAAACATTTTTCAAATTGGAAGTGCATATCTAAACCGAACGGTTCGGGAATTAGCTATTGGGTCACATTAAGGCTGGACACCCTGTATATATATATATATATATATATATATATATTGTGTGATTAGATACAAATATAAGTACTTTTATAGTATAACGTACTAAGTACTTGGTCTAATTCAAATCTTAAAATATCAGTCACTTTTACTTTTTTCTGGACAATTGAACGACACATTTTTCGAGATCCATGTCTCCTTTATGGCCTTCATCTCGGTTGTTCCTAAGTTTATCTTTATTACAAAATAGATTTTACATCACAAGGACGGACAATTTTACATCCACGACCAAAGAGTTGGGAGTCGAACTCGGGCCCAAAGGATGGCAACAAGGCACGCTAACTACTACACCCCCTGGGTGGCTACTGTCACTTATAAAAGCAGATGTGAAAGACGTAAACAGACATTCTTGGTTACAAAATCATTTCTAGTAATGTATGGGGCTGTCCCATTTTGTGTCCCACATTTAACCTAAAGTTGTTGTAATGTCGATTTGAAAAGTACGGTGACTTCGTATATATACACTTTAATACTGCAGTTTTCAAAAATAAGTATGTAGGGTAGATAAATTACCAGCATGTATAGCATATCCAAACTAACTTTTAAAGATAAATATTTCAATTTTTAAATATTATGGATTATTTACTTTTGAATATTGAAATTAAAAAAAATATTTTTTTCATTACTTTAGCAGTCATTTTGCTATTATTTTTGCGATGACGTTTGACATTTAGATACATCCACAACCGGAAATCGATAATAAATGATGTATAAGTAAGGTTATATGGCTGATGTCCCATTCATAAACTGTCCAACTCATGCCACCTTTCCCTTATATTGTATAAATATGATGTTAAAGTGAATAAAATTTGATATCTAAATCTGAGTAGTGAAGAGGCATCCAAATCTAAATATAATTTAATTAAGAAAGTCACCGAATTTTAAATATCATAAAACTTGAGCATCTACTTTATCATTTCCAGAAATTTAACGTTTAATTTAGAGGTCCGAAAGTGATTTGAATTGATGAAGCTCTTAAAATTATGCATTTTCCAAATCTTAATATTTAGCATCCACTTCGATATTTATATAACTGAACCCTAATTAGACACGCATAACGGGAGAAATGAGATTTGTAATATACGTAGAAATTTAATAATCTTGACCGAATGTGACATCCTGAAGTATTAGGTTTCCAGTAATGGAATAAAGAATGTAGGCATGGCTGTTCCTTCGCTGTCCAAAATTAATTCGACGTCCTTGTAGCGTAATTTTGCATAGTTTTACGTCACAACCGTGTAATACGATTTAATAGTTGAGATATTCAATAATTGACTTGAAAAATTCTCATGGGTTATTAGCTATTAAATTATGTTAATAAGTATCCGACAGCTAGCAGTTTAGTGGATGTTGCTTGTTAAAATGGTTTATGATTCACTCAATTTGAGATTTTGCTTAAGCGACTTGCAATTGAAAAGAAAAAAATAGAGAACACAACTGAAGAGGGTTAAATAATTTATCATACGGTATTTATATTTTTTCAGATAAATACTTTGAATGACTATTTGGAAATGTATTTTTTATTTTTAATTTTTACAAGATAATAAATACTTTATGTAAATTAAAAACACCTTTTAGATGTAAAAAATAAATAATAAAAATAAATAAATAAAAATAAATGTGATCCGCAGCAACAGTCTGAGTTTTCCGTCTAACCAATAACTATTTGGAGGTACGAGCCAGTAACTATTTGGAGGTCTTTAAGGCTTAATGATTTCTGAATTTCTATAAAAATTTTTAATTTTGCAGAGACCACTTATATATATTTTTACTTAACTTTGGAATTCATTCAAATCAGCCTATTCTTTTTTCTATCTCTCTATAGAATACTGACCCTATCATATGGATTTAAAACTTTATTAGTTTACAGTGAAAATTGAGCGAGTTACAGCTATACAATCTTATAGTATAAAATACGCTCCCACAAAATTCTATCAAATTTTTATACATTCATGTAGAAAGAAATATTTTATAAAATATTATTTTATTAACCTTCCAAACAGTTGGAAAAATTATTGTATAATTATAATTTACTTCGAATTTAAAAAATAGTTTATTTATCTACTAAACCATGAAATAGAAAAATGAGCTTTAATAACATTGAAGTATGTATAAGCACTTCTAAATTTCAAGTATGTTTAACAACAACTTATATATAAATCATAGAGGCATGATAATATATATGGATGATAAAGTAACTTTTGACATTTGTTTAATATGCGAGTATAATTTCCGGCATTAATGTTTGATCTTCAAGAAACTAGTTTAAAATATTCCGCTTTAAGTTGAAGATTTCGAAAGAAAACAGAGATATGTCAAGTAATATCCTTCGGCACTCCTTACATGTATATTATAACTTTTAAAATATATTACTCCACATATGTAAAGGAATAGCTTACAGGAAAATAAATGTTAAATTTTGGCGGAAATCCTAAGCAGTTAATTTAAGAATTAAAGTAGTTTATTTTAAAACTTAAAAGCTGCATTGGCTAATAACAAAGCGGAAATTGGGAGCAATAGAAATTAAATGCGAAGTGATGAAAAAAATCTTGTGAACTCCTCTGCTCAATTTATTAATCCTTATGCAAATCGGAATCTTTACGAGGCGAAAATTTTCCGCAAACGTACTCATGCAGAAATTTAACATGTTTTCAAATGCCGTATTTCTGACGTCGAAATTTGACGTTCTTCTGAAAATGTGAAGGATCTCCCTGAGAGTGCATATTACGGAAACTTTTCACATTTGAAATATTACATTTTGCTAGCAACATCCTTCTCATATCAATGCTTCATGTAGAGAAAATAATTTTACTTTAAAAACTGTGTAATTTAGAAAATCTGCTTCAAGCGAATTGGCATCGCAATTTTCCTTTCAATGCCTAACCGTGACATCAAAGTAACATCAATATCACTTATGATACCCAAGTTTTCGTGGCTCAAATAACTAAAATTTCTCACCCTCGGAATTCATAGGGCTTGAAAATACTGAAAAAATCGTTTAAACTTTGGACAAATTTTAGATTTACTTAAATTTCGGATTTTTAAAATAGAGCAAAATTTGACCTGTTATTTCTTTATTTGTGGCAAATTCGAAGCATATCGGACGAACGGTATGAATTTGTATATGCAATTCGCACTATTACACCGACAAACAAACATAGTTTTGATTTTATTTATAAGCTATTAACTTGAATAAAAATCAGTAAAAATATTATCGGTGTGAAGGAATTGTACTTAATTGACAGAAAGAACAAATTATTACTGTGCCGTTAAATTTCTAAGATGAATAAGGTTATTCTATAACGCAATTTATTAGTATACTTTGATAATTATAGATATTGGGTTTATTTATATTGGTAGATTTTCAATTAGTTTGATTAAAATGTTGTTCATTAAATTATGTATGATTATTCCTCATTTAATAATGTATGATTTATTATTTTGTACATGAATCAATGATGAATGAGACTTATTTTTAAGCATTAATCTGCTGAGTATATGCATTTTCTATATTATTTACACCTTAAATTAACCATAATACATCGAAAATGATTCTAAATCCAGTGCATTATTTTAGATTCCATCTTTTTAAAACTAATATCATCACTCATATTATTTTAAAAATATCTGCTGCAGTTAGCGCTTTTTTTACTGTTCTAAAAAAAAGAGAAAATTCTAATAAAAAAGAAAATCAAAATACCACTCAGATACTTCTAAAAGTAGCGATATGCATTATAAATCGAATTGTAAGATTAAAAAATAAGTGCAAAAAGAAACTTCAAAGGAAAAGTTGAATTCTCCAGACAAAATTGATTTTCAGACATTTAATCAGTATTTTTCTCAAAAGTAATAAAAAAGAAGTAATAAAAGCAAAATTGAAAAACACCTTGATATTAGTTTTTTCACTATAAGGACATTTATTTAGAGGCATAAATATAATTAGTTTTTAAAAGATTTTTGTATTTTTAAAAAATAAATTACGTGCTTTATCATAAGCCTGTCAGTTTTTTTCTTTCCGTAGATAAGTCAGATAAAGGAAACAGCAAATTATAATGGAAGATAATAGCACGTGCTTTTTTTTTAATTCTGAAAAATTACTTGCATTATTTTTTGCGAATTATAAACAACTCCATTATTTAAATGCTAATGAACATGTAGTAAAAACATTTTAATGAGAACTTTACGAAATTCGCCGAATAACTTCATGAAGAATAAAAAAGATTTTTCTAAAAAAGGAGGGTTTTGTTTTCTGACATGATCAGTTTCGAATAATTTAATTTTTATGTAATCGTATTTTATTGCATTAAAAAATATGCTAATATGTGTAGAGAACTGAAGATTTTGCTTCGAGATAGTATAGCTTGAATTAAAAAATGATTTTTTTGTTTGTATACTCAAACAAAGAGGCTTAAAAATATTTTAAGTTACGTAATTTCATACTCACAAAAAATCAAAACAACTTTAAGTTGTATTTCAATCCTAACTTCTGAATTGTTTAAAAAATATATAATTTTCCCTGATGAAAATGTACTAGAATAGTAAAGTATAAACTTATTTAAAGAAAATCAGTATTGTTAGTGAAATACTTATTTCTAAAATAACCAGAAAAAGTACCTTTCATTTCGCGTATGTTTTTAAATGTTTAATTTTACCAATAAATTGGCATTGAAAGTGACATTAAAATATTATCATTCACAATATATTTGTTGGAGAAATATGCTCGTGTTAAAAAGAACTGAGACTAGTGCTGTCTACCTCTGATCATTTCATTTTAGATTTAATTTACTTTTTTTTCAGACAACGAAATCTCGAAAGTACTTACACGCACAAAGGCCTTGGTGGCTAGTTACTATAAACAGCTTGCATCACAAATAATATTAAAATGATGGGACAACACACAATTCAAGTATTTATTTTTCTCACCGGAAAATATTTCTTTATATTACTTGCACTCAAAGAAAATTGAAAAGTATGTATATGAAAAAAGTAAGTGATTATTTTATCAAGCATCAAAGAAAGTTCATGCAGATGAAACATTATAATTTTTATACTTATCTTGATTAAGCTGAACAATGACCTGATTTTAATTACATTATAAAAGTGATGTAATTTAATTAATGCCTTTCTAATATTCAACCTTAGCCATTCTAATATTCAAACTAGGATATATTTTTATCTTGTAAATGACATACCTGTGCTACTACGCTAATGTGTTAATTTCACGAATTGTAACAAAAACAAAATAACCTGAAGCGCACTTTTATCTGAAAGTTTTGTTATTGCTACAGTATTTCATTTGATCAATAAAACATGTCATCTCTATGTTATTTCATTTAATAAGATACGAAACTTTTACATTATATGTTTCAGAGTGTCATTTTATATCTTTATTGTGAGATACGTCACACATTATTTAGTTTCAAACAAACTATGACAGAAAAGAGAACTTTCTGTAAAAGAAATTTTGGAAGTTCATTATAGTCGGGGAAATAATATTTTTCGTAAAAAACGTTATTTAATTTCAAAGAAGGGGACATATTAAAATATATTATATTAAAGTTTAATTTAATTTTAAAATCGTGCAAAAGTTTGTATATACATGTACATGTGACAAGCAATATTTTTATCAAACAGGGCAATTACCTGAGCATGCGCAGTAGTTCTTAAAAAAAATGACAGTCTAAACAAAATATGAAAAAAATGATAATAATGTTCATACATTAGAGTATCTCCACAAGAAAATACCTAGTACAGTAACAATCTAGTATAGTGTTCGTTAATTAAATACTAACATTAAAATTTTGAAATATTTTTATTTTCTGCGGTATATAAGGTATTTGCACAGAAGAAAATATACGACAGATCCCGGATGAGATTTCTCCCAAATGCATATGATTTCTTACAAATGCGTCAGATGGACGTTTTGAAAATTTGTCCCGTGTTGGAAAGGCTTGTGGTGGAATCAAGAACTTTACGAGATCGAATATCCACTAGGAGTTTTAAGTGGTTCAAAAAATCATTTCCGATAAGGGGAATAAACACATAGGCAACAATAAATAGAAGGGAAGATATCTTCGCAAGATAAGATTTAGCGTTACCAGTTTCATACCATATGTTGATTTAAGTGAATTATTGGCAGCGTATAAAGTTAATTTCCCTTTTCTACATTTGAGATTCCGGGGGCAAGGGATAATTGAAACGACAACTCCCGTATCAATGAGGAACCTTATATTTAAGTTCTTGTTGGCCACGTAAATTCGAAAATTGTTACTGTCGACCATGTTGGCCATTTGGGAACGGGCAGCTACTTTTCTTGACTTCTGCAGTTGCTGGACTCTTTACACTCGCCGGCAGCCGAAATTCGGTAAATAGGGTCTAGTAGATTGGAACCAAAAATGGAGTCGCACAAATAGATGTTAAAACAATCTTATATATAAAATTTCAACAATTTAAGACTTATAGTTTTTGAGATATGCGAGTTGCATTCATACATATGCACACCAAAAATAGCCGAACTTGCTTTCCGTAAGAAATACTAAATTTATGCTCGAAGTATTACAAAAAACACATTTTAATAACTCTGCCATAGTATTTGTGAAAACACTGCAAGTACTATTAATTTACTCGTTGAAATCGAAATCACAGCTGCTTTGAATAGACCCAAAAAAATACTAAATGCCATACGCACACACACAACATACTACAGTAGACCGTAAGTATAGAAAGGAGATTTACACTCTCCGAAAAAAATATGTTTTTTTCTTTCGATCTTTAAAGCATCTGGCGATAATTACCACCCACAGAAAGTGATTGATAGTATTGATTCAAAATTTGTAACAACATTCCGTACAACATACGTAAAAATTAGCTGTGAGTCTTTAAAGTGAGTAATGTTTTTACGCACCTGTAGCAAACGGTACCTGAGAATTGGCCGTCGGCCCAAGCTAGCAAGTATTAATGCGTTTACTGTACGTACTAACACTGCTCTATCATATACATTTTGTGCATGAGAAAATAAGTAAAGTATTTTTGGTTCCAATCTACAGGACAGTTTATTTACAGGACCACCCAAAAGAATTTCAGTACATTAATATCTATGGACATTTTCAATGTATTACGTCTGTAGTCAGTCATAGTTCGGTCCATATCCAAAATCTCGCCATTTGTCATCGACCTCGGTGAGTTTTGCTGAAATATCACGAAACTTGACTTAAAAAATAATTGCACACATATTTCGTATACCTCTAAAACTGTTTACTATAGAATGCTCAGACACTGTATTTAGAACTAGTGTAATATACAAGTGTGCATTTTTTTAATTGCAATCGACTGAGTAATTTATTTACAGGGTCAACCAAAAGACTTTCAATACATTAAGGTCTGTGGATACCTTCAATTCATTAAAAGTCTGTCATGAATCATTTTATTTTGGCTATGGCCAAAATCTCACTATCTCAATCTTGTCAGCTTTTTGCAAAATATCGCCCAATTGGGGGCCAAAAACCAATATTTCAAATTGAACGCAGCTTTCCGATATCTCAACTATTTGGCTAGCAATTGCTAAACCTTAATATTATTACATTTTATCCCTTTCAAGCAAAAACGCTTATAGAAGTGCACCGAAAATATTTATGATTTAACAGACGTTCAAGGAAGTCATGTGGTGTCCTCATGAGATTTTATTCTTTCGATCTTTAAAGCGTCTGGCGACAATTGCCGCCCACGGAAATGTCTGGCCGTATTGATTCAAAATTTGTAACAATATTCTGCACAACATACGTAAAAATCAGCTGTGGAAATTTAAGTGAAGTTAAGTATTATTTTTACGCACCTCTAGCAAGCGGTACCTGAGAATTGGCCAACAGACTGAGAATTGGCCCAGCAAGTATGCATACGTTTACTGTACGTACTAACACTACTCTACCGTATACATTTTGAGAATGTGAAAATAAGTAAGGTGTGGGGGCCCTGGGATCTTGGACTATGAGTTGAAGGAACCACTTCGCAGATCTGTCTGCCAAAATGGCAAAAGGTTGAAGGCAAAGCGTGTCACATTGGAGATTGCTACCGATGTGCCAGAAGATGGCACATTAAACTTAAATATGCATGAAGTAGTGTAAGATTCAATTTAAAAATTTATCCTTCGAAATAGAGCTGGACACAACACTTTATATTATGACAGCTGACGTGAAATCTTAACAACCGCAACTTAAAGGTCAGCTGAAGATACCTAAATCAAAATATCAGCTCTGCTTGGCTCAATATTAAAATAAACAATTTTTTTCATTCGGACGATAAGCAAAATTAGGAAGGTCTTACCAATAGTAAAGGTAACGTTTAAATAAAAAGATGAATCTCAATATCCAGTCTACTTGAGGTTTTCATCTTGAAGAAAATATTTCTTGACATAAGAAGGTGTGAACAAAAATTACCAAGGAGCACAGGTCACCAATTTACAGAGTTCCTTAAATAAATGCTGCATTAAAATTTTTAATTATCGCTATTTTCCACGGTACGTAAGTTATTTGGCACAGATGAAAATATACAAAATCGAGTATGAAATTTCTTGGCAGAATAAGCAGAATAAGAGCACAAGTACCACGTTGCGGGCACCGCATGGCAAACCGAATGGTGACACATTAGATTCAAAAATCCACACTATCTAATAAATCCGCTGATGTCCCAAATCTGCATTTGTTCAAACGTCAACTAAATACAGCTTTTCAATTGATTCTCTACTTTATTATTCGATTTTTACGTTGTTTTTGCCTTTTCTCTAGTTTCCAGAAGTTTGTGGAAGTTGACCAATGATGAAAGAAGTAAGGTCTGCCAAATTTACCAAATGTTGCTGTTATAATTTTATGGACTTTAAGCATTTCTCTAGGGCCCAAACTGCTCTAGTAAATGGCGAAGATTTATGAAGCTATCCACATTTTCCCCCTATAATTCTGGAAAAAGCTTTTCAAGAGCAAGAAAATTTCTCTATTAAATTATTTGCATACAACAAAATGCACCCAAATACATCCCAGATAATGCCAACAGTAAAAAATCAAATTTGAAGCTCAAAACAATTATTTTTAATGATATATCCGCAAGCGAAAGCTAAAATTTTCGTTTTGTACATCATTATTTTAATTTAGTAAGAGAAAAAAATGGAGTAAATAAATTCTATATTTATTGTAAAAGTTTCCACGTTAAATATAATACATAAAGCAACAAAAATGAATTTAATACATCAACTGATACCTAAATAATTTCTTAGATATTTTCTAAAATCTCATTGATAATTTAAAAATTCAAGAGTGCAAATTGCATTTCATTTAAGATATTAATATAACGTTGTTTTACATGCAACAGAAAATTTAGAATGTACATCTATAAAACGAACACTGGGAAACATTCATATTCATTTTTTCTCTTTTAATTATATTGCTTCTGGATGCAAAATATTTCTTAAATAAATAAATAAACAATGCTTTGATCAAATTATTCAAGGTGTATCTTAAATTGCATTTCTGCCAGTGCAGAGTTTAAAGAAAATTATATAAAGTATAATCTGTAAAGTGTAAAATTAATTCATCTGTAAAAGTATTTGTAGGGAAAAAATTACAAAATGAATATTTAATAAGTAGCTACATTTTATTGAAGATGACGTTAAATTATAATTTCTCCGCTACATATTTTAAGCTTAAAAATTATAGAATGTGCATAGGTTTTAATGGAAAATTAAATTAATATTCACAGTAAAGCTAAAAGAATTTTTTGAAAAATGCTAAGAATGAGGATTTTGAATAAATTACATGTGTTGTTTAAAAAGCTTTTTTAAAACTGACAAATAATAATTTGCATGTTAAATACTCAATTTTATCTCGTCTCGGCAAGTCACATCTAATTAATTTTAATTATATTATGATTGTGTCAATATTAAAAAAAATCCACTACAATTTGCTTTTTTTTGCGGAATTTTATTTATAATGATTTATTTCAAATTAAAGAGGTTGCTGAAAAAAAATACATTAATAAGCTTAAGTGTTTTCTACCTATAATGTTCCCTTTAGATCTAATTATATTTCCTGTCTGTAAGTAGGTATCTTATACTGGCTAAAAAACTTTAAAAACTCTTCTAAGAACTATAAGCAAATGCAGATTTTATTTATTTTTTAATTCTGTACGGATTAATTTTATACATGCACTCGGTCTATTTTTGCTGATTAAATCAAGGAAAAAGTGTTGATTAAAAAGTAGACGTACCAACAATAGAAAACTAAATTAGTATCCTTATTATCCTTTCCATTTTTTAAAAATTTTATATATCATAATGGTTCAACATTTTTTCTTCAAAACATTTATTTATTTTGTAATCCCAGCAGTAACAATAATAAATTTAAAAACCACAGATTATAATTTTTAATAATAATTAAAGTAACTATTTATATGTACATTATATAAATAAATACACACACTCACTTGCATTATTTTTATTATTATTATTATTCAAATACTAGCTGAAGTACCCGTTCTTCGCACGGGAATGAATGGACTTTTCGATATTACGATTTGTTGTGATTACTATTTATTGTAATAAAGAGATCTATCAAAATGGATATCGCGTTATATTGTATCCGTTAATCATCAATACCGAATTTCAAGGCAATGGTTTGTACGATGCAGAAGGCGATGCGGAGTAGCGCAATCTAGTGGCGAGTTTTAGTGAAACGGATACGGCGGAAATATTCTTCGCATTCAGATATCAATGTATACGAATTTTCATGATGATCGGCTGGACAGTCCTGAAGTTCATGTGTGGACGCAACATCGAGTGGCAAGTTATAGGAAAATGGATAGCGCCAAACTCTTCCCCGTGTTCAAATATCTATGTGTACCTATTTTCATAGCGATCAGTTACCATCTAGTGGTCAGTTAACCATCTAGTGATTAATTAAAGTAATGATTTGCTACAGCGCCGTCAAGTGGCGAGTTGTAGCAAAATGGATAACGCCAAAATATTCTCATTGTTCAAATAGCTATGTATACTGATTTTCATAGCGACCGTTTGAATGGTCAGAAATTTGGCCTGTGCAGGGTCATCTAGTGGCGAGTTAAAACAATAATGCATTGCAGTGCCATCTAATGGTGTGTAACATCAAAAGGAACACAGAATATATTATTCGTGTTCAAATGTGTAAGCATAAAAATTTTTATGCCGATCGGTCGAACGTTATAGAGGTTGATGCGTTGCAGTGCCATTTAGCGGCAAGTTACAGCAAAATGGATAGTGAAAAATATTCCCCGTTTTCTAATATCCACGTGTACCAAGTTTCATCGAAATCAGTTGGACGATATTCGCATAGCAAACGGCTAAACGGAATAGAATTGGACATTCTGCTGCGCCATCTAGTGGCTGTCAGAAGATGAGCATAATGTTTAACTTTTGCTGCTCAATAAAGGACTTCAAAAATGCAACTAACTTTTCTTTATTAGTATAAACACATCGTCTTTATGAACAATTGGTTAAATGAATTAAAAACTAAAAAATTATGTATAATAAAATGACTGTCTTCCATAAACCATTAGTAACAATTCTGATAACAACAGCAGCAACAGTCATCCATTATGCACATCTTCTGACATGGT
Source organism: Cheiracanthium punctorium (assembly GCA_038373885.1). NCBI lineage: Eukaryota > Metazoa > Arthropoda > Arachnida > Araneae > Cheiracanthiidae > Cheiracanthium > Cheiracanthium punctorium. The sequence goes on from JAWZYV010002231.1 coordinate 303,734, forward strand.
AGCAGATGCTGACAGTAACGACCCATGGCATCTTCTGGAGACGTTAATCCAGGGTCATCATTCAACTTTCCAAAGTTAAATCGTGATAACTTTAAACAGTGGAAATATAATATTAATTTGCTGCTGGCCAGTCAAGACCTCTCCGAATTTTCCTCAGATTACCAAAGTGAAATTCCCACTCAAGAGACTGCCGAACACAAACCGGACGATTCTAAAGGCCCGGTTGTGCGGGATATTCGAAAAGAAAAAAAGGCTCTAGCCATTATATGTCTGAGTATTGAAGAAAGTCTAAAAAGTCTCTTATATGAAGCGCATACACCAGCAGAGGCTTGGACATTACTTAAGAATGCTTTCAAGCCAAGCAGCAGAGCTCGTGTCGCTGCCTTAAGACGAAAATTTATCAGCCTCAGGTATGATAGTGCAAATGGAATGGAAGGATACATTGGACGAGTTATAGATGCTGCGAAGGATTTAAAGATGGCCGGAAAACAACTTTCAGACGGCGAGGTGGCATTTCAACTCCTGGAGAACCTCCCACTCGAGTATGAAAACCTAGTGGTTCAACTTTACAGACTACCAGATCCGGAATTTACCACTGTAGAAATCCGCCGACAACTGCTGGATGAATATGATCGGCAAAAGTGTAAAGTTGCTGACAATACCAATCGCCAAGCTCTGGTGTCGGTTAAGAAGCGAAATGCGTGGTCCCGGAAGGAGGTGATATGTTCCCACTGTGGCAAATTAGGACACTTAAAAAGGACTTGTTTTAAACTCCAGCGAAGCCTGCAGAAAGCGAATTCTGGAATGCAAGGAAATCCTCGAAACCGGCAGAAACACAAAGAGGATAATGAGAAACAAGCACACTTTGCAGCCTTAGTTACCCAAAGCCCCATTATGGAGTGCGTCTTGGATAGTGTAGCCAAAAATTATTTTTTCACACAAAGGGATGCTTTCAAGACCTTTTGCCCCATTGAGAGCAGTGCGATTATTGCTGAAGGAACAACTAGCATCCAAGGTATCGGTGAAGTTCATTTGCAGCTTAATTCAGGTACTGTTCTTCAAAATTTAGTGTTACAAAATGTTTACTTTGCACCTGATATGTGCAGGAATTTAATCTCAGTCCGGTGTTTATGTGAAGAAAACTTTCAAATTTGTTTCCTTAGGGACAAAGCATTAGTCTACAAAGATAATCAAGAAATATTAAGTGCCCCCCTTAAAGATAGGTTTTACTGTTTTTCTGTAAATTCCTTACAACATGTAGAATCGGGTGGGGCTTTTATCATAAATAAAAACGTCATGAAGTGGCACTCCAGATTTGGCCACTTTAATACAAAAACACTTGTACAATTTTCTAAATCTAATAATGTCACTGGTTTAGATAAACTTGATGGTAATGGTCAAGAATGTGAGTCCTGTACGTTTGCTAAAAGCACGAGAAAAGATTTTCCTGCAAAGGATGACATTGAAACTACTGATATTCTTCAGCTTTTACACTTGGATATTTTTGGTCCAACTCCAGTCCCTTCTCTGGGGGGTGCCAGGTATTTTTTTGTCCATTGTTGACGACTTTTCTCGTTACTCATTTATATACATTTTGCACCATAAAGATCAAGCCTTTCACTTTTTTAAATTATACAAATCATTAGTTGAGAAACAAATGGGTAGGGAAATTAAACGAATTAGGACAGACCAAGGTGGTGAATTATGTTCTAATCAATTTGAAACCTTTCTCCAAGAACATGGCATCATCCATGAACATACAAATCCATACTCCCCCCAAATGAATGGGGTTGCAGAAAGGTATAATCGAACTCTTTTGGATGGTGTCCGAGCTTTACTGTTTGAAACAAAGTTACCTCAACCGCTTTGGGCAGAATTGGTCTGTACACAAAATTATCTCAAAAATCGTTTTCCCCATAAAAAGTTAAAAGGCAAAGCACCCTTAAATCTATGGATAGGTAGAAAATTTTCAGTAGCTCATTTAAAAGTACTAGGTAATAAAGCGTCTGTTCACATTCATAAACGCAAAAATAAATTTGATAAAAGAGCCAAACAGGGCATACTAGTGGGATATGCCTCTAGTACTATGGGATATCGGATTTGGTACCCAGGTACAACTTTAATAGATGAAACTAAACATGTTAAAATAAATGAAGATAGTTTTAAATTTGACGTAGATAGCAGGGAATCTCGTGAAGTAAATGTAGATCTATTTAACATTCCTCCAAATTCTGAAAATGTTACTGATCCGCCTCAGTCATCATCCCCTGTGGCAGACTGGAAACGGGTGGAAGTAACTCGGAAAAAAGGAGCCTCTGCAGGTCGAGTTGATGTCTACTATTATCCTGAACAAAATGTTCGGTTAAGAAGTAACAGACAGGTTGAAGAATACTGCCAACAGAAGGGTATAGTTTATGATCCTGCAGAGTTCAAGTTTACTTCAATGGGTAAAGTTGAAACCTCTCCCAGTGCCGGTGGGGATGATGAGGGGGGTGAATCTTCGAATGCAGAAGCTCATTGTGTAGCAATCAAAATCCCCAGATCATATAAAGAATCCCAGGATTTTCCAGAAAAATTAGAGTGGAAAAAGGCCATGGAATCAGAGTTAGGAACCCCGAGAGAGAGAAAAGTATTTGAACTAGTGCCTAGACCAGGAAAGGCAAGAGTCCTGGGGAGTCGTTGGGTATTTACATTAAAAGAGGGAAAGCCTCAAAGAGTAAAAATTTTTAAAGCTCGGCTTGTCGCACAAGGATTTCGACAAATAGGGGGCGTTGACTATTTTGATACCTTTTCACCGGTGATTTCCTTTTCCCTTGTTAGAATTATTTTTACAATCTTTAGAATAAACAAAAATTGGGTTCATTTACACTTGGATGTTAAAAGTGCATATCTGTATGCGACTCTTAATGAAAAAATATACTTGGAACAACCAGAGGGTTTTCATGAAAAGGGTAAGGAATCGTATGTTATGAAATTACACAAAGCATTATATGGGCAGCGTCAAGCTGGAAGGGAATGGTTCTTGGAGTTGGACAATACTTTTAATGAATTAGGCTTTACAAAAATTCAAAGTTGTAACTGTGTTTATACATATAAACTTAAAGCAATACTACTAGTATATGTTGATGACTTGGCTATGTTTGCCGAGGATGAAATAATCCTTAAAGAAGTTGTAACGTTAATAAAGTCTAAATTTGAAGTTAAAGTTTTAGGCAAAATCCAGAATTTTTTGGGTGTAGAGTTTTCAGAAATTGATGGTAAACTGTTCATGCACCAACATAAATATATTTTAAAACTAGCTGAAGAATTTAAGGATATACCTAAAGTTAAATGTAAAGTGCCACTGCCCTTAGGTGTAACACTAACTCAAAATTCAGAAGAAGAGGCTAAAGATGTGCCTTACAGAGAACTGGTAGGATGCCTTTTATATCTTGCTTCCCGAACAAGACCAGATATTCAGTATTCAGTAATAGCTCTATCACAATTGTCAAGTCAACCTTCATGGACACACTGGAAGTATTTGTGTCAAGTTTTTCAGTATGTAATAAATACCCAGCATTTTTCTATTAATTTATCCAGAAATTCAAATAATCAATTAAGAGTTTATACAGATGCAAGTTGGGCATCAGATTTAGTAAGCAGAAAATCAATTAGTGGCCATGTCCTATTTCTTGATGAAGTACCAGTAATCTGGAGTTCTAGAAAACAAAAATGTACAGCTTTATCAAGTATGGAGGCAGAGTATGTTGCACTATCAGATTCAATAAAAGAACTGTGCTGGTTGCTAAGAATATTTGATGATTTAACATTACTAAATGTAAAAATAGAGAAGCCAGTTGTTTATTGTGACAATCAGAGCACACTCTTTTTCTCTAAAAATGATGTTGAAAATAGTCGCACTAAATACATAGATACAAGAAGTTACTATGTAAAAGAAAATATTGAGAAATTTGATCTAAAATATGTGTCGGGCAAGGAAAATGTAGCCGACCTGTTCACAAAGACTTTATCTTTTGAAAAATTTTCTTTCTATTGCGAATGGTTGTTTGGCTGATACAGAGCATGGGAAAAGGGGGCATTTGTTGGGTCAGTGTGATAAAAATCAGTTTCTAATAAAATTGTTCTAAAGATTAAAACATAAATACATAAATAAATTTTAAAAAAGTAAATGGTTGCCTGCCCAGTGTTTTTCCCAGGCTTTGTGTCATCCAATAAATAAAGGCCAGCTGAGGCCTTACTTTATTTTTTTGAAAACTTTGTAATATAAGGCAGCGACACGAGCTCTGCTGCTTTTATTGAATCTTCGGATGCAGAAGCTCATTGTGTAGCAATAAAAATCCCCTGATCATATAAAGAATCCCAGGATTTTCCAGAAAAATTAGAGTGGAAAAAGGCCATGGAATCAGAGTTAGGAACCCTGAGAGAGAGAAAAGTATTTGAACTAGTGCCAGACCAGGAAAGGCAAGAGTCCTGGGGAGTCGTTGGGTATTTACATTAAAAGAGGGAAAGCTTCAAAGAGTAAAAATTTTTAAAGCTCGGCTTGTCGCACAAGGATTTCGACAAATAGGGGGCATTGACTATTTTGATACCTTTTCACCGGTGATTTCCTTTTCCCTTGTTAGAATTATTTTTACAATCTGTGGAATAAACAAAAATTGGGTTCATTTACACTTGGATGTTAAAAGTGCATATCTGTATGCGACTCTTAATGAAAAAATATACTTGGAACAACCAGAGGGTTTTCATGAAAAGGGTAAGGAATCGTATGTTATGAAATTACACAAAGCATTATATGGGCTACGTCAAGCTGGAAGGGAATGGTTCTTGGAGTTGGACAATACTTTTAATGAATTAGGCTTTACAAATTTCAAAGTTGTAACTGTGTTTATACATATAAACTTAAAGCAATACTACTAGTGTATGTTGATGACCTGGCTATGTTTGCCGAGGATGAAATAATCCTTAAAGAAGTTGTAACGTTAATAAAGTCTAAATTTGAAGTTAAAGTTTTAGGCAAAATCCAGAATTTTTTGGGTGAAGAGTTTTCAGAAATTTATGGTAAACTGTTCATGCACCAACATAAATATATTTTAAAACTAGCTGAAGAATTTAAGGATATACCTAAAGTTAAATGTAAAGTGCCACTGCCCTTAGGTGTAACACTAACTCAAAATTCAGAAGAAGAGGCTAAAGATGTGCCTTACAGAGAACTGGTAGGATGCCTTTTATATCTTGCTTCCCGAACAAGACCAGATATTCAGTATTCAGTAATAGCTCTATCACAATTTTCAAGTCAACCTTCATGGACACACTGGAAGTATTTGTGTCAAGTTTTTCAGTATGTAATAAATACCCAGCATTTTTCAATTAATTATCCAGAAATTCAAATAATCAATTAAGAGTTTATACAGATGCAAGTTGGGCATCAGATTTAGTAAGCAGAAAATCAATTAGTGGCCATGTCCTATTTCTTGATGAAGTACCAGTAATCTGGAGTTCTAGAAAACAAAAATGTACAGCTTTATCAAGTATGGAGGCAGAGTATGTTGCACTATCAGATTCAATAAAAGAACTGTGCTGGTTGCAAAGAATATTTGATGATTTAACATTACTAAATGTAAAAATAGAGAAGCCAGTTGTTTATTGTGACAATCAGAGCACACTCTTTTTCTCTAAAAATGATGTTGAAAATAGTCGCACTAAATACATAGATACAAGAAGTTACTATGTAAAAGAAAATATTGAGAAATTTGATCTAAAATATGTGTCGGGCAAGGAAAATGTAGCCGACCTGTTCACAAAGACTTTATCTTTTGAAAAATTTTCTTTCTATTGCGAATGGTTGTTTGGCTGATACAGAGCATGGGAAAAGGGGGCATTTGTTGGGTCAGTGTGATAAAAATCAGTTTCTAATAAAATTGTTCTAAAGATTAAAACATAAATACATAAATAAATTTTAAAAAAGTAAATGGTTGCCTGCCCAGTGTTTTTCCCAGGCTTTGTGTCATCCAACAAATAAAGGCCAGCTGAGGCCTTACTTTATTTTTTGAAAACTTTGTAATATAGATATTACAAAGTTTTCAAAAAAATAAAGTAAGGCCTCAGCTGGCCTTTATTTGTTGGATGACACAAAGCCTGGGAAAAACACTGGGCAGGCAACCATTTACTTTTTTAAAATTTATTTATGTATTTATGTTTTAATCTTTAGAACAATTTTATTAGAAACTGATTTTTATCACACTGACCCAACAGTGGCAAGTTAGAGGAAAACGGATAGCATAAAAACCTTCTCCATGATAAAAGACTCAGGTCAACCAAATTTCATGGTGATCGATCAAACGGTGCTGGAGTTTTTCAACCTCATACACACACACAACAACATTCATTTTTATCTATAAGCAGTGTTATTATATATACCAGTCTCAAATCCAGCTTCAAATCTAAGTATCGCCAAAGGGCCAACATACGCCATTTTGCAAATTTTTTTCAGGGAATCATTCGAAGTATTGACTTAGCAGCAATCAAAATGGGAAATGGTTTGACCGCCAATAAGTAAAGCAGGCATTTATTTCAAAAGTGGAATTCCTTAATAGCCGCATTTTTTAAAATTATCAACGTATAACGTGTTTTATTCATCGTTACTCCGATGTACTAAATGCGAAGATTTCAATTTTCTGAAATGTGGCGGAATTCCCCTAACTTAAATCAATATACTCAATTGGCGAGAATTCTGAAGATAGATTGCTCGAAATCCCTTAATAACAGCATTATTTCTGTACGGATTATCAGAATTTAACGCTGTATTCTAATAAAATCTATGCACTTGTTTTCAAAAATCTATTTCCTTAAGCTCTCAGTAAATTGCGCCAAGCCGAAAACTGTGCAAATCGCTAGAACTCACTTTCTCAAAATCGGCATATTAGCCATTTTATTTTTCGCCAAACTAAAAAATTTTACATATTAGCCTCGGAAATCTTCATTTCTTATTGTTTTGCGTATAAAACATTACATTCCTTCTCTGATTTCCCATGCACACGATATTATAATAAAAAAAAATAATAACCTTACAAATATAAACTTAAAAAAATCATTATTATTCTTTTATTTTTACTTTAAGAATTTAAAACCTTTTATTCGGCAAAATCGCCACACACGGCAATAATGATGCTTATTTCATACTTTTTTCACTACAGGGGTTACAATTACGGAAAGCTTTCTGCGTGGAGAACATAAAAAATTTCTTAAATGGGGAACGTGTGGACTTTCAAAGTTTTAAAGTGGACTATAATTTATTCTATATTATTTTACATTTCTGAGCAAAATTTCAGGCTGATAGGTCCATTTTTGTGGCTTTGTATACTAATCAAATCCACAAACAGAATTTCATTTTTATTTATAAGATAAGATGAAATAAATAAATAAACTTATAAATCTGGAAAAAGCTGTTAAGTATGACGCCAACATGAAGTCATTGTCATTTGCAATAGCTAATTTTGTTATGCAAATGATTAACATTTCTGACTCTCGGAAATGAAATGTTGCCGTAAATAGCGAAAAATCGCTTTAAAATGAGGGAACGGGTGGATTTTCAGATTTTTAAAGTGGCAAAGATTATTTTCTATATTTTTATACATAATTATGAAAATTTTCAAGCGGATCGTACAAACGGTGTAGAAATTATTAGGCTTTTTGTCCTTGACATTGCAATGTTTTGCAGTAATGGCGGAAAAAGTTTTATCTTGAAGTCAGGGATCAGCGCAACTATATAGTAATTAAAATAATTATAGTAAAATTTCTTTTATTTAAAAAAGAAAAAGAACATCATTTTAACATTGGCAATCGATTCGACTGTGAATACATTGAGCTGACGTCACTAAGCCTCTTAAGACTACTAAAAGTCGAGCTTATTCTAGCATTGGTTCTTCCGTGTTATCAGAATTATCGTCTGCAGGAGGCCTTGAGTTTAGAATTAACAAGTGGCATTTTAGTCCGTTGCTTAGGTTTATGAATTTAATTACTTTAACTCACTCAGCTGAAAATGTTCTTCATTTTGAATGTTGCAAAATCACTTTTGAAACATATGATGCATTAAAAATTTCCCATTTACTCATTTAATTTTGTATTTAACCATGCTACAAACGTAACATTACGTGACATATGCATGCTGCAAAATAAAATTACTTTCCGATTGCATTTCGCTATTTTTGGTATATTTCTTTTTATTTATTAATTTTTTTTTAGATTTTAGGACAAAGTTTTACATACCTAATACGAATGTAGTAAAATCTAAATCAATACGGTAAAATCTTCTTCCAGACGCAATCATACCTTGGTTAAGCACTCCCAAGGGTAAAATAAATCATTTTTTTTTAATTAACGAAAACGCTGGAATGTTCAAGTGGCAATCAAATCTAGTTCAATTAGCATAAGGGATAAAATGGCGGCTTTCACAAGTGTTGCCATATATGCACAGAACGTTGCCAAGGATATGACTGGTTAAAAAAAAAAGTGTCATATTTAATATTGAACTCCTGGTATCCAAACGATCTTGCTATTTGAAAATAGTTAACTTTATGTTAATACACGTATTTCATCTCGTGAATCTTAACTTGGAGTAATTCCAACTTCATGTTTTTTTGAATCCATCATACTTTTAAGAGCTTTCCTGCTTTGTTGCGATAGCATAAATCGTTTTTTGCTGGAGCAAGGTCGCCAAATATGGTAAGCTAGATGCTCATTTCTTCTGTTTTTAATTAATATCTTCTAAATAATTCGAATTTCAAATTTTTTTTTACGGCACTGGCTTTTTTTTGACCTATTTAGCCTCTGTGCCAAATTTGACCCGGATCCGACAAGATCTCTGGCTACCTATAGCGAACACACACACATACATCTCATTAGCATACTACGCTATTATTAAAGAGGATAATATATATATATGCGGCGTATCCACGTATAAGTTCACCAACCTTTATTTTCTCAACCGTTAGTTTTAGATTCATACTTTCAGTTACAAAAATGGTCAAAATTAGCTGCAGACTAAAGATTAAAAAAAAAGTTTGAAGCTAAAAAGAAATACTGAAAAAATTCGCAATTCTAATTTTTGAACTATTTTTAGGTCCCTACATTTATCTTTTGCGAAATACAAGGTGTCATGTAATAAAATTATATATGTTTCCTTAGCACAGGAAAATAACACATTTTATTTAATATAAAATAAACTACTGAACGTAAAAATTTGAAATTTTGCACAGCCATGTAAAATCACTTTCTGCATCTATTTCCATCAAAATTTGGCTAGATTGCGATTCATAATTTTTTAAATATTAGTTTAATAATTCATAATTCATATTAATATTTTATTAAAAATTATAATAATAGTAAATTATGTTTGGGTAATTTAGTTCTAATAGTACGAATAAAATTCAGCTTCTTATTATCAATATTATATGAGATATGAATTAAAGTACGAAAAAATCTTTTAACATAGGGGGAGGGGGATTTTGGGTGCTCATAACTCACTCATTTTCAGTGCAAACTTATTAAAAATTATTATCAATTTGCTAAAATGAGCTAAATTTTTAAAATATGAACTGAAATCTAGGGGTTGCTATCGGAAAAAATGTTGGTGCAGATTTGTATATGGAGACGGCTCCTTATGCAATTTTTATGTATAGACAATAAAAGTGCACATCAATCGTAAACAATTGGTATATGTAACTTTTCTGTACGACGAACGACGGCTGAATAAAGTACAAGTGGACCTTTTTTTTCGCAGCTATACATACACACACAGCGAAGAGCCGTTACATTATGACCACCTACTCAATAACGCGTTGCACCTCCTTTGGCCTTCAAACATCTGGAACTCGCCTGGGCATGGATGCCACCTGTTTTTGATAGGTAATGGAAACAGGTTGTACCAAATATTAAAGCAGCGTCCACATGAAAAGTCGAGAAATTGGAACTTCGGGGGTGTTTGAGCTCTGAGTTGACGGGAAGAGGGGAGTAGCTGTTCTCCCAGGAGACGGCGTACCCCAACACGACCATCCACGTGATGAAGGAGAAACCGGGATTCATCCTACCAGGCAACTCTCTTCTACATGTCCGGAGTCCAGTGTCGATGCTGCCTAGCCCACTGTAGGCGTTATTGACAATGACGCTTGGTAAGCAAAGACACACGAGTGGGACGTCTGCTCCGCAATCCCAAATACAACAGTGTCCGCTGAATTATTTGTTCCGAAATTCTTGTACTTGGGCCTGCATTGTATTAGACTGCCAGCTGAGCCACTGTCAGCCGCCGTTTTTGCTGTACTAGGCGAGACAGTCTCGGTGTCCTTCTTCTTTGATGGTGCTTGGACGTGCAAAATCTTGGTGTATATTCCAGGTTTCACCGTCATTAATCCACTTTTTATAAATACTAACAACAGCAGATCGTGAAAACCGACCAGTCGTGCAGTTTCGGAAATAATCGTTCCGAGTCTTCTGGCCATTACTATCTGCCCTCGATCAAATTCACTTAGATCAACAGACTTTCCCATTACTCTCAAACGTAAGTGCAAGAATGATTCCTTATCTTCTGCAGCAACAGTTAAACACCATTCCCACTTTATTACGTGCTCTCCACGTTATCCAGCCGAGTTCATTGAAAAAGATGTGATCGTTCTTAATGTAAAGGCTCTTCTGTATGTATAAATATATATGTGTGTGTGTAGAACATTGATTTAGACTTTTATCCCTTAAATATTGATCATAGACATTTAGACACATACAATAAATTGAAATGTTACGTAAAAATGGTAGAGCATTTTATGGTATCTATCAAAATTTTCTGGAAATTTAATTTGACCTGAATAAATACAAATCTTAAATTTTTATACGGCAACCTCAGAAAAATATTCCCAATTAGTATAGTGTGTCCCATATATTAATTAGGCTATGCTGAAAATTTCAGCCTTTCATCATAAAATGTGTCAGATATATGAAAATTATTAACTAATTGTACTTATTGTGTAAAATATTTTTCTTAAAAAAGCAGTATAATCGATAACTCAGGTCAAAGGATAAGATAATAAATAATTAACAAGATGATCATACTTATTGAACTCGATTTGCTCTTCAGAATCTCCGCAACGGGATGAACAGTTGTCATAAATGTAGTTTTTAACAAATCTACAATCTTGCGCATTATAGAATACTTTTAACAAATTATTCGTACTCAGTACTCTACACATCATAAGAAGTGACATACTCTATAAAAATTTCTTTTTCTGTTCATGCGACAGTCATAGGACAAGATTTATTGAAGATTATTGTTTAAGTGTGATCATGACTGTGAAGTTATGAAAATGAGATGTCAACTACAAGTAAAGTGTTTATTCATAGTTACTGTTTTTACAAGAAGTGAATGACACACAATTTCAAGAAAAGAGAAATACATACTTCTAAATAAATGACATAAATTTGATAGCTTGTGAAATTTAAAATTTAAATAACGCGGAAAAATCACAGGTGACAAAAAAAAGAGCATAGAGCATTGAAAAATAAAAAAAGAGATCTTCAGATATTGACGGGATTATAAAAATTTATCATTTTTAATACTGAATAAACAATAAAGTGAAACCGAAAGACTTTTTGATGCTCACGCGATAGTAAAGTATACAATTTTATTTTCAGATTTTTTAGAGTTTTGTCTATAGATGAGTTGTATTTTCCAATTCTTTCACTGTTCACGACTTTAAAAAAAATAAACATTTTTTTTCTATTGAAAACAAAGGAGAAATTTTCAACATTGCATTTTTTTTTTATACTTAAATGTTTGAAACTCTAAAAGAAGATCTACTACATCGTAACAATAGTTGTGTGGGGGCTGTCTAAGCGACGGTTTAATAGAAAAAAACCCTTTTCTCAACGATTATTCCAAAAATCGTACCATCGGTAATACGAGAGTGCACGGATCTTGCAGAAAATAAATGAACAAACTATCGGTATATTGTTACTACCAACAGCAAAGCCCTCGACTTCTAATAACTTATCCACGGACATTTTTAATTCAACTCACTCAGCAGAACTAATACAGTAAGCTCCCTATACCTTTTATAGCTTTCTGGGCATGATATGACGTCACACAGAAATTTCTGGAAGATACCTCGTAACTCCCTTTTTGATAGTGATAGTCAGAAAATTCCAGCTCCTTTGAGATACATTCTGTCGAGACAGTCCCCAAATTTGACGTCAAGTCGCCTGTAAATCTCATTTTCCTGCAATAAACCCGGCATGACAGGGAAACGACATTTCAGTGCTTTAGCAATATATTTGCAGTATGAATTAGTGTCTTTAGGATAAACCAGTGACTTATTAGAACTTAATATAAAAAAAACTATTATATGTTGTCGGATATGAAAGCTTGAAGAAAATACTTAGTAGCTTAAAATGAATCACCAAGTTTTATTAGTTTTCAAACGCTGCAACCTAACATTTACAGAGCTGCCAAGTCTCCGGCTTTTTTCGGGAGATTTCCCACCACTAATTTTTACTTATAAATTTATGCTTAAAATAAGTCCAAATATTTCATGCTAAATAAAACTGTCTAAAAATTGTGGTGGGAAATCTCCCGGAAAAAGCCGTAAACTTGGCAGCTCTGCATTTAGTAATGAAACTTAAGCACTTTCATGTTTAGTTCAGTATGTGAATGCAATGTTTTATGTCACGAAATAATGAACACAGAAAAAACAGGAAGAATAAATTTAAATTTAATAATATATATTTTGGATAAGAAGACAGCGCATCATAATCATATTATGTTCGAAAATAGCTGAAACATTTTTAAAATTAGAGTTTTAATTTTCCAATCTCTTCTATTGGTGACATCTGGAAATAATTTTTGGAGTTCCCTGGTTTCGAAGTAGAGTGCTGGAAACGGCACATTTCTATTGCCGCATTCTGTTTCTCATTTATTAATTAAAAATATATTTAAGTCATTTTTGGGGCCCATTATACGCAGGGCATTTAAAAGAAACTTTTTCTCATTTTTAAAATAAGTTGCTATTTAGTGTAGAAAACGGTATATTTCAATTGAATTCCATTATTTTTTAAAATTAATTTTTGAGATTTTTCAGTCATTTTTTGAAGCATATTAAATAATGGGCATTTGAAGACACTTTTTTCAACTTTTTAAATTATTTGTTGTTTAATGTAAGAAATGGTAATTTCTATGTGATATCATTTTTGTGACTGATTACATGAAAGACATTTAAAAGATATCCTTTTCCAATAACTACGTGCGGAGCGAAAAAGGGCGCGAGGCCCTGTCCCGCTTCCTCGACGCGCTAGGAGACTCACTAAGTTAACGGGCAACTTAGAGAAAAGAGTGAGCGCTTAGTAAATACTGGTGGTGCATGTGTTTACTTCCTGAACTTGCTAGGGAATACTGGTGGTGCATGTATCTCCCGAAGGTCCGGCCAAGGTCGGCAATAAGTACTAGGTGCTTAAAAAGAAATACTTTAAGTATTTCAAAAAGGGACTATAGAGTCCTCTGGTGGTGCATAAAGTTCGAAATACTGGTGGTGCATGTATTTCAGGAAACTGCGGTTCTCGCAGTATTCCAAACCGCAAAAGGGTTCTTGCAGGCCATGCACAAGCATGGAGCAAAGAACTAACAGGTGAACCATGCCGAACGGAGGGCGTGCCCCTCCGACCGTGGTTGTGACCTCCTTCCTGTCAATGACAGTAGAAACCTTGGTGTCTATGCTGCACGAGTATCGTGCTCTCTGGTGTCCTGAGTTCTCCTATTGGTGCGACGGTCGTTGTAGAGGTGACGGGTGGACAGTGGGCCGGGCTTGTCCTGCCCCGCTGGTCTGGGTGCCAGCACTGCCTCCTCTAATGTGGGGAGACGGGCAAGGGTTACCGTTTACCACCCGCTAGGCAAGCCCCGCGCAACCTGATGAGGGCCTCTTTGAGACTCCTCGAGAGGGTTGCTGTCAATGCGGCGGCCCATTGGTACTCCTTCTAGGGGGCTACCAATCGTGTAATGCTCAACATAGAGCGGGTGCACGTATTGAAATAGTCTCCTTACCTAAAAATAAATATTTTTACTATGCAACAACACTGAAATTATTCAGACTCAGAAAGACAACGTGAGAAAGCACTAATAAAGAAAGGTGAAATCTCAGATTGTTTTCGGAAAGTGTGTGACTTAACCTTCTTCCATCGAAGAAAGTCACACTTATGGAACCGGTGGGCGGTTACACGATTCCTAAATGGTGCTGTCTTACATTGTTTTTTTCTGTTATTAAATACTAGGCTACAAGTGACGATTTCCATGAATACTGAAATTAATTCAAGTTTAATGGTGATCAATAATGGGTACTATATTGCCAAATTTAATATATGCACTTGAAGAATTTGAATCGTAAAACTGTAAAAATATCATTGGCTGTGCTAGGTCTCAGATTTTCTTGGGGTTGTAATACTAAATCATAGTTTACATTGACATAGAAATTACCCTTTTCTATATTTCGTATTCTTAAAAAGAGCAGGCATCAAGTAATAATTCCTCATTTAGGACTGATTATTAAATAGATATTTTACACATTTTTAATGATAAATGTCTCCTTGGTCGGAGCAATTATTAATTAATATTTGAGGCTTTTTAAAATACAGCTCTCAGAAATTGATAGAAACTTTTTAATGCTCTTGAAAAGAACAGGTGTTATCTAATTTTTGTAGATTTACTATGCATATATGAGTTTTTTTGCACAGTTGCTTATGATAAATGTATTTTTATCTTTAATCCTTAATTAATAACTGGGGATTTTTAAACTACAGCTCTCAAAAAATGATAAGAATTTATTTTCTTATACTTTCTCTCATGAACGTTATTTTATACGAAGAACAAAAATAAGTAAAATAGATCAAAAGCTAAGGTTATAAATGACTTTCCAATAAATCATTCAACTTAATTTTTTGTGCTTTCATATTTACTGACAAATTTTCTGATACTTTTCAGATCGTTTGTCACACTGAGTTCGAGAAGGTAATGAGAAAATAACATAAAAATCCAACTGCTAAATAACAAAATAGCTACACGTCTCTGTAGATTTAAGCAAAAAAGTATAAAGACTAAAAGAAAAGTCATTTTGTTTTCTTTACAATGCAAGAAGCAAGACAATTCTTTTTAACAGGAATACCTTTTTGAAAATTTTGTAAACTTCATAGAAAATAAATGGTCTTGAAAATTTTATTTGTTTCGGAAAATTGTTGTGTTTATCCAAGAAATTAATCCAATTATACAATATGGACTTTGTAAAGGTTTTTCTAGTGTACATTTAGTTCGCTTATAAAATTTTCTTTTGAAAAAAAGACACCATAAGTGTAAATTGTATTTAACTGCTAATTGGAGAGTGTACTCTCTTAAAAATTTAGAGTGACATTGTCACTCTTACAAAAAGTCACCGGCAAATGATCCCAGATAGAGTGAGATAAGAGTGAGAAAACTGCATTATGACTCTTCATCGATAGGATTCTGTCACCCTAACTGCAAGAGTGAGACAATGTCACTCTTAGAGTAAGGGTGAAGGCGCTATCTGCTCACTCTAGCGAGAGAGTCACCACCTTTCCCATGATGCTCTCACTTCAGCAGGAGTGAGTGCGTTGCTTCTATACCCAAACGACGCCATATTGGAATTGGACTGCAGTTGCGAAGTACCAACTGCATACAAGAAATGGAATACTTTTAGCTAACACAAGTAAGTAAAACCTTATAACTTTTCAGTTATTGTAAATGTTATTTAAAATTTGATAATTCACAACATATAAGATACATTGATTCAGTGTCGGATCCATTAGGACTCCAGCTCTTCCGACAGACATTGCTTTGGTTAGGGTTAACATTTTGCTTTACTATACATTTTGTTTTTAAGACTTAAACAAGCCTGCTTCTTTTAATTTTATACCCTTCCGAGAAATTGATCTTTAAATCCGTCTCTATACTTGATCGTAGTATGTTATTTATGCTTATATAGCTGAAATCTTGCATTCGTTTTTTGTTTCTGTATATAATATTTGAGCATGTTTTGATGCGTGTTTGTAAATCGGTGGTGCAGTCAGGATTTTATTTCGGGGGTGGAGAGGGCTCTAACCTGTGTATCAAATTGTAAGCAAGCTGTTTCAACTGTAGCCTCAGTATCAAATTTTAAACTAAGTAAAGGGTCAGATTTTTAGGAAGGATACGCGCCTGTTGCAAATAGTATAAACAAAATTTTAAATCAAAAGCAGAAAATAATGATCAATTATATATTGTATGCAATTTATATTGAAATAAATTATAAACGTGGGAAAAAAATATTTTGTGATTAAATTTCATTATGTCTATGTGCATCATTTTATCTTATTGCACATTCTAGCACAGATTCACGCTTAGAATATACATATATACGTTGTTAGATCAAAATAACCGCTCTGTTGTTGTGGTGTAATATTTCCCTCTCCACTTTTTACACATACACAAACCTCTCTCTCATATGGTAAAGTGGATAATTTACGATCGAACACCCCAGATGGCCTCAGGAAAGTCCACTTTTAAATCAGGGAAACCAGCTGAAAGTAGCAGGTGATTCAGAATGTGTGAGCTTTCATTAGTAGTACGAAAAACACAAGGGATACTTGTGCGGGTAAACTGATTCAACGCGGAAAAAAAGTTATTGTTTTTGGTGTTAAATGCGAGATTTTTTGAATTGAAAAGTTTGTATACTGTTTAAGGATAATTCAATAGTATAGTAACGGATAAGTTTAATATTACTGGTAATAAAGGTAAGTGTTACAATATTAAATTTAGTAATACAGTATTAATTTTAGAGCCTTGCAGATTTTGGTATGGTAGATTTTATGTCTTCTGTTGTGTATCAATATTGGTAAATAAAATTCTCAAATTGGTAAAACTTACCTTTTAGCCTAGATACCAATTCAAAATAAGGCTAATTTTTTTCTATTGAATTTAATTAACATATGAAATATATCCACAATATTGGCTATATACTGGAAATGTTTCTGAAGTAATTCCATTACTGATAAAGTTTTTAATAGTAGCAAGTTAGTAGTTAGCCCAAATATCTTTACAATGTGTTCACAATATTAAGTAAAAATTCGAAATATTTATAATGTATTCTTAATATTGACAAGTAATTTTAAAAATATTTTTATACCATTTTATTATTTTTCTATGCTAATATACTCAATCCTTCACATTGTTATTATATTGGAAATAAAAACTAATATTGGTAAAAATTAGCAACATTTATCCATTATATTGTCCATGTTAATGAATTAAATTAAATATATTTAAAATGTATCCACACAGTATTGTGTGTATATTATAAATTTCCCTCATATTGTACTAACAAATATTTTTAATGTGTCAGCATCTTAATATCACAGTAATGGTGAATTAAGACTTTATCTACTGTACATTATTTCAAAATTTAAAATCTGATAAATAATTTTAGGTGCATTTATGTACAAATTGCTGAAAAATATATTTTAATAATTAAGTCAAATACTACTGAAAATCCTGTGATGATAAGACCATGATTATCACAGGAGCAAGGAGGGCACATGCCCCCAGACACCCCATTTTAAGGGGTCCTTAAATTTTTCCAGAATATGAATTTAGTTTATTAAATTTTCATTCTAAGATACTAAATGCCTGGTTTTTTTTTTCTAAAAGTTGGATGTGTGTGTGGCAAAATAGATCCCAAATGGATGAGCCGATTTTAATGTAGTTTGTTTTATTTTAAAGATGGAATAATCAGAGCGGTTCTTCATTGTATTTGATAATATTCACTTCATCTATTCCCCTTAAATAAAGCTTACTTTACACTTGTTCAGTCTAAGACAATTCAAATAATATTGTTGACATTCAATTAATTTTGATTGCTGAATTATTTCTGTAATGTTATGGAAAAAGCCATGCTTTGA
The DNA here is from genome assembly GCA_038373885.1 of Cheiracanthium punctorium. Taxonomy (NCBI): domain Eukaryota; kingdom Metazoa; phylum Arthropoda; class Arachnida; order Araneae; family Cheiracanthiidae; genus Cheiracanthium; species Cheiracanthium punctorium. The sequence goes on from JAWZYV010002231.1 coordinate 321,707, forward strand.
GTTGCATTTTTTTAAGACTTCATTTTTAATAAAGGTTATTTCACATATTGCATAGGAAATGTTCATAAACTTAAAATTTATCTAGCATATTTCATTTTAAATTCATTTAATCAGAACATATCTTTGCAGATTGAAAAAACATACTTAAGTGGGGGGGGGGTGGAGTGAGTTTGGCTTAGGGACGTATCTAAACCTTAAAAATTTCAAGCTGAACTTTCAAAATTACCCACGAATATGTAATTTTCTCCATTTCTTATGTTTACTTATTTCGAGGGTGGCTGAAGCCCCACCAGTCACCCTCTGGCCAAGGACGTACCCAGGAAGGGGGGTGGGGGTCTGTAACACCTTCGAAATTTCAGTTTTTATTAACAAAGCAATAATGGTGAAGTCTTTTTGTGAAAATTTCTGCCTTTTTCATCGTTTGGACCCCCTCCGAAATTTTTGGACCCTTCCAGAATTTTTTTTGGGGTATGTCCCTGCCCCTGCTCTCCTCTCCTAGGGGGGGAGCAAGTTCCCTACCTTGAGCCCCCCCTTATGGGTGCCCATATCATTAATGTTATATTTTTCAAGTATTTAATATTATTCTGTGGTTTTCTGAACTTGCAGGTAGCAGAACAGATTTCATTATTTATTGACATTGTTGAGAAAGCAGACAGCATGGATTTCAGAGTTTGGGTCTTCTACTGGGTATCATTAAGGGTAAATAAATTTATGATATTGGTAAAATTTACTTAAAAATTCAAAATAATTTTAATCCTTTTTCTACTGAATTTAAATGAAATGTATCTGCAATATTGCCTATATTTTGGAAGTAGTTCTGAAGTAGTTCCATTACCAATAAACTTTCAAATAGCACCTCACTGGATTGTAAAACATTGAAAACCCAAACCAGTATTTTTACATAGCAGCAAGTTAATATTTAGCCCAAATGTATTTAAAATGTATCCACAATATTAGGTAAACATTGGTAATATTTCTAATGTATTCCTAATATTGACAAGTAATTAATTTTATAGTATTTTTATTTTTTCATGTTCATATACTTAATTATTCAATATTATCATTAAATTGGAAATAAATACTAATGTAAATTGTAGCAAATTAATATTTACCCATTATATTGTCAATCTTAATGAATTTAAATTAAATTTATTTAAAATGTATCCACAATATTGGGTGTATATTTCAAATATTCCTCATATATATTGCACAAGTATATATTTTTGATATGTTAGCATCTTAATATATTATTACTTGCGAATTATCACTGTTTATCTGTTACACATTATTTTTGCATTTAAAATCTGAAATAATTTTAAATGCATTCATATACAAATTTCTGAAAAATATATCTTAATAAATAAGTCAAATATTACTGAAAAATTTAATGTAATATGATTGTTCCCTGATTATCATGGGCAAGCGGGTAAATACTGTGGAAAATACAGAAAGACAATTGTCAGAGTCGGTGAAGAAACAAAATGTAAGGGGGCCCCCATTTAGACCCATACTTCTGACTCAAGCGACTTTATGTCGTAATTGCTGCCTGGATTTGAGATTGGGGGGGGGGGGACTGAAGCCCTATAGCCACTCATCCCATTACCCCTCGATCTACCACCGAATCATTTGTTCTTGTGATAATGTTTAAATGTAAATTTTAACTGAAGACTCCTACCTTGGGTGGTCATTAGTTAAATATATATAAATTGATAATAAATGAATATTCATATAAATTGGTTGCTTTAGAAAACGAAACTTTTAGAATGTTTTTTATGTACTGAATACTCATTTTCTTGAAATATAGGAGAGTTAATAACAGCGATGACTGGGTGATTTTTCAAGAACCTTTGATAAGGGTGAATACTACTTTGGATGTCTTTAGATATAAGTATGTATTTATTTTTAATTATTTACTGTTTCAGTGTATTTTTAAATTTGGGAGTTAATTTTATATTCATATCATATGTTATAAATGTTCCTTATACACATGTCTGTGTGAATTTTATATTATTATTATTATTTGCATTGCAAAGCATCCCATTTTAGAAGAATGTATATCTTAAGCACTGAATCAGATGGGTAGTAGATTTCTCACAAAAATTGTGTTTCATTAAGTGTCTCACTGAGTAGAAACAAAATGTTTCAATCAAGTTATTATTTTTTTCTTTACAAGAAATAATGCAATTTCTGAACAGGTTTTAAAAGAATTCAACTATGTCAGAAATTTGAAAATTCAGAATTTCTCTTCACAAGCTGTATTTATGGCAATACAAATGGTTAATTTATAGAAGTGAAATACTCAGAGAAAAATTTATAACATATTGTATTGTCCAAAATAGAGGGAGAATTAGCCATCAGATACAGTTTCCACTTTCGTGAATTTCTCCCTAAAAATGGGAGAAATAGAACAACAAGACCTGCAGTTTTGTTGTTCTATAAAAGTTCATCATGCTGTCTATGAAGAAGCATTCTGAATTATACCGAGTTTTTGAGAAGCCTGTCTTTAAAGCTTGCAGAGCCAAGTGATGAATAAAATATGTTACAAGAAAAACTGATTGATTTTGGCTGTTTATCACTTTATTATCTTTTTATTTTCTAGTACTCTGAACTGGTCCTGTGGAAAACCATTGAATTTTTGTCAGTGGCATGCTGTAAAAGAGAAGAAACTATTGGCATTATAAGTGGTATTCATATTTTTGTTTTATTTGTTTATTTATTCTTTAAATGTTCTTAATTACTAGTTCAAAGTCTGCATACTTTTGATCTCTGCGGTCTAATTTTTTCAAAGCTTGTATCGCATAATTTCATAATTGTCAATAACTTTTTTTTTTTTTTTTTGAGATGTTTACTTTTTTGTTTAGTTTATTTTTTTCTTATTTTCCAAATTGATTTATATGTTTTTTTTTTTTTTAGTTTTTTTTCCCTAAAGTGATGTTACTTTGGGGCAGTTAGTGACTATGTATTAAATTTTATAAATTTCATGTAAATTGAGAAAGTTATTAGGGCTGTTCTTAAAAGAAAAAAAGTATAACTTTTGGTAAAGTTACATCAATGAGTAAAACAATAAATATTTATACAGTAAAATTCAATGTGGTATTCTTTATTAAAGCATTTGACCCAGGCAACTCTTTAGTATATCATTTTATGTTATGCTATATTCTGTCATTTATTTAATCTCTATTATATGTAAATTTTTTATGTCAAGTTGCATATTTGACACCAAGTTAATAAATTGCTTGCAAAATCAAGTCTTATTTGCAACATTTTATGAAGTAACAATGAAATAAAGTATAAAAATCAATTTTTAGTCCCTTCAGATTAATTTTTTTACTCTGCACCCTCACTACCTCTTAAAAATATGTTGTAAGTAAAACCTTGAAACTCCTGTAACTTTTATTATTATTATTATTATTATTATTAATGTTGTCACTGCTGTTGTTGTTTAAAATGTAAACTGTAAAATGCTACTTTCAGAGATGAGATTTAAGAATTTAGTTTAATATTCAGCCCTTTTTCAATGTTTATAAAGAATTCAGTTTTTTCATTTTTTTCAAAAATTTTCTGATTTTTCAGTAAGGCAAAATTGTATATAAGTAAGATAGATTTAGTATCAATAAAAATTAAAATATTTATTGCTCTTGAAATTCATAAGTATAATTGCTCAAAAGTTGTTTGGACATTCTTTCAGACTTTTTTTCCTTTTTTGTTAATCTCATATCTGTACTTTGGTACAAACCAAATCGAAAACTAGCCTACCAGTTTTGACACCATATTACATGTACCACCATTAGTGGTAAAAACAGATGAAATATATTATTTTTTAATTTTACTAATACAATATGTAAATGTAAACTTTACTTCCTTAGTAAATTCAGATTTTTTAAGCCTGCAGTATTAACAAAGTGCAATAACCTTGTCAGTGTTCACATGTTGTCATATGTATATTTGAATATTACTCAAAAATATCTTTAGTCTAGTTTTTAACTGACTTCAAGAAGATCTAGGTTATTAATTGGGGTCAGTACTCAGAGGTGTAGCAAGAATTTTCAGTGCCCGAGAACAAATTTGCATCACTTCCTGTTTACCAAAATGCACTGGAAAAAGTTTTATATACAAATTGGTGCCTTTTGGATCCTATGCCCTGGGACAAATGTCCCCCTCTAGCTACACTTCTGAGCATTGAATCCTTGTAATTTACCAGACTGGATATGAAAAGTATTTTCAAACTTCCGTTTAATTATTTATTTCTTTTGTTTATCTTCCACATGTAGATGTGATCTTTGCTAAGAATGTTGTTATTTGATGATATTTTACTTGCTGTGCATGAAAAGTTTTTATTGCAAAGTTATCACTTTATTTTTTACTCAATTTTTGATGTACCTAAAATATATTACAAGTCCTGAATATTTTCTATTTTTTAATTGATTGTAATAATTTGCAAATTTAACTCACCGATAGTAAGTAATGTGTTTAATATTTATTTTGTCACTATTAGTTTGATGTTTGTTATTACGCACACACAGGTTACTGTGATTCAGGGATAATTTTATTCCAAATTGCTTTGATATGGGATTTTCGCTTCAATACTGTCCCCAATTATTCTTTTTTGTGTTACCTCAGAGGATTTACCTCACAAAATAAAATTTTGTGAAGTAAATCCTACAATGTGTTCCTTACTTTGCATATCAGTATATTCTAATATTAATAGAACATAGAGAACAGATTATTTTATAAAACAGTACAAGCATTTCTTATCTGTAAAATTAAGTTTTTTTTCTTTTATTTTTTGCAGGTAAAAAAATAGTTTTTTTTTTTTTTTTTTTTTGAGCTGCTATATTTAGGTTTTATTGCAGTTTTTTTCCATTTGCTTTTATGTTCAGTGGCAAAATTAAAATGTAAAAGGCAGCTTAAATTCTACATCTTTATTTTATTCATTTATTCATAATTTGTACAATTTTAACAGTAGGAACCCTGTTTCCCTTCCCTCTCTTACTCAGAAGGTTACAGTATATGTAAATGTTACTTGAAAGTATTTATTATTACCATACATAAATATGGTAATATGAAAAATGGTAATAAGAAAGTATTTATTATTACCATTTTTCGGTATGCTTTTGTGCTGTTCCAAAATTGTATTTAACCTGCTCCTAAAGGTGTTCCAAAATGTATGTAGATTTGCAGACTTTTTATTATAAAGTTATCCTCCGATTTTAGTGAAACTATAAACAAAATGTTTTCTGAATCAAATGAAAAGATCTGCTGACTTATTCCTCTGTAAATTCATCACCTAGTTGAAAGTGTTAAGCTGTGCTTTAGTTGGAGATTTAAATTTGACACGAAGCCATGTACACACAAAACTAATTTTAACTAATTTTATTTTGTATGTATTTAACATAGATCTAGTTTATGCTCTAGTATATTCTAGCTGCCAACTCTTTCTGATTTTGAGCCTTTCTTCAGTCTTATTCAAATTATGGGGAGGGGGGAGGGTACCCTTTTTTTATTAGGATAGAATAGCAGTTATGTTTTAACTTTTAATTCTGTAATTACTTGTTGAAGTCATAATTTTTATCTTCCAGATGCTGTTAGAAGAATCCCTGAATGTGAAATAGTATTGAAGTACTCATATTGAATCCAGTGATTGTATTTTATATAAATGTAACAATGTAATACAATTAAACCAAATTTGTAATAATTTGTTGTGTGTTCACTGCCATTGCTTTTATAATTCATTCAAACCTGCATGAGTCTCAATAAGAGATATCTTCCACTTTTTTTCAATTCGTAGGCTATTTTTTACTTCTGCAGTTCTGTAATAGTTTAAATTTTTTTTTTAAATTTAGAACGCATCGTAAACTAAAATTTGCTAGGCTGAAGACTACTCTGGACTTGGAAGTTCCATTACTCATGTTTTTATTAAGACTTTGCTTATATATTTTTATTAACTGTTTTTTCTTTCTTTTTTTTTTGGCCCTCGTATTAATTGAACTTTGTTCTAACATACTAATGAGTTTTTCTGGCTTTACTTTCATTTATTGTTCTAAATCTGTTTTCAATAGTATAATAATTCTTGCATAAAATCTATATTAAAAGAATTTTTTTTCAATTTGAAGTTTTTAAAAGATTAAGTAATTTGTAGCTATTTTGCTGTAAAAGTGAAATTGAAATAAATAAAATCACACTTAAAAATAAATAAAGAAAGGAATGTGTATATATATTAAAAAATTAAGAAATGGCTTTTATTTTGAAGTATGTATAAATTATGTTCAGAAGAGGAATTTGGTTTTTTAAGAGGTGAAAAAAAAAATCTTTTTCTTTGAATCACCACCCTCCCCCCTCACCCAGACATTATCTATGGAGGTTAATATGGTTCACCCTCATGCTCTAAACTTCAATTATTTCTTTGCGTTATGGCAAGTCTACAAGAGGGGTGTCTTCTTGGGGGGGCTGACTTGGGTGGTGAACTTTTTAAGGATTCTAACCTGTATTCTTGCTCATGCCTCTAAACCTTAAATAATGGTTTTTGGACAAGACAAAAATGTTGGGTGTATTCAACAAAATGGGCATTGTTGGGGAATTATGAAATAATTGGTTTTGATTTATATTATTTATGTATTGGCCTGCACAAAAATATTTCTTTACCCCTTTTCACAAAAAAAGAAATCAATCAATATAAAGTAGTTTCCATTTTAGAAATATTTTATTCCTTTTTCTGGGGGGAGGGGAAAGAATAGAAAAATAGGTATTCTCTTAAATTTCCAAACATGATATGTACATTAACAGAGGTTATCAGCAGATATATTTATATTTTTGATTTACCCAACAATTAGTTTATTTATTTAATTTTTTTTTTTTTTTTTTTTTTTTTCAATTAAAGGATAGCTATTGCTCTTTTAACTTATTTTCGTGTTTCATAATTCTTGTATTTGTTCGTATAAATGACTGAAATTTAATTTCAAATAATTTCTTTTCGATAACAATTCAATCCTGTTCATTTCTTATTTATTTAAAATTTAAAAAAAAAGACTTGTTAATTGTAATAAAGTTGAAAAGAAAGTTTGAATAAATTATGCTTAAAATAAAACCTATTTAAAAATCAAAATTATTAGTATTCTTTTGATTTTATATAAATATCTTATCATGAACTATTTTTATTGTTTTGTTAATACTGTTGTAAGTGAAAGTTGTTCTGAAATGTACCATAGGTAAAAAATAAGCTTTCAGGGATTTTTTATTTCAGCAGGAGAAAAGGTAACATTGAACATATCAAATATTTCTGCACACTGTTGAGTAATGTGGATGTCCGAAACCCTTATTTCTATTCTTGTTTGATCACAGATTACCTCAAATGAAGTTATAGTACTGCAGACAAAGAAAATTCTTATAAATCTCCTGCTGATGGATTTTACATAGCTCAATGGCTATACAGATCACCTCCAAGCATTTTGAAACTTTCACTTCTATTCCTGTTACATTTTGACTAACCAAACAAAACATAAACTGTTAACGAATTCTGTAACTAAATAGATCTAGAGGTTATGGAGGTTTGTTTTAGTAACCATGTGGAACTCTTGGGGGTACCTTTTAGTGATGCCATCATCTGATTATTAAAATGAAACTCTGTACTCCTTCTTAATCTGTTTAATTTCAGAATAGGCTGTTATTTTAAATACTGTATGTTTTGTGTCAACAGTCCACATTTCACTCACTGGAATGAAAGCAAGAATCTAAAAATGCATGGGGTCAGATATTACTTGTACCATTGAGCTACGTAAAATTTATTTTCCAGCTGTTATGGATCATTCTGAACATGACAATAATCCAAGATAGCCCAGAAATAGATATCTAAGAAGTTCTGGATATGAAATAAGTATCAATTTCTGATCTTTGGATATTTTGAATATGAAATAGATAGCCATTTTTGGGATATTCTGGATCTTTAAGATCTTCTGGAAGTTTAATTATTATAACTATGCTACATATATACAGATACCTGTATATTATAGATGTTATTTACTCATTAGAGAGATCACACCTCAAATTTCTAATAGAGAAATCTATTTTATGTTGGACTTCTAATAGATATACCCAATATCCAGCTATGATGTATTAAAGATTGCCTATGGACAAACTTGGGGGGGGGGGAGGTAAATGCGGCAAAAATATTTACTTGTACGATATGAAGAATATTTTCAAGGCGCTCGATATTGCAGATACATTTTAAATATATTTAATTTAAATTCAATAGCAGCAAAGTTTTATAATTTTTACAATATAAAGGTTAAATATCAACTTTCTACTTTTTACCAATACTAGCTTTATTCCCAGTGTAATATTGAGTAAATATTAACCAAAAAAATTAAAAATGGTATAAAGTTATGTTAAAGTAATTACTTATCCATATTGAATATATTTCCAATGTATATCAAATACTATAAATGCATTTTAAATATATCTGAGGCAAATATTAACTTTGCTACTTTGTACGAAGTTACATTTGATACATTTGACGAAGTTACAGTTGATCTTTGTTTTCAATTTTTTTTTAACAATATTGAGTTAACATTAAAAAATTTATCAATTGAGGACTACTTCAAAAATATTTCCAATACAACCCTATATTAAGAATATATTTTTTTGTATGTTAAATTCAGTGGAAAAGGCATATTAGTATAGTCATACTGAAAGTATAATGTTATTTTGAGAATTTATCAGACCTAAATGCTAATTTTTACCAATATTGGAATTTTATTTACCAATATTGGAAACTGTTTATTCTCAATGTGTTCACTTACTACTTTGTAATATTATTGGTTTTTGATATCAATGTTTTCACAATATTGAGTTAATATTTAAAAGTTCATTGGTAGTGAGACTGCTTCAGAAATATTCTCAATATATAATTAATATATCAATACACACTTCATATGTCACAATGTCACACTTCATAATTAAAATTTTACAAATAATAATAACATTTTGAGCATATATCAGGGCTAAACTCTAGTTTTTACCAATACTGGAAGTGGTCTTTACTCTCAAAGTATTCACATATATGTAAATTTTAATAATTAAAAGTAATTAGTACTTAATAATATTGGAAATATTTCTAATATACACTCAATATTATTGATAAATTTCAAATACTTTAAGATTCAATAGTATTAAAATTTGACTTCAAATGGGCAAAATATTAAATTTATAATATTGGATTTTATTTTCAATGAATTCACAAGATTGGATAAATATTGATGCTATATAGAAAATATCTTTTAATGTTTGCCAAATATTTAAAAAATAATAATAATCAATGCTGTTACCAGATACATTCATATATATATATATATATATATATATATATATATATATATATATATATTTTTATAAGGAATTATTTTAATTTTCCCAAAATAGTGATAGCCAGAAGCAAGGCATATGCAAGGAATAAATCCAGGGCCGTACCCAGACAAAAATTTCAGGCAGGGTCCAAACCGTGGAAAAGGCAGAATTTTTCACAAAAAGACGTCATTATTATTATTTTATTAACAAAAATCAATTTTTTTGGGAGGGGGGAGGGTCCGGACCCCTGGATACGGTCTCGAATAATCACCCTATAAAAAGTGGCGGTCACTCTTAAAAAGGGTCATAGCTCACTCTTGATCAGAGCGCTCCACTCTTTAAGGGATGGCGTGCTGTCACCCTTTCCTTAGAGTGAGGCACTCTTTCCCGGAGTGGGTTTTTGAATTCTCACTCCTAGTCCAGAGTCAGAAATGTCACTCTTCAGAATAGTGATTTCTCACTCTATGGAGGTTGGCTGATTTTTGTCACGAAGGTAGGGTGATATATCACTCCTCAGCACTGGTTTTTCACTCTTGATTATTAAGAGAGTATGTAAAGAATATTTTAGCTTTACATACACTCTCCAAATATTATGCTATTTATATTCTCCAAATATTATGCTATTGTTTTTCAGCTCCACACACATTTCTTGTTTGGTGTAACAATTAACAAATATTGCATATTGAATGTTCATTTTTGAAATATAAATTTTTAATGTGCTTTTCCCTATCACGCTAGCCTTGCATAAATGGAAGCATGGCGTAGCACAGAAGATGCGCTGTTGTTTTTGTTTCTTTAAAAAATAAATGGGCGCGGGATTTAAGATTAAAGCATATATTTAATAAGAAAGTTTAGGATACCAATACATTTCTTCTACTGTTGGGGAACTTTAAAGAGAAAATTACACCATAGAAAGATTTGAGTACCTATAGTTTTACAAATAATGATTTAGATAGTGTATGAGCCTTTTTTATCTAAACATTTTTTCTTCAGAGATTTATACCCAACTTACTACATTTTTGATAGATTAGATTTTAGGAAGCGTTTATACTAGTTTACATTTTCTATTATTAGTTTTTTTTATGGATCAATTAGAGAAATAAAATGCATTTTTAGTAATCCTACAAAACTTTTTTATTGTACATCATAAGTAGTGTACCTTGATTTACAGAGTTTCAATAGGATACGAGTTAGATATTTTTAACTTTGTGTGCAACACTTAATTTCAGTTTTACCATGAAAGCATCGTTTTACATATGCATCAACCTTTTTAGCGATATTTTGTTTATGAACTTAACATATTTCATTGAAAGGTGAGTATAGGTTTAACTAGAACAAGCCTAGACTGGATAATACTATTGATAGAAAGTTGAACTATTGGAGATAAAAATTGAAGATCCGTTTTAGCATACTAAGACAATTGCATGTACAGTTTTATACCGCATTTACATAAATATCTTTCAACTACTTAGATAAAATTATAGTTTTAATCAGAAAGAGTTACCATAAATATAAATTACTTGAACTAAAAAATACAAGGTTTTTACTTACTTGTAGGCACATCGTGCTAAATCTTCTACGGCAAATTTCTTGGGTGATGGTAAAATTCTAGCAAGTCAGAAAAATAGAGTAATGATTTAAAATAAATTAGCTCTACATGCCGTTCCAGCTAGCTATTCCATGTAATCATCTGGATTAATTCTTTATACCCACATTGGCTAAAAATAGGGATATTATTTTGAGACTAAATACCAATAAAATAACAAATTTTAAGATATTAAACGCTTTAAAAGTTTTTTTTCTTATAACAATGAATAAATTTATCCTATTCACATTAAATTGATACCATTTTATGTATGATGAACATATTCAATACTTTAGTTAGCAAGTGAAAATTTAATATAATTTATTATTTAGACATTTGCTGAAATACAGATTACATACAGGCTTTATTTTCTATTAGGAGAAATCCCTTTCACCATATATCCCTCAAACCTCAGTTTTTGTATACAAACTGCATGAATACTTAAAGTACTTCGGCTGATAATGCCTATTGCTATTAATAGAGCTTAGTTACACTAGTAGGGAAAATACAGTCTCTGGAATACCAACTTAAAATTTTGCAAAACACCAAAATCAAATACAGGGAAGCATGCAAAAATCTTTTAACAGAGAACAAAACATAAAAAAATCACACTTAAAATTACAGCACATCAAAAGGCGGACCAATGTAAAATATAATTACCAAACTATAGAAACCACATAACTATTTTAAAGTAAATAAGAGCTAATAATAATCAACCAATGATTCATGTTTAGAAATTTATTGATAATTGTGATAATCAGGCAAAACAAATTAAAATTATGATATCAGCCTATATGTGGTTAAAAGTCATAATGGTAAAAATCAAGACTGCGTAATGCACTTTTGTGCAACTAAAATAATACATAAAAAATGTTAAACTTGACGATTTACCGTGTTGATGACTGGACTTGGACACGTGAGAGGTAAAAAAAAAAAAAAAAAAAACACTGAAATAATGCACAAATATAATGAAATTTACTGCAGAAAAACTACGTGCTTACTGAATACAATATCCCAAGCTCTTGCGCCACTGATAACGATAAGGAATGCGTCTCTAGACCGGGAATACCGGTTAATTATCGCTCGGCCTGTTTACCGATACGGTAATACCATGGAGTTTGTAAGGGGAGTATGCACACCGCAGTACAGAATTCGGAACATACGCTCAATTGTACATTCAAAAATGGGGCCTCCTTAATCTAAAGTCGTTTCAATGTTTCAGAAAACATAGTGGAAACCTATCCTTAGAGTAAACATGTATCTTATCGACATTAAATCCTAAAATAGAATTAAAATATCAAAGTTAAGCTACAACGATTAATGTATTTTGCATAATTTAGGAAAATAATGAATCATTAAATTAATTTCTCTTAGACAATTAGCAAAGACCATTTTACTATAGAACGATAAGCATTAAAGCAAATTATATTTGTTAAGTTTTGATGAACAGTGCAGTAATAAATTCTATAGCATTGTACTATACTAAGATTAATGAGTATTCATTTGTAAATTAGGTATTTCCTACTGAAAAACATGGTCTAATTTTAACAAATGCATTGGAGTATTGTATAGGATATCTATTGAACAAACGCTATACTTGTACTAAATATATCATGATTATTTTAATATTAAAAATAGGGTTAAGATTCTTCACTTGCGATGAAAGGCACTCAATTTTTTTTGTATGCTTAATTTTTACAAAGATGTAGACGTCCTTTTAATAAATTCATAAACTAAAATTTTTATTTAATGAAGTCATAAACTGAAATTATTAATTAAAACCTGCTAATAAATTAAACTTATTAAAATTTTTACTCTAAAAGATAGCTAATCACAACATACATACAAAAAAATAAATAATTATAATACCTTGAAAATACCTGAAAAATGCCAGACAACACTCTAGTTGCATGCAGTCAAAAATGCATCTTTAGGCCCGCTGTACAATATACAAGGGTCCGTTGCAGGAGAGTTTACCTATACAACATACAAACTCTAAAAAATTGACGGCAGCTGAAGAACTGGTTTTCTCTTGGCATGAGTCATAGATCAGATAATAGATAACAAAGTGACATGCGCAGAAGACACGTGATAGTGACGTGTACAAATCTACATTTATTCAATATCTGGTACCCAGCAAACACACACCTGCTGGCTGAGTACCTTGCCAGTGCCTTCCTGCCATCACGTACAGCGCCGGCCCGGCACTGCAAAAAGTAACCGAATCGTACCAAAAGTGGTCACCCGAGAAGTACCTTGCCAGAAGTCCGGGAAGGCAGCGGCACTCTGCTGGCATACTGCATGTGCCGGCCATTACTCACAATAAAGGCACTGGCCCATTAAGTTTATAATGCCCAAAATGAAACGACCGGGTGCCGGCTATTATTAAAAATAAAGGCACAGGCCTGGTACCTCAACAGTGACTACAATGTAATGGCACGGTACCGGATTAGTTTCTATTTACAGTAATGCTGCCATAATTAAAATACGAGCCAGTGGCGGATTCGGGGTAGGGGGCATATTCATCAACCCCCACCCCCACCCCGCAAAAAAAACATTCCTTAAGGGTAACATTTTGATAGATAAAAAACAACATAAATGAAAGATAAAAAACAAAAAAATCGTTGGTCAATCGTTTGCAAATTATGTGCGCCTATCATTAGTGAATTGTGTGCAGTTATCATAAACTGCAATTTTCTTACAAATTTGCAGTCGCAAAAGATTTTTTTTGTGAGATAGGCGTTAACACATTTCAGAACCAACATAAAGTCATTTATAAACAGTTCAATTTCAATATTTCAGAGTTAGAGATTTTATAAATGAGTTATAATACTTTATGGTTGATATATATATGTGTGTGTGTGTGTATGTACTAATCAAAATCTTACAGGAAGTAATAATAAATAAAATTGTACTATGATTACACACATAACTTTAGGGTAACATTTTGCTTTATTGTACATTTTGTTTAGATCAAATTATTTTTTAAATCTTAGCTATTCTGAAAAGAAATTTTCTGTATCTATATCTGTTGTATACTGCATGTTTCAAATTTTATGGAGGAAAGTACTTTTATACACTAAAATAAGTATCATTAGTAACATCACCGACTTACAAAAAGTCACCAGTTTAATAGCCATTTTCTCAATTTTAGTTCCCAAAATAGTAATATTTTTGAATGATTTTGTAGTTAAGAAATAAACATGCTTAATTTAGCTTCATTTAAGAAGGATTGAATAAAATGATAAATTTAAAAACTTCATATATATATAACAGAACATATAATACATTTATTTTTATAGCACGATTAAAAAAACAGATTAGAATGTGTGCTGAAAGCTCAGTAGCAGCTTTAAAAAAAGGGAGTTGACAAAAACCAACACCAGATTTTCAAATGAGTCGCCTGGAGTATGGTCCAAGTAGCCAAAACTTGAAGATAGTATGAAAATGACGTTTTTTGGTTCAAAAAGTCGCCTAATCTTTAAATTAGTTGCTAAATTCACCGGTGGATACCGTGTGTACATAAAAACAGTAAAAGTAAAAATTTACCTGTAATATTTTCCCGACTGCTTAAAAAATGTAAAATCCAATTGTAAAACTTCCAATTGAAATACACTTTCTGTATCCATAACCAGCAAGATATCACTGCAGAAGCAAATCTTATAATTATTATTGCTCCTAACAGAGATATCTTACTAGACTATAGCAATAACCTTCTCGAAAGTCTGCAACAACAACCGGAAAAACTGTATCCTAAAAAGCATATTTCATAACTGGCTTCCCGCTCAACGTTTCAAGATTTGCAAAACGAAATGAAATATCAACGTGATTTTATTTTAATACAGGCAGACATCTTATAAACTAATTGGATGGCTAGGGGGCGGGGATGGACTGCCGATTTTATGCGACCTACCAAAAATAAGAACTGGAGCTAAAGTGATATTCTCACGGAGTGAAACAAAAGGCCTTAACATACAAACTTGGCAGTGCAGCGCTAACAAAAATATGCCAATATACAAAAATAGGCGAACGCAACCACAGCGGTTAAGAATAAATCAATGTATTTAATTTAGTAAACAAAAACAATTAGGAGCAGAAATTTAAAAGGGTTATCAAAACGTGTCAGTGAAGAACAACTCGATCATGACATCTCTCGGAGACTGCTGAACAAAGCAAAAATTAACAGCCTCGCCCAAAGAGAGCAGCTGCAAAAGAAATTCTTTTTAATGTACAGAATAAGAATTAGCAAAGGTGCGGTCATAAACGACAAAGAGCGAAACAGATTGAAAGAAATAATATGTAATGGTTCATTGCTGAATTTCTAACAAAATAGCTGCAGGAGCTCTAATTTGTTTTATTGTAAATTTGAGCATTAATTACCTAATTTATATTTAAAAATTAAGTAATCTTTTGTTTTACCACTGCTATATTTAATTTAATAAAACATGTCAATAGAAGCAATTATGTAGGCTGTTAAAATTTTTAATTTAATGTAAAATTCTCTGAAGTAAAAAAAGACTACAGGAGCTGAGCTCTCATGCAAAACCCTGACTGGTCTTCGTGTAATGCTCTCTAACATATTTCTGCACCCTAATTCGGTAGATTTCAAAAGGGGTTTAACGTAGAAAAAAGTCTCCAAATATGTTTTTCATGAAAAGTTTAGCAAAATTGTAAAAAATTAATATAAATTATAAAAATGTTAAGATTAAAATTCATAATTCTGTACAAAGTGGGGGTTACATACTGTCATATACAGAGTGGAGGTTCCACTGTCTGTGTAATAAACATTTTTATAGCATACTGAACTCGTTTGTATTATTTTAGTTTTTAGTACTAAAATATTTGAAGGCACAATATGAACTTCTCCCCTTACATCCCCCCCCCCCTCAAAAAAAAAATCTTTGCAGTGACCCTGCCTTTGGGTGCCCGGAACTTATATCCCCTAACACTTCTACACCGTATGAATGTGAAACAATATTATTTAATTAAAATAACGAAATTTTATGCCAACACTATGAAATATATACAGGCCCATTACTGCCAAATAAAGCTGGCCCGGTACATTTTAAGCAGTACCACGCCGTTAACTTTTTTGTGCATGTCATAGACACATGGCAGTTCGCCGTTACTAGTTATGTACCGGCGCATATGCACTTTTCAGGCACTGGTACTCCTGTGACTTCCAGACGGTGGCAATCTACCTTGCTCCCGGTATACGGCACTTCGCCAGCACGACGGTCATTTTGCGGGCAGTTGTGTGTTTGATGGGTAGGTTTGCTGGCAGGATGTACTATTTACATATAGTGGCAACTCTCTCTAACAGGCTAAGACAAGTTAGATGATGCGATATCTACAGGGTTGAGAAAGTTTTAAGGTAGAGGGTGCTTGGGTGATCACATGATTGTTTTTGAACCAGTAGGAAGACATTTTAGTTAGATAAAGTGGCCAGATGTGTGTTGCGAGACCCACTTTACGCTGTGTGCACCTATACTTCAGACGTATGTTTTAAATTTTAATTAATTTTTCACCGAGTTTCAAAAATGCCTTTGCTTGAATTGATCGAAAATAACTTTGACATTGAATACACTCCCGAGTTTTATACTCAAAGTGATGCTGTGTGCTGCTGCAAGAATTGATGTAATTGCCTTTAGACGCAAAGTCTCTGGGAAGCAGTGAATATAAAATTACTTCGACCCGGACGGTAATTACTTTACGAGATGAAGGAATAAATTATAGTTTTTCGGGAGCGACAGTCTCTGTTTCCTCTTGGGTATCCATTTTGCAAAAACGACGTGATGATCAGCAGAAAGCAGCAAATCATGAATTTAATTTAGTACAAGTGAACTTATCCTTTGACGGCCAACCTACAATTGAAGACGCTAACTACAAAGATTTTTCTCTGGACCTATCATTATGTGTATGCATTCTGAGTTTTGGATCTAAACGAACTCTGGATTTTAAACCAGCGAACTGTGAAACCACTACCATTAAATTAGAAATAGTTCAATGTGTAAGATATATCCCCCATCCAACAAACTTTTAACGCATGGTATTCCTTCTGAACCTCATGTGACAGACCCGCACATTAACCTAACATTTGCCAAAATGTACATTTATGAGCCTTTACCCAAAAGGGAAAAGTTGGAAGATTGGATGGACAATCTTTACCATAGCTTATATGCTTCTGTAAGTGGTACATGGCACTTGGAAAGACTTATCTACGTTTCACTTCACGATGAAAGAACTGATTTGAAGATTCATATTAGGCAATTTATTCAATTGCCTAATATGAATCGACCAGTTAGAACGAACAGTTAGACTATATACCAACCAGTCAGGGAGTCATGATGAGCGCTTCAACATGGATCGAATTTACTGTAAAACTATTAGATTTTAATATATGTCATAACAATAGCTCTTTTATTTGTAATAATCAATTATCTGTACTTAATGATAATGTAAAATATATCTTACAACAAATTTACAAAACCGGATGTTCATTTACGGTAACTCCAATTTCCTTGATACTTTTAAATGACCAAGTATTAAATTTTTGTGAAATGAGAAGTGAAATATTGAAATGCATTCTAAAAACGCTACATACGACGACCCTGCCACATTTAACTTTAAAATTAAAGCCGCAAAAATGTAACCGTGAATCCCATTGTGATTATGATGAGACTAAACAGCAATTAATGGATATAGTATATAAGGAAATTCTTAAAAGTTCAAAGAAACAATTTAAATGCATAGACCGGGTTCAGGACCATCCTTCACACGATACATGCTTGTCTGAATAGAGCACATGTTGATGAGAGAGATGGTCTTGTAAGTAGTAAAACATGATTTATACTTGACGTGCCATATATCGCAAGAGAGATATGCGAGATCAAATGTACTTGTCATTATGATGGAGAATTTTTTTCAAACATTTTCTTTGAAGACTATATGGAGTATGTTCAAAATGCAGTTCTTCGTTCATTTTTCAACCGTTTTTAGATTTTGCTAATCCCAAGGATGCCAAATCATGTGTAATTATGTGATGTTACTGGTGTATAACTAGAATTGCGATTGTAAAAGATATATTAAAACCATTCTGAAATTGTGTTACATGAGAATTCACAAAGTACTAATTTTTTATAAAATGAACTTAGCTAAAAGAAGTAAGTTTCCATAATTTTATAACTTAATCGATTTTACATGTTTTTCAAAAAAGTAAAGTGAGATAAAGAAACTTAAAATTTTTAAGTGTTCTTTAATGTAAAGATCTTACCACATTTTACTTGAATTAATAGAATATTTTAAATCAGGCACAATGTTTTTAAAACACCAGAGTATTAACTTAGGCTATTTTTGTAATTTTTCTTAAGTAGTGAGCTTGAATATTTTTATGAGAAATAACAACTAAGTGCACGTGTTACACATTTTACTGATTGAGATGGTTATACTTACAAATTTTAAATAAATATGCTTTTACTTTCATACATGATACTTGTTCAAACTAAGTATACTTTTGATTTGTATATGTTTATGAGTTCTCTTAAGTTTTTGAAATCATTTCTCGAAAGGAACTTAGCTATTAGAACTTTGTAAATTTCGTAGAAGTAGTATGCTTAACATGTTTTTGATAAAATGGATTTAAATTTGGTACAGAAATAATCAGTTATTTTAGCATAGATGTATAAACTTATCTTTATTTAAACCTTAACTAATTTAAATTAATGCAATGTATGACTGTACAAAGTGAGGGATTTAGACTATTTTTCAGAATTGTCAAGTAAAGGATTTTACAAAATACTTAGTAAACTGCATCAGCTAAAGTTGTAATTTTTTCTTTTTAGAAGTTTTGCACATTGGTATATTTTATGTTCTGATAAGTCGTTGAATATGTTCTTGAAATAAACTAACAGATTTTTACTTTGTAAAGTGACGAACTTTGGTATTTTTCGAATGTTACAAACTTGATGCATTTTTTCTGAAGTGCTAGGCATGTGAAATTGTCTTTTTAGAAACATTCGATTATTCAACTTAGTGCATTTCAGTTACTCTTTCAATACGACGGACTTAGAACTTTTTACAAATAGCAAGGTAGTAAATTTCTAAACATGCTTCTTGCAAATATTTAAAAAAAAATATCAAATTGTAACTACTAAACAGAAATAAACAAATTAAAATGTAATAAATTAAGTAGATATTGTGATTTTTAAGAAAGGCCTTTAAAAATATTTGTCAATATTAAAATCTTGTACATCTTCAAATTCCAAATCCTCAAATTCAGATTCACTAGAAGATTCTTTCAATCTTCCTCTTCTTCAATTGAGCTATTCTGATAATTATTGGAATTTTTTTTGTCTCCTGGTTCATATCATTAGGTTTACCACTCTTTTTTTTCATTCATCTGGTTTTGGGTTGTGATATTCACAGGTGCATCTATAAGAATTTCTGATTTTTTAGTCGCACTTTCAGTTTTTTTTTTCCTTTTGCATCAGACTTAGGAAAAGTCTTTAACCACCTCTGGTATCATATTTTGTTTTGCCTAATTTTCTTGAGAAACAGAATATTCTGTGGCTCATGTGTGTGGAATGATCTAGACAAATTTAGATCATTCAAATAATAGTAAGAAACTTACAGAAAGATAATAAATATATAAATATAGGGACACAATGGGTCACTGACCCACTGTATCCCGTTTCAGGTGACTATGTGCGCCCCATATTAAACAATATATTATTTTTTACCTCAAAATTCCAAATGAATAAAATATTCATTTAAATACAACAAAATAGAAAAGAAGGCAATTTAGGCTATATAAGAATACCAAATAACTCATATTTACTTGACAAATATCAAGTCTAATAGCATGAAATCTTAAATTTCTTTAACTTTCTTGCACATGGTCAGACAGCATAATGGCTCTTTCTTCCCTCCTCAATCTAAGCGAGGTGCTGAACTTTTTTCACAGAGTTAAATTGCTTGATACCTACTTTAAATAATTTTCTTATTTCGAAACTATTCACTGAACACAAATATCTTCAATGACCCATTTCACCCAGCTCTCCCGTAAAATACAGATTATAAAAGTGGAACATCAAAGGTTTAATAAAACGAATTGCTAACACTATAATTTTTAAAAAAAATAGATAACTTTTAAATTTGGAATCGATGAAGTATCTAATGTATAAACTACTTGATGTAAAAGTGAGTTTTTCAGCTATCGTTTAAAAAAACAAATTATTATTTCAATAATTAACAATCAAGAAATTTTTTCGATCAATAATAAAACAAGAAAGTGTTGGAAGCATGTTAAAATAATTTTATATTCAGAAAAGATGAATAACACAATAGATGGATATTGAGACTTGTTTAATAGAAGAAATCAGATAGCTACATATCTAAGTGCATTCATTAAATATCTCTTTAAATATGCGATTTCTTGGGATTCATGGGGACTTATTCATATTTCTATCTGGGTGTACTTCGCATTGTATACACTACCTAAAATGTTAAAAATAAGGTATCTATTAATAAAATAATGCACTTATATAAAAAATATAAACAGTAAATAAACAATTTTGATAATAGTCAATTGCATACAATTTAAGTGCTTAACAAAATGTTCCAGAGCTTAATTAAATTTATCAGTTTTCGAGTACCTTCCTTACAATTACACTCATCCCAATATTTTTGATTTCTTAATAATTTCTATTCTAAGATCCCGTATAAAGTAACTTTTTCACTTTATAATTAACTAGCCGAAGTACCCATTCTTCACGGAATGGATATTGCTAAACCAAAAAATACAAATGTAAAATAAATAAATAAATATTAAACATATTTTTAGATTTAATGCCTACAAAAACAGTTTTACAATATTCGTTAGGGAAATTCGAACTATACTTGATCTTTCTAAATACCGTTTGGAATGTGCATCATAATCCGCGAGTGTGCCGTATTTGTCGTTCTTGTTCCATAAAATACTTCTTAAAAATCGAAATCCATATTAAAATAGCCTACTAAATCGGTTTTGAAGCCTCGCCAGTCATATTCTATCCATACTTCAACTTTAATTACACGAATATAGACTCTAATACTCCAATTAAATAAACAGTAGGGTTAGGCAATTTCTCGACAAACAATGAAGACATCGCTAAGCTGGCTGAAATTTTGGGAATTTGTTTCTACATACCTAATTTGGTGATAAATAAAGAAAAATCAGCAAACCTTGGCGGCTTTTTACGTTCAATCTGGTAACCCTTGAAAAATCATTTGCCCTTTCACCTAGAAGTCAAGAATTTTGTCTGACATTGAGAGCGCTCAAGAGCTAAATACACGTGAAAAATCACCTTTTTTTGTCCATTACCTCCTATTGAGGTCGGAAAACCTTGAAAAGGATGCTCATGAATTTATCTTCTTTACATTTTAATGCAAGATTTTTTAGGTTATCTTAATTTTCATTCGAAATATGAAGACAAATATCAAAATAAAGTTTTGGGCCTTTACACCAATTTGGGCACAAATACTAAAAAAGCCTGAAATTGACTTTTAGGCATTCGTGTTCGCTACATTTTAAAGGCAGAAATTTATGCCTTTCTCTATTTCTTCTCGAAATACGATGGTAAATTTCAAAACAACGTTTTGGCTCCTTTATCACCTTTTTGATGCGAATTCTAAAAAATCCTAGAAATGATTTTAAGGCATTTGTGTTTACTATATTTTTATACAAGTATTTTAGGTTATCTGTTTTTCTCCTGATATATCAAGGGAATTATGAAAAGAACGCCAAAAAACATTTTGGTCTCTTTCCCCCGTTTGTGTGCGAATTCTAAAAACCCTTAAAATGATTTTTAAGTATTTCTGTTTGTCATATTTTAAAGCAAGGATTTTGCACCTATCTCTTTTTCTTTCTGAGATATAAAAGGGAATGTGAAAAGAACTTTAAAGAACGTTTTGGTCCCTTTACCTCCATTGGTGTGCGAATTCTAAAGAACCTGAAACTGATTTTCAGCTATTTCTAATCGTTATATTTTAAAGCATTTTAATGGCTATCTCTTTTTTCCTTTGAGATATGAAGACAAAAGTGAAAAGAACGTTTTGAGCCATCACCCCAGTCTGCAAGAAAATTTTAAAAATCGCTTCTTAAATGAAGCCTAGTCCACAAAAACTACGCCTGACGCTTTCGCCTCTTAGGTTTATTCGTAAAAAAGGCATAATTTCAATAGGAAAAACCCAAAGATCAGATCAGATAGTGTGTTACCGAGCTACCTGGCTTGGTTCTTGCATGTTGCTTCGACCTGGAACATAAAAATTTAAACTTCACTCTATTTTTAATTATGTAAAACCTCCGGAACACTTTGTGTATTTGTATCCCGATGATTTTTCATAATTTAGCGACTTACGTATAAATATAGTTAATAATTGGTTCTTAGAAAAGAGTACTTTATATGTTTTCTTTGATAAGAACTACGGAACTGCTAGGATAGCTTGCTACTAGTGGCGACTTTTCATTATTTGGCGATTTACGCATGCTCATAACCGATAATTGCTGATCATGCAAGGTTACCGGCTAAACCTTTATTCATATATTCATATGCATAATCCTTTGTCGATTGGCGTATTTAGCATCACTAAATGTATCATCTCGCTGCGCTGGTAAATATCCAAGCAG
Organism: Cheiracanthium punctorium; assembly: GCA_038373885.1. Lineage (NCBI taxonomy): Eukaryota > Metazoa > Arthropoda > Arachnida > Araneae > Cheiracanthiidae > Cheiracanthium > Cheiracanthium punctorium. Next base: position 344,296 of record JAWZYV010002231.1, read on the forward strand.
TACTATAAATGCTATAATGGCATAGTTAACGTCGCAAAATATTTCTACTGGTAACAAATACCCAATCTGAACCCAACCCGCTATACTATAATCTGCATTTTCATTATTTTTCATTTTCATGATACTGGACGCTAACATTTTGGAACACGCGGTTTAGATTCACCCTGCTTGGACAGATAAATTTTTGCCAGATCTTACCGGATGCCAAAATGGCGCTTTTTAAATCAGTTACAGTTAGTTATTCTGTTTTGGAAAAAAGAATATCGGTAATTCTAAACTCTTGTTATCTAATAGAACTTATTATTTCAAAATTTTCAATTTTGTGTAACACATGTTGAGCTATTTATTTCATACTTTTTAATTTGGCGTAAAATTATTGTAATTCTACTTCCTTCTTACCAATTTCAAATGATTCTACAAACTTGGAATTGCTTTGTTGCAAAGGTATGGATAATTTTATGCACGTGAAAATTGCCGAACCAGGCAGCCATTGTGGTTATTTTTTCAGTTTTTTATTAATATCTTCTAAATTAATTCGAATTTGGAAATTTCAGTCAGCTTATCGGCTTCCCAGGAATTTTCTGAATCTGTAAACACCTTCGTCCAAACTCAAATTCCCACGGCAGCGAATGGAACTTTTCTTTAGAATAGAGAGAAAAAGTGCTTCACATGTTTTCTTTGATAAAAACTACGGAGTAGCTAGGATATCTTGCTACTAATGGGGATTTAGTATTATTTGGCGATTTGCACATGCTCATAACCGATAATCATTGCACATGTAAGGTAGCCGTGAAAACATTTGTCCATTTATTTATGCATAATCTTTTGTAGATTGGCGGGTACTTGGGCATTATTCGGGCGGTTAGTCGGGGAAAAACTATTTTTTCGTCAAATGTGCTGGCAAACTGTTGGCAATCGTATTCCGAACCATGAATAATTTAATCTGTTTGGCATTTATATTCCCGAATAATCGCTCATCTTGGCGGACCGCTAGGATAATATGTAAGTAACGATTGGTGTATTTAGCACCGATAAATATTTCATCTCACCGCCCTGGCTAATAAGCTGAACTAAAACTTCTATAGTAACATAGTTAACGCCGCCAAATATTTCTACGGGTGGCAAACAGCCAAGTTCAAGCTATCTGGCATTCCTATAATCTGCATTTTTCATTTTCAAGATACTGTGTGCTCACATTTAAGATTAAATATGGATTAGATTCATCTTGCTTGCCTGCTAGCCTTTCTGAGATCGTACCTAATGCTAAAGTGACGACTTTAAATCAGTTACAATTATTTATTCTGTATTGGAAAAACGAATAATCGGTAATTTTAAACTACTGTTATCTAAGAGAACTTACCTACTATTTGAAAATTGTGAACTTTGTGCAATAGACTTTAACTTATTCATTTCACATACATTTTAATGTGGCTTAAAATTGATGTAATTCTACTTCATATTTGTCAATTTCACGCGATTCTACAAACTGTTCTGATTTGTTGCAAATGCATGAAGGATTTTATGCTGCGGAAATTGCGAAATTGGCAACCATGATGCTCATTTTCAGTTTTTTGTTAATATACTAGGGGCCAAGAGCCCTAGACTCGCCAGTGGTGGACGGCGCAGAACTGACGCCCGGGGCAACATACTTTTTTGGCGCTCTCCATCATCCTATTTTTTGTCAAGTTTTCTTTGTCTCACAGACGATTTGACGCCCCTCTGCAAGCAGCGCCCGGGGCAGGGATCCTGGCTTGCCCACCCCTATATCCGGCACTGAGACTCGCTACGTTCGCTTTCCGTATGAATCATTCGGCCCCTGATAAGGCGTATTCGTAAAAAAGACATAATTTCAACAGGAAAAACCCAAAATTCGATCAGATAGAATGCTACATGTTGCTTGGTTCTTGCATGTTCATTGGTACATAAAAATTTAAATTTCAAACTACAGTAGACCACTCCCCTATATCACGGTAGATATTTTGTTATAGGAATCCGTGTTGTAAGGGTGCTGAGCTATACTCTACCTGGAGTGCGGACTCCGTGTATAATCGCTGGAAAAATTATTTGCACTCCTGGGAAATACAATGGTATTTAATGGTGCCATTCAAAAGTTATATTAATTAGGAGTTAAAGCGTAATAAAATCAGAACATTTGTTTCAGCTCTATTTTTAATTATGTAAAACCCTTTGGACACCTTGCGTATTTGCCACCCATGGCGATTTTTCATTATTTGGCGACTTGCGTATATGTATAGTTAATCATTAGCTCTAAGAAAACAGTACTTCACATGTTTTCTTTCATAAAAACTACTGAACAGCTGGAATAGCTTGCCACTAAAGGCGACTTTTCATTATTTGGCGATTTACACATGGTCACAACCTATAATTACTGCTCATGCAAGGTTCCCGGAAAACCGTTATCCATATTTTCATATACATAATAATTTGCAAATTGGCGTATTTAGCACCACAAATTATATCATCTCAACAAGCTGGAAAATAGGCATAGTTAGCGCCACCAAATATGTCTACTGGTAGCAAATACTCCAGCTCGACCGAAACGACTTTAAAATAATCTGCACTTTAATTATTTTTCATTTCAAGATACTGGGTTCCAGCATTCTGGAACTCGAAGCTTAGATTCACCCTCCTTGGAAAGAGACTATTTTGCCAGATCATTCCGAATGCCAAGATGGTGCTTTTAAAATCAGTTACAATTAGTTATTCTGTTTTGAAAAAAAAGGATAGTCGCTAATTCTAAATTCCTGTTGTCTAAGCGAACTTACTATTTGAAAATTGTCAACTTTGTGTAACACACTGTGAGTTATTTATTTCATATACTTTTTAATTTGGCGTAAAATAGATGTAATTCTACATCATGTGTTGTGAATTTCACGCGATTCTACATACTTGGAAACGCTTGTTGCAAAGGAATGAATGATTTTATGCCAAATCTGGCAAACATTATGTATATTTTTTTCAGTTTTTTATTAATATCTTCTAAAATAATTCGATTTTCGAAATTTAAGTCAGCTTACCAGGTTCCTCGGAATTTTTCGAATCTGTAACTCAAATCCCTACGGTTTAGTAGGAGATAGCCCAACAAGCTTTGGCAGCGTCCGTTACTTTTTTTTAGAACAGAGATATTCTAAAATGATTCGAGTTTCGCTGAAAAACAATAAGTCAGCGAAATGACTTCCAGGAATTTTTCGAATCCGAGGACATATTCTTCGAAACTCAAATCCCGACGGTTTCGGAAGATATAGCATGACAAGCTTCCGACAGCGGCGGCAGCGGGAGTAACTTTTTTAGAATAGAAAGATATCTGGTCACAGATTTTGTTACGAATATCTGGACACAGCTTTGCCAGGGCTACTGAATGGATCCAAACAATAATGGTTGTACCTAATAGTTGGCGAAAATTATTAGAACAAAATTTGGAAGCTTAAGTTTAATTTAATAACTAGCACTTTCTGTAATCAATGAAGGAGATAGTGAAGAAAATCAAATAAAAAAGTAGAAACAGAATGTTGTTACATTTTTAGGATTTAAAAAAAAATAAAATTACTTAAAAACAAACAACGTACCTACATTCTAAGATATTTCATTTTTTTATGTAAATAAGAATATTTGAAATACCTACCTCATGAATTTCTGTCTATCCTCGATATATTATAGGTTTCTGAAAAAAAATTCATCTACGTAAGAATGTACATTTCTTTTAAAATAGTTTTTCATTATAAATCTAGATAATCACAGAAAATCATGTAACTTCTAAAACATTGCAGCAAAGCAAAATGCTTAAAAGGGATTTTTTTTAAATTTACTAATTGCCGAATAAGAAAAAGTTTAAATCTTAATCTTTTGCGTTTAACGTTTTGAGCTCCATGTCCACGTGTCAATCATCACACATACATACACGCACATTCAGAAAATAAAATAAAATAAAATGGAAGACCTTCCGAGACAGCCATGGTTGGTCTTAAATGAGAAGGTATACATGCACTAAGGTGTAATTCAGTAAATAAATATGATGTAAATTCATTATTATTATTTTTTAAAATTTGTTTTGTTGATAAAGACGTGCGATTCTTCAGAACTACTAAGTTTTATATACACCGCACGTTTTTGATGAAAGAGTTAGCATTATCGCTAACGTCTTTACGATATATACTGTTTTGCTACACAATCTCATATTTTGGACAGTAAGTAGAGGTCTTGCTGCAATTTTTCGTTCCAGCGTGAGTCTATGAGATTTGTTCCAGAAGACTATGCTGGCTATTTTATATATGCATTATTTTTCAGCCTCAAGAATGTTCTTTACAAGACCAGCTGTATGCGAGCTCTGACGCAATTGTATTGTAAAAGGCAGTAATCTCCAATGCGGTGTGACAATGCGCCTGAATGCGGTGTGACATGAAGTCTCAATATCTCGTAATTTCGACCGTCAATTGCCTTCCCGAATCATGTGAAAGTCTCTATGACTGCCAACGCATATACTATACGCGCACACATCATCAGTCCGTCTAGTCTGTAATGAAAAAAAAAATTGGGTTATTTTCAGTGTCCTTTCATTTTCATACCCAAACACGTCAGGTGTCACACTTCAGACTGAATAAGGATTCCTTAGCAAACAGCAATTGACTTCAATAATGTACCACCAATCTTGATGTTTTTCAAACCACCTTCTTCTGGCAGTGATGGTAAACGAAAGGAGGCATGCGACCTTCATGCTAAAGCATGGTGATGTTATTGTGTTGGTTCTGTTGGGCTAAGGCAAATTTATTCTGTGGCTATTTGCCTAAGGGGGGGGGGAGCTTCAACGAAAAACTTTTTTTACGATGTTGTAACACGTATTCACCTAACATCTAGGGAAAACCGTAGATTGATAAATTGAGAGCCGCGTGGTAGGCCAGAAAACTGGACTTTCATATGCCAGTCATCTACCAATGTTCAATGTCTTATCTACTCTACTACTCGTCACTAAAACATAATGGGGAAGCCCTCCGTAATGGTCCTTCTAAGGGGTCCTACCTCGTATTTATGCTAGTTTCCGAGAAGACCACGGAAAACTCCGACGGGTAATTCGACAGCATCGCGATGGCACCCAAACCCGGGACCTTCACACTTCGGCCGTCTACCATTTTCAGTGACATCACCAGAGTGCCATGGTAAGGCTCCCAGCATTAATTTCACCTGAGTTTTCGATAGCATAGGTCGGAAAGCCGGAGGCTAGGAGGTTAAGGGTCTGCCCTTCTCTACGCTAATCGCTTAAAGGTATGGACCCTGGGCTCGATTGTCACTCATCCTCTGGTGGTTTAAATTTGCTTTATCTGTGTCAGTAAAAACTTTCGTTGTGCTGTTCACGTTTTTTGATAAGGAAGGTTCTGGAAACCAAGCCAACAAATCCGCATATGAATGTTTGAAATACAACAACAACAAGAACAGGATAATCCTTGCTTGCTTTTGTGCCGTCTTAGTAACTCTATAAAGTTTGGCAGATATTTTACTATTTTGAAAAAAATTCTTTCTTCGACACATTAACCCTTTATCTACTGAACTACTGAATTAAGAATTGTCAAGAACACCACCTTGAATTTATTTGTTTTCTCGGTACTTACACCCCCCCCCCCAAAAGAAGTATCCGAGTAAGAGATAAATTTCCTATTTAGATTTGCGAATGATAATTGAGTTTTTGAAATCCGTACAACTAGACAGAAATATGGAAAGTCATATTTATACATAGCCTGATTCATATTTTATCATAGCCTGATTCATATTTTATAATAAGTAATTTTTAATATACGAAACCAACGTAGGAAATTTATCTCTTACTCGAATACCTTTTTTTGGAGGATGCACGTATTATACCGGTGGTCTGCCAAAACGAGCGATTTTTCGCCAAGATAAATGCCAAATATATGAAGTTACCGATAGTTTGGAATACGACTGGCAACACTTTGGTGGCTCATTTTACGAAAAAATTGTTTGGCGGGAATGATCGCCGGGATAATACGTAAGTACCGTTTTATATTGTTATAGTTAGGCTATGAATGATAAATACTGATTGATGTAAAAAAAAAGAAAATTACGAAAAAATTTAGAACCATGTTTTAAGTTTAATGACTAGTTTTATAAACAGTTAAAGAGTCTTTTTCAAAAGAGTAGAGGACCGACAAATCTGAAGGAGTCGACTAATACTTTGATTAACAAACTTTTAAAAAATCTAATCGTTTAATTACACTGCTGGCCATCGTAAATGCAACACCCTGAAGGAAGCATGCAAATAATATGAAATTTACAACATGCATTAGCTGAGGTGAGATATGCAAATGATTAGAATTTCAGCGCAGACGCACATCAAGCGCGCCTGTGGCGCCACCTCAAAGCGCTATTTAAGGCTTGGAGATTTCGACGGTTTCAAGTACAGCAATTGTGTTTTTCTTGCTATTTTTTCAAAAAAACGATAAATTATGCCTCGTAGGAAACAACGATCATCTTTTGATCAAGTATCCGAGTTTGACAGAGGAAGGATAGTGGCATACCGAGATTGTGGGTTATCTTTCAGGGAAATCGGTCGTCGTATTGGACGAAACCAAACAACTGTGATGCGGATATGTGATCGTTGGGTGCAGGAGGGTACGACGGACAGACGTGATCGACCGCATCGACCTCAGTGCACCACGTCACGTGATGACAGGCAGATTGTACGCATGGCAGTGACGGACCGCTCAGTCACATCACGAACCATATCACAGCAGATTCAGTCTGTAACGCATCATCCAGTGTCTGCGCGTACCATTCGACGTCGTTTACAGCAGAATGGTCTGTCCGCAAGACGTCCGTTGCTTTGTCTACCTCTGACGCGGAACCACAGACGTCTCCGCCGCCAATGGTGCGATGAAAGAAGGATGTGGACGACAGAATGGAATGAAATTCTCTTTACTGACGAGTCACGCTTCTGTATGCAACACCACGACGGTCGGATTCGAGTCTGGAGACACCGTGGAGAGAGGATGCTGAACAGCTGCATTATGCACCGTCACACTGGTCCTGCACCGGGTATTATGGTATGGGGCGGTATCGGATATCTCTCTCGCACTCCTCTAGTACGCATTGCCGGTACTTTAACCAGCCAGCGCTACATCTCCGAGGTGTTGGAGCCAGTTGTCCTTTCTTACCTTCAGGGCTTGCCAACAGCCATATTTCAGCAGGATAATGCACGGCCACACGTGGCACGCATTGTCCAAGGGTTCTTCGTCAATCACCAGATTGAATTGCTTCCCTGGCCGGCGCGCTCTCCGGATCTTTCGCCGATAGAAAACATGTGGTCCATGGTTGCTCAACGACTGACCCAGAGTTCATCCCCAGCTGTCACACCAGATCAACTTTGGCAACGTGTGGAAGCTGCTTGGTCTGCTGTACCCCAAGAACACATTCAAAGTCTCTTTGAATCAATGCCGAGGCGTGTGGCAGCTGTGATCTCCAACAACGGCGGCTACTCTGGGTACTGATTTTGGCAGGAACCACGCTTCATAGAATGCTGTAAATTTAATCATTTGTTACTTGGTCAACATGTTATCTACACAATAAATTTTGTTGTGATATCTCTTGTTTTTCTTGGTGTTGCAATTTGGGTGGCCAGCAGTGTAAATATTTAAAAAAATCTAATCGTCTGTTTAAAACAATGTACTCTGATAGAACATGCAATCGTGATGTAAGTTGATTAAATGAAGTATTTGGTAGTCATTTTTAAAAAGAATGGTTAAAATGAATAGATATTTATTTATTTTTACAATTTTAATTTAACGGTACTTCTAAGTTCCGTCAGTAGATACAGGGTTAAAGAAGATTTCACTTTCAATATAATCGGTATAGGCAAATTCAGCTAATATTTTTTGATTATATAAGTACTGTGTACACCTACTCAATAAAGAAAATGAAAAAGAAGGAGCGTAAATAATATTTTATGGCAATTTCATATTTAAATTGTTGTTCTCCGCTAAGGTGGATAATAATAACTTCTCATTTTTCATTTTAAGTATGCATTTTTCCAAAACTAAGTCGTTTTTCTCAAAATTAAAATAGGAAACTTGGTTATTGTTAGATTACCTTTTGGAGTAGGTGTACAGTCCCTCAAAAAGTATTCGACTATAAGCGAAATATTCTATTTTAGCTTTGAAAATAATCATTGAGCTTTTGGAAAGCACAAAACTCTACAGAAGTACGGGAAGTTATAATAATACTTAGTCGAACTCATATTTTACGATAAGTTATTTTTAGTATATGAAACCAATGTAAGAAGTTGATGTCTTACTTGAATACATTTATAAGACGGTATAAAACCAGTAAATTACATTACGCACGTGGTTTAAAAAGTAAAGTAACAAGAGATCTCACGGGTGCATATTCGCAGAGCGAATGAAATTCAATGTCTAGGTACAACAGACGATCACATCAGTCAAACACCTCTAGATGCTCACTAGGTGGCAAGTGGTTGACTACAGAGCTTCCGATGGAACGTTTTGAAATATCTTCTCTTCAGTCGCATGTAGCACCCAGTGATTTCATCTCTTCGAGCCGTTGAAGAAGCAGCTGGCAGAACGACCAGAATCACGACTTTTTCAATGCCAGTTTCCAAAGATAGGTATAATGATAAAACAAGTGCTTTGATGCCCATGAAGGAAAAGTTAAAAAGTAGTTTGTACCAAATGCCTTGGTATGTTTGTGTATCGCTTGGATTTCGTGGATAAATTTGTCGGTTAAAAACTTGTTCCCTTACTTTTTGAACCAAACTCGCTCTAAAATGTAATATCTAATAGGCTACAAAAGTATACCAACCTTCGTGTTTGTATCAGGCATGCATACTGCCACTTCCATGAATACCATGAAAGCCAGCACAGCTACGTACAAAACTTCTCCTAGAATCATTGTCATCTCTCGATAGTTTACGACTTTCTGAGCACCGCAAAATAGCCAATTTATAGTAAAATAAGGATAAAAGAAAGTCCGTGAATAATCATGTTGTCTCATCCAAATAAATGATATTTTTAATCCAGAACTGTATACCGTCTAATATTTTCCTTATTTACTGTCGTATAACTGGCTGTTATATTATTAACTATTACTGCGTAATAATATTTTTTTTCTGTGTTGCGCGTTTTTGCAATATCACAGCTTGTTTTCTGCCGATGTCAGCCATGATAAAGCAGGAAATAAAATAATTCCAGAAATGTAAGATATATATATATATATATATATATATATATATTTAAAATATACGCATTAAATGACAAATCTTTATGTATAGTAAATGAAAAGCATTCTTTTCAGATGATATTTTATTTAATTATTTATTTTTAATAAGTACACTTTATAATATTATACCACACAGAAACGACTTTGTCTGCGTCGGCTTTAAAATTAGGTGCAGAGAGAAATGAAGCTTGTGTGAATAACAAATATTTTTGCACTATAGACAAAAGTGACTGTATTTAAATATTATTTATTTTTACTTCCTTGTACGGAGCATAAGGAAATAAGGTGATCGCGAAAAATTTCGGAATCCAGATTTCGACGAAAAAACCGATTTTGACTACCTCTGAATTTACTTTTAAGAATCTTTGAGATGTATATCATCATACGCTAGCATACACGTTCATATAAATGCATGTAAAACTCATTTTGACCTACAACAAGTCTATTTTGACCAGTTTTTCCATTCCGTCGGTACGTATGTATGTACGCATGTATGTTATTCACTTGTCTCAAAAACTACTAGTCGTAGATTATTGAAACTTTATATTTAGGATTGCTGTAACATGTAGTTGTGCACCTCACTTTTGGTCCCAGTCGACTCGATAGTTTATCTACATCTACAGAGCCACCCAAAATATTTTAAATACATTACGCTTTATGGGTATAAATTCTTGAAAGTGTATTTTAGAGGTATTAAGCTATTTCAAACGACTCAGAAGTGATATATGTCGTTGAGGGTTACAAAATGAATTTCTTCATCGAAAATAGTGTCTTTATCATTTACAGTTCTGCTACAGGATACTCAAAAGATTTACAACGCATTATGGTAAATGGCAGTTTTAGGGACATTGACTGTACATTGTGCTACATCCTACTTAGGGACATTGTGCTTCATCCATTTAGAGCACAATTGCGTCTTACTATATAAATTGGCAATGGTCCGACCACGGTCACATGCATCTCTCAAGAGTTAAAAAAAGGCGCCGATATTTTTATTTCTTATTTAATATTAGAGGAAGATGTGCACTGGCAGCCTAGGAAATCCTGAATTTTGCAGTATTGATCATTTCTCAGAAAACCATAAGTAATTGAGTTATTACTACATTCTACTAATACTCTATATTGTATAATTCAGACTCTAACTGTATTTAAATGGCCATAACAGGTGAGCAAAGCTCTTAAACATAATTTAATAATCTGGCTTTACGGTTCCTTTATAGATAAACTAGCTGCGTGCTCGTTCTTCGCACGGTAGGAAACGAAACTTTTCCTCATATGTGTAATTCGAATTAATTCCGGTGAAGTGGAATCTAGAGAAAGCAAAATTATTTCACTCTTGACTTAAAGTTACCGTCATATATGTACTAACCTATATCATTGCAATATAAGGGCACACACACACAAAATAAAACAATGTCAGCGTCATTCGGTATCAAAAAAGTGAAAAGTTAGACCGTTTGCATTGAACTTCTCACTTCCAAAATGTCTTATTTCCGCATCATGCTGGCTTTTAGGCTCATGTTTTAGCGTTAAATACCTCAGACACTACATGAAATGGACATTTTTTTTCAAATTTTACAATTACGTCATGCAACCCTTTACAAAAAGAAAAGAGATAAGACTGCGCTATTTATAAGGGGTTTAAAATTTTTCTCTAGATTACGCAGTTTAATTTTTCTCCTCACAAATAAATCCAGTATTGATAAGAGGAAATCGAGCCAAGCAAAGAAATCTTCTGCGTGGACATAAGAATAACTATGTACACAAAACGAAATCTTTGGAATGAGAAACATTTTCCCCGTTTTCAGAAGAGCACTCGTTGTAATTGCTTCACAACGGGCTTTGACTTTTAGTTGTACAATAATAGTAGTATTTGGCGCATTTTGGCTTCAAATATAAGGCAATAAACAGCAGATGCTTTAAATCGAATTTCGCAAAAAATCGCTTCGAGATATGGCGGGACCCGTCCTGGCAAATTGTCATACAAAATTTGGTAGGCCTACGATTTGGCGGAATTTCCCCCCAACTTAAATAAATTAACTTAATTTAGTGAAAATTCTGAATATAGATTGTTTAAAATTGCCTTAATAACTGCATTATTTCTGCACGGGAAATTAAAATTCAACGCCGTATTTCAATAAAAACTACGCTTGTTTTTATAGTACGCTCTCATTAAATTGCACCAAGCGCTAAAATCATCTTTTCAAAATCGCATATCAACCATTTTATTTTTCGCCAAATAAAAAATTTGCACATTTTACTCTCGGAAAATTTAAAAATCCTATTTTTCTTTTGAGTATAAAACATGTCATCCCTGCTCTGATTTCACATACACACGATATTTTAATTAAAAAAAATCCTCACAAATAATGTAAACAAAAAAATCGTTTTTTTTTACTTCAAGAGTCTGAATAATTTAATAAACTTACCAAACATGGCAACCTAGATATGCTCAAACCTCGCTCTTTCCACTGCGGGGTTACAATTGCGAAATGGCGAGAACAAAAATGATCCTTTTGCGACAGATTTTTATCCATATCTCCTAAAATAATTCGAAGTTCGAAAAAATCGCTCCGAGTTGTTTCGGGACCCGTCCTGGAGAATTTCCGTACAAAATTTGGCAGGTCTACGATCACCGTTTCCGAGCTACGCGAGACACAGACAAACAAACTAACTAACGGACAGTTTACGCAATGCTTTATTTATATAGATTGGTTTAGTGCACAAGGGGTTAAAGTGCGAAAACTGCTGAAAGTCGAGTCTCCTATGACAAGGAATCCTAGCTACGTCAAAATTCTGTTAAATGTCAATAATCCGAACACACTACTAAATCTGTATTCAATTACTCTAAATGTGATTACATTCAATTTACCCCAACCATTTGTTACCATTGTGGTGACATTCAATTTACCCTAAACCTAATAATAAGAGACTGACACGAACGGGAAATCTATATAAAAAATCAATCGTGTAAATATGGTAAAAATTTCACTAGAACATTTTATTTAAGAAAAAATGTCAAAAAATGTATTAACGATCCTGTCCTTCTATCATTTACCTAAAGGTATTCATTTACGATCAAAAAATTACTATGGTATTCCATACGTAACTTATATTTCTTTATATTTTAAGTTATTGCTTTAAAGTTATCAAATTTTTTATGCATAGAGCAAACGTTTTGAGAATATCTAGAATAATACAGCTAAAAGCCGAATATAGTAATCTGACAAACGGCTAGTAAGTACAACAATTTGATAAGAATAGGCTTTCTTCGTTCAGTTAGATAAAATACTTGAGCTATAGTAAGCAAACTTATTTACATTAAAAAAGCCCTAGTGCATGGTTTCTAGAAAAACAGTTATTATAGTATCACATTCCAGCAAAAAAATAGTATCACATTCCAGTACTTGAAAGCGAAAAAATGCTTCTTCTTAATCCTATTACGTTGCATCATATTTACTCAGCAAGATTAGCTTCGCCTGCTGTTTCGTGGAATTCGTAAAGAATGAGATTGCAGGGAACAAATATATGTCACGCCTTAAAGTACATTTATTTCACAAATGAAAAAAATCTTGGATTGTTGCTCTTAATTTTTAAGCATTTAATTCTTACTGTAAGGCATTTTTATTCTTAAAATGTGAACTCTGAGAAAGTGGAAACAATTGTTTTTTTTCCCGAAAAATAGGGAATACTAAGCATAGTTCACTACAGATATTTCAAATTATTTATTTTCTAAATTATATGGGATGTATTAGTCTTCGTTTCTTAAAAAAAACGGGCTTTCTTACAAATTATCTATATGCTTTCCTGTTCCTTTTTCACTCGCCATTTTAGTTGTTCATTAAAAGGGTTTTTTCCTCATTTTCAGGTCTCTTAATATTTTGATTACTCTTTCTACGACCAACTCTCAACATCGGTACAGATGTCTTTTGAAGGATATACGTCGTCATGTGACTTATTGAAAGATATTGACGATTTCAACTCTGAATAGACACTTTTCCGTCAAACTATGTGATAGCACAAGCATGGCTTTGTATTTTTGCTCCTCTCGGTGTAGACCTTGTTCGAATGTACAATACTTTTTTCATGGCATCAAATAAATAAGGATTCCAAATAAATAAGCATTTAAATTTATATAAACAGGCAATCAACGTGAAAATTTTCTTGATTCTAAAAAAAAAAAAAAAAATGTTTGTAATTCGTTTTTTTTTTTCTTTACAAAACTTTTGATGTTTGATAAGTGAAATGTAGTTTTATTGTGTCTACATGCAATAATTGGTGAACTATACCTTATTCTTTCTACTCTAATATATGACCTCATCATTGAGTAAATTTAGCACATAATTTAAATATACATAACTCTTGTTCTATTGCATCTAAATTTTATTATTCTTGCTGTCAGGAATGTTCAATATTGCTTTAGATGTAACATGAATGCGAGCCTAAGTTACATTTAGAGAATTAACCATCAAGTCTTTTTGGGGGATCTCCATGAATGTCATAAACTTTCATGAACAGCATTCATGTATAAGTTTACAAAAAAAATACAACTTAATTTTTCTTTCACAACATAGAACATTCTAAAAAATCATAAATTTTATAAATAAAAAAATGAAAAGTAAAAGAAGTTTGAAATAAATATAATTAAGCATCGGAAAAAACACTCAAAATACTGGTGTTAAACAATAAAGTAAATAAAAAACTTTGTAAAAAACACACATAAGATGTTATAGGTAAGAGGATACGCACGTTTCAGCCAAAAATTGAAGGCCAAATTGAAGGCCTGATGAAGGCCAAAACAATTTTTGGCTGAAACGTGCGTATCCTCTTACCTATAACATCTTATGTGTGTTTTTTACAAAGTTTTTTATTTACTTTATAATTAAGCATGTTTAAGAACCGTATCCATGAAAATTGCTTACAAACTGCAACTCTCGCAAAAGAGTTTAAGCATCGGACTTTGTTCAAACCATTCAAGATATATTATTCTTATAATTCAAACAAGAAAGGTTTATCATGCAAAAACATAACGGTTATAAATCCAACAAGATCGTCTTTTTTGAACCAAATTTTGTGATGTATCATCCTCAAATGTGACGAGATATTGGGGGTAACAGCAAGAAAGCTGTATTGTATTACACTATATTGATAAAATTGTATTATAAAAATGTTTAGATAAGAACGGTATTTTAGGCACTAACTCGAACCTGTATGTATTTACTTTCGTCTATTTATACACTGGAGCAAGAAATAATGGTTTTTTTTTCAGTTTAAGATGCCAGCCAAATCAAACTAGTCAGGAAAAATATGATGGAACCCAGTGAAAAATAAATATGTCGCCCGAGTTTCATTTACTCTGATGACATTTTCCTGAATCATGTGTTTTTCGATTTTATTTTATTGAATATCTATTTCAAGGAACTGGACATCTGTCTAATATTATCTGAAAAAAAAATGTGCCTAGACGCTACTAAATCTGCAAGGCTTCACCTCAATCCATAAATAGTGCAATCTCATCTTCTCGGGCGCTGTTTACGACATAAATTGACACACACCGCTACGACCATAAAGATCAAGCTATAAAAAAAAATCTTTTTATTGGACGATAAGGAAGAAGAACCTGTCTCAGGTTAGGAGAAAATACAGATATTCGTAAAATATATGTGGCAGCACAGTGTTGTTTCAGCTTTAATTTTATGAGAGCGAGAAATGAGTTTTATTGTTGGTCTTTAAAAATGCATTATATTCTGTTGGGTTCTCTAAAAGGTAATTGCGTTTCTTCTTTTTTTTTCACATTAAACTCATAGAGTTAAAAAATTTCTAACTTTTTTACTACAAACAAGCCGTGACTAGACACGGTATTTATACTTGTTAAATTTTAAAGAAAACATTTTACTGGTATTACCTTTTAAGAAGTCCAATCTCCCCCTTCTTTCATGCCTACTCTCTTCAGAGGACAATATTCAAAACGTCCTGAAATTGGATTCTAGGTATTTCCAAGTGTTAAATTTTTCAACAAGAATTTAATGGATGTATTTATTTTACTTTTACTTTGAGATCCCGCGGAATATGTTAAAAGTACGCTTTCAACCCCTACTCCCCGTAGATAAAGAATTTTTGAAAATGCTGTCTAATCTACCACCAAAGTGAAAGTCTTCACGCGCGTTCCAAATTTCTTATTATAAACATCAGTAGTTTTGGTCAATCGAAATACTGACGTACGAAAACACGCATTTAATTCTTGTCCAACCGAATCATTTGATAGAATCTCGACAGTTCAATTGATGAACTTCCACGGATGATTTTTATAAATACGGCAATTTGTTTTGTCACTGCGTTACATAAAATATCTATAGAAAGGAAGGAAAACAGTATGAAGTGTCATTGTAAAATACAATCCTTTCTTAACCCCTTAGTGCATAACACGACGTTACAATTCTAGTGAGTCTTATATTGATAGGTATTCAAAGATTCTTGCATCTATTCTATTAAATGTTTGCAGGCAGCTGTGCTTTACTTCTGTTTATGAAAAGCCGGAAAATTACTTTCTGGATTTCTCTCGTATATTTGATGTTAAAAAATTTAGAAATTGGTTGGTGAATTATTTTCAGGAAAAGTTTTTAAGTAGATAAAAAAAAATATAGCCGATGTTTCAAAAGGAATGGCCATATCTAAAAAAAAAAAGTCATCACTATACACATTTAATCCTTTGTGATCGAATAATGTATTATTTAAAAAGTCAAATTCTCGCAGTCGCCGACGTGTTAATAGGGCTATCACACTGAGAAAAGGCTATCACGACCAACTTTCCTTGCAAATTCAAGTTTTCGGCCGATTTTCTCCGTCGTTACCTTGACGACCGCGAACTCCAACTTTTTCCTTTCCGAAGGAAAAGATCCAAATCGGACGAAATTTCGGTCAGAGTACTTCTTCCTGCTACGTCATAAACAATTTCGAGCAATGGCTACTATCAAATGGAGATGTACGGTGGAAGGTGGTGATCGTAAATAGATGATGAATTATTTTGTAAAGATTATAACTGGTACGACTTTGTAGTGAGAGCGACATAGTTTTAAGAAGACGATCGTATAGTGGGTCACATTTTAAATTCACACTCGCAACGATGTCGAAAGGAGATTATTCCCTAGGTAAGTACTTTCTTATACGGACACGATGCATACACAGTCGTAGGGTGAACATGCTTTTCTTCCCCACTGAACGAAATCACACATGCACTAGAAATCCCTCATCAGAGCGACGAGGAAGGACAAACTCCAAAACAAGAATGAAATTCGCTTTTGATGGCGCATGTCGACTTACTTCTTCTGAAACATGATCACACAAACACTTTGAACACTGGGCTAACGCATTTTACTTCAGGAGAAAAAAACACATTTTGAAGACCACATTCCCTTTAAATAAGGAGTCTCACTCAACACTTTTAAACTTGAAACATATTGCTTTATTTTCACACTGGAACAGTCACTAATTTCCAAAACGCAGGATTATACATTTAAAACTCTACAATACATTGCATTCAAAAGTAAACTTGGGGAAGCGTGTTGACAAAAACATCACGGCGTTCATATTAAAGCGGCCTGGTACCTCGGTGGGTGAACGCCTCCGTCACCATAAAGTGATCGGCATAGATGCTAATCCGTGCAACGCGTCGTGGTGGGCAAAGCCTCCTCACATGAAGTGAGTGGCTTGCCCCACCAAAAATTACTCTCCAACTGCTAAAGAAAAAACCGTTAAAACATGTGTCTATAGAAAGAGCCCGAACTTTCTGGAACAATTTTAGCAGGTGTTTTTCGAGCAATATGCTTCTTGTGCAGCAGAGAAAAACCGCAAACACATCTGCTTCAGCTGGAGCAAAGATATATGCGAGGAAGGGATGTTATGATTATTCTTTTAGCCGGCGTCAACTGTTATTTTATTTCAAAGCAGCTGATAAGAGGGAAATGATTTAGAAGTACGTTAATGCGCTGTAATTGAGAAGGCCAAGAGGAAAATTGAAAGCTTTAAAAGATAGTTATTATTAAAAACTTTTAAATTAGATTTAGAATAGATTATTAGTTTAAATTTAGACAATATTAATTAGGATTTGTATTAATAATTTTTCATTAAAAAATATGCACGTTGTGTCAACGTGACATATACTCCCCCAAGTTTTCAGAAAAAAATTACATGTTCAGCATAAATATTAAAATAGTATATCAATCAAAGTCCAGTAATATTAAAAAATTGCATAAAGTTCTTGCAGAAAACCTTAAAATTGTCCGTCTTGATTTTACATGATTCAGTCTATACTAAAAAAATCACGAAATCTAAAACTGTGCTGAGGTTCTTGCATTGCTGATATTGTCAGCTGAAAAAGATTGTCAACAGTTCTTGCATATACATATTTCAATAGTATTTGATATCAAAATAAAGATAATATTTCACACAAAAATTCAATAAAATTTTCAATAAAAAGGTAACCCGGGATTTGTTATATATAAAAGGAAAGAGCTCTGATTTTTTTTTTTTTTTTTTTGAAGTGGTACCACTTGTAGCCATTCAAAAGGATTTCAATACAACATTGTTCTTATTTAAAAATGTAAAAAAATTTGCCATCTTGAAAGAAAAGGAGGGACATACAAAATATATACATTTACTTTATCTCATATTTCACATTATAGAAACAACACAAACTTACTCATGTCTTTACTTTATTTTATTTAATTATTATTATTTTTTAAATAATATTGTGAACAAAAAAAAATTTAAATTTCAAAACTGAAAAGGCTTTGGTATGCATTGTACCAAATGAAAATTGCAATTATAGCATTTCAAGGCCAAAACTTTTCGCTGAGTTAGCTTCCCAAAAGGAAAGCAAAAAAGGAAAAAATGAAAAAAATGAGTGCAGTAGTTTGATTTCACTTACATCAAACGGGATTTCTTCCAATTACTAGAGAAGAAGGGGAGGATAGGACAGTAGAAGGAAAAATGTCAATGTTTACCACATTGGGGAATCTAAACTGCCACACCACAAGAGAATTATGGTAAATTAAAAATTATTTTAAATATATTACAGCAGTTGAAAGAAGAAAGGAACAGGTTCAATACAAACAGTTGATCAGGCTGTTCGCATTGAAAGTGCCCAGTAAAAAAAACAAAAAAAAGTTAAATTAATTTTTACGTGGCCTAAAATTATAAGAGTGCGAAGTAGGAACCTGATAGTGACTATCAATAACAGGCAAGTCATTAAGTAAAGACCTTCGAGGAGGAGCAAGTTTTAACCTATCAAAATGCATTTTGCGAACTGAAGTGTCAGGATTATCTAATTATTGAATTGAATAAATAACAGGAGAATATTTTTATATAACCTTATAAGGTCCAGTAAGATGTTTATTATATTTATCTTTAGATTTTAAGTGAACAATATCACCAGGGAAAAGAAATCTAAGCTTGGCATTTTCATTTTTCTTTAAATTTTGTTCATATTGTGCAGACTTTAGATTAGAATATGTGTCAGCATAAATTCGCTTCAGGGTGGACATTACTTGAGACAGATAATGAGCTTTATCTAAATGATGAAACTGTAGCTGTGGGTCATACGTATCAAAAATCATAGGTAACTCTCTTCCAAATTGTAGTACATTAGGAGAAAATTGAGTAGAAGAATGTGTAGAAGCATTATACATATTTACATGAATGTTTATAGCTTGAGCAAAGTTATGACCATCTTGAATTAGAGCATTTACAGTTGATTTAATTGAGGTATTGATTCTCTCACTAATTGAATTAGCCTGTGGGTGTCCAGAAGTAGTATGTCTTAATTTAATTCCAAAAACTTTGTTAAAGGTTTCAAAAACAGCACTAGTAAATTGAGTACCTAAGTCAGTAAGTATAATGGCATGTCTGCCAAAAGTTGAAATGTATGAAAATCAACAGTTAGCAACAGCATCAGTAGTAATAGAGTTTAAGGGATAAAGCTGTAGAAAACGAGTAAAATGATCAATTATTGTAAGAATATGTTTTCCATTATTTAGAGGTCCAAGAATGTCCATGGAAATTACTTCATTAGGTTTTTCAGGTATGTGATTATTTTGCAAAGGAATAGGTGGAGTAGCATGAGATTTTAAAGCTATGCATTTAGTACATGAATTAATAAAGTTAACTGTATCAGCATACATACCAAACCAAAAATAATGCTGTCGAAGAAATTCATATGTTTTTGCAATACCAAAATGTGGTAAATGGGCAATGGCCAAAACCTTTTTCTTTAGAGAGTTAGGAACAACAATAGTAGGATGAATTTCCAAAGATGAAGATTCTTTAGCATAGTACAATAATTTATTATGAGGATGTAGAAAATAACATTTATTGTTGTTGCTGTTGTTATTAGATTTCAAAGAAATTTTGAAATTGTACATGAATTTCATTAATAGTTTTTGCCTCAGCAAAAAAAAGGAGATTCTGCATAATATTGCAGAGCAGCAACTGAAAGCTTAGTACTTAGAAATAATTTTGTTTGTGCATCAACCCAATTATTTAAATTCTGTATGTCCTTTACTTGCTTAAAGAAAAATTCCAATAAATGAGGTTCTCCCTGAAAACGCAGAATATTAAGAATGGCTGTATTAGACATATTTGTCGATTTGGCTATTTTATTTTTACCTTTAGAACTCATTTAAAATTATGCACAGATAATAATATGACAAAAATATAAAATTGCTACTTATAAATTCTAAGTGCACAAATAAACATTTCTAAATCTGCTTAATTTATTTAACTGGTTTCAGCAGTATACTCAGAAATAATCAATTATTTAGATATATGGAAAAATTATAAGATAGATATAAGCAAAAAATGTAAATTATGTCATTATTTCGAAGAAAATTACTTTTTATAATATATATATACGCATATATTTATAGCAAAAAAATCAATCATAATAATATCAATCATTTTAATCAAAATTCAAATAATGCATAAAACTATAATACTAGATATATTTATATGAACACTTACTCGTAAAAGAAAGAAAAGGTGTTAACACATAATAAAATAATAATTTAAAAAAAAAGGTTGGGGTCACCAAAAAAATTTAAAAAAAACTTGAAGGAAGCGCTTATTTGTCAACACATTTTCCTTTTCTTTTTTTTTGCTTCGTCACAACGCCGCAAGAATAAAAACAACACACTGTAGAACCAGCACGAAGATCACGACGATTTTAATACACTATCAGATGTCGGAACGTGCCTGGTACACCGGCACCAATTTTATCCTATGTAGATGTACGGTGGAAGGTGGTGATTGTAAATCGACGATGAATTATTTTGTAAAGATTATAACTGGTACGACTTTGTAGTGAGAGCGACATAGTTTTAAGAACACGATCGTATAGTGGGTCACATTTTAAATTCACACTCGCAACGATGTCGAAAGGAAAATTACTCCCCTTAGGTGAACATAAGATAAAAAGATGTTCTTAGAGATGTTCTTTTCTTCCCCACTGAACGAAATCACATATGCACTAGAAATCCCTCATCAGAGCGACGAGGAAGGACAAATTCCAAAATAAAGAATGAAATTCGCTTTTGATGGCGCATGTCGTTTTACTTCCTCTGAAACATGATCACACAAACACTTTGAACACTGGGCTAACGCATTTTACTTCAGGAGAAAAAAACACATTTTGAAGACCACATTCCCTTTAAATAAGGAGTCTCACTCAACACTTTTAAACTTGAAACATATTGCTTTATTTTCACACTGGAACAGTCACTAATTTCCAAAATGCAGGATTATACATTTAAAACTCTACAATACATTGCATTCAAAAGTAAACTTGGGGAAGCGTGTTGACAAAAAAACATCATGGCGTTCATATTAAAGCGGCCTGGTACCTCGGTGGGTGAACGCCTCCGTCACCATAAAGTGATCGGCATAGATGCTAATCCGTGCAACGCGTCGTGGTGGGCAAATCCTCCTCACATGAAGTGAGTGGCCTGCCCCACCAAAAATTACTCTCCAACTGCTAAAGAAAAAACCGTTAAAACATGTGTCTATAGAAAGAGCCCGAACTTTCTGGAACAATTTTAGCAGGTGTTTTTCGAGCAATATGCTTCTTGTGCAGCAGAGAAAAACCGCAAACACATCTGCTTCATCTGGAGCAGAGATATATGCGAGGAAGGGATGTTATGATTATTCTTTTAGCCGGCGTCAACTGTTATTTTATTTCAAAGCAGCTGATAAGAGGGAAATGATTTAGAAGTACGTTAATGCGCTGTAATTGAGAAGGCCAAGAGGAAAAATGAAAGCTTTAAAAGATAGTTATTATTAAAAACTTTTAAATTAGATTTAGAATAGATTATTAGTTTAAATTTAGACAATATTAATTAGGATTTGTATTAATAATTTTTCATTAAAAAATATGCACGTTGTGTCAACGTGACATATACTCCCCCAAGTTTTCAGAAAAAAATTACATGTTCAGCATAAATATTAAAATAGTATATCAATCAAAGTCCAGTAATATTAAAAAATTGCATAAAGTTCTTGCAGAAAACCTTAAAATTGTCCGTCTTGATTTTACATGATTCAGTCTATACTAAAAAAATCACGAAATCCAAAACTGTGCTGAGGTTCTTGCATTGCTGATATTGTCAGCTGAAAAAGATTGTCAACAGTTCTTGCATATACATATTTCAATAGCATTTGATATCAAAATAAAGATAATATTTCACACAAAAATTCAATAAAATTTTCAATAAAAAGGTAACCCGGGATTTGTTATATATAAAAGGAAAGAGCTCTGATTTTTTTTTTTTTTTTTTTTTTGGAAGTGGTACCACTTGTAGCCGTTCAAAAGGATTTCAACACAACATTGTTCTTATTTAAAAATGTAAAAAAATTTGCCATCTTGAAAGAAAAGGGAGGGACATACAAAATATATACATTTACTTTATCTCATATTTCACATTATAGAAACAACACAAACTTACTCATGTCTTTACTTTATTTTATTTAATTATTATTTTTTTAAAAATAATATTGTGAACAAAAAAAATTTAAATTTCAAAACTGAAAAGGCTTTGGTATGCATTCTACCAAATGAAAATTGCAATTATAGCATTTCAAGGCCAAAACTTTTCGCTGAGTTAGCTTCCCAAAAAGGAAAGTAAAAAAGGAAAAAATGAAAAAAATGAGTGCAGTAGTTTGATTTCACTTACATCAAACGGGATTTCTTCCAATTACTAGAGAAGAAGGGGAGGATAGGACAGTAGAAGGAAAAATGACAATGTTTACCACATTGGGGAATCCAAACTGCCACACAAACATGTCACAAGAGAATTATGGTAAATTAAAAATTATTTTAAGTATATTACAGCAGATGAAATAAGGAAGGAACAGGTTCAATACACACAGTTGATCAGGCTGTTCGCATTGAAAGTGTCCAGTAAAAAAAACAAAAAAAAGTTAAATTAATTTTTACGTGGCCTAAAATTATAAGAGTGTGAAGTAGGAACCTGATAGTGACTATCAATAACAGGCAGGTCATTAAGTAAAGACCTTCGAGGAGGAGCAAGTTTTAACCTATCAATATGCATTTTGCGAACTGAAGTGTCAGGATTATCTAATAATTGAATTGAATAAATAACAGGAGAATATTTTTGTATAACCTTATAAGGTCCAGTAAGATGTTTATTATATTTATCTTTAGATTTTAAGTGAACAATATCACCAGGGAAAAGAAATCTAAGCTTGGCATTTTCATTTTTCTTTAAATTTTGTTCATATTGTGCAGACTTTAGATTAGAATATGTGTCAGCATTAATTCGGTGCACAGCAGAAATTATCTTTCGTTCTACGCTTTCGCGAAGAGTGAGTTCGTAAACAACTGTTCTACGTAATTTTCGCTTGAAATACAGACGGATTCTATGTATAAAGGGAAATCACCCTCGCCGTCCTCGCGTAAGCACAACCCTTAGCACCACCTTTAATTCACTTTGTAATACCTTAATATATATATTACCTACATATATATATCGCATTATTTTCGAATGCGAGGTAAGTCATATTTGCAGTATATATGGTGTTTTACTTATTAGTTATATATATATATATATATATATATATCACATCGTACTATACGCACTCACAATAACAATTCCGCGCAACCACTTCAAGATAAAACTTTTACCGCCATTTCTCGACGAAGATAAAAATGTTTAGAAAGATTATAAGCACAACAAGCATAATTACATCTTCACCGTTTGTACGATCCGCCTGAAATTTGTCATAATCATGTATAAAAGTATAAAAAACAATCTGTACTACTTTAAAAATCTGAAAATCCATCCTTTCTCTGATTTTTAAGCGATTTTTTCCGATTTTCTGCTCCATTTAATTTCCGGGAGTGAATCATTTGAGTGACAAAATTAGCCTCTGAAAGTGACAGTGACGTTATATTTGAAGTCACAGCCAGCAGGCTTTGAAGGGAAAATAACAGCGATTTCATTTCGTTTTAAACAGGTGTTTTTCCTGACTACATAGTTCAATTTTTTTTTTAATTAAAATGATTGTCTGCATGAAGCATTGATATAAGAGTATCTGTTTACACAAACCGAAATCGTTCGAACGCGACAAGTTTCTATGTGTTTCCATAAGATTGAAATTCGAATATACTAAAAATTGAATATCAAGTTATTTATTTTAGGTGGATAAAGATAAAATATATTGAGAGTACACATGCTTTCCTAACATATTTTTTCTAGCGTCCGTTGTAATTGCCTCCACATCGGGTTTCGATTTCAAGTGTAATATAAATTTAATCTGAAATTTAAAAGTGCATAATCTTTTCGAATGAAGCCATTATTTTTGAAACACCTTGCATATTCCTAGCATATCTGTTACCACCTGCAGCTAATTACAATCTAAACCGTAAGAAGCTTTACTTATTTCAATAGATTATCGTCACAGATCATATTATACATTCTTCTTACAGTTTGTATAGAAGTGCTGAGAGTGCTTCGAATCAATTGTTGGATTACATAATTCCTTATCGTGCGTGCAAAATAGCTGAAGATATAAAGTGGTGGTTAAGTTTCTTTATCACGCACTAGGTCGAGTCACATTTCTAACTATTTGGCATATACATACAGTGAATATGGTCGATAACGAGCTAAGAAAACGCAAGACGCATACATACGTAAATGCGAAATTTGTAAGGAGGCCAATAAAGCAATTCAGGCTCAGGAAGATATATTTGAACATTAAATCAACACAGTTCGTGTTTGAGGATGCATAAGAATTTGAAAGTATTAAAACGTTACGTAAACCAATGCAATTTATTTTTAGAATATTACAAAATGTTAATAGTCTAATTCAATTGAATTTTTAAATAGCATTCCAGTCAATGAAACCATCCGTGTTCCAATAAAATATATCATAAATTCCTTCTCTGAATATATATATATACACAAGGTGTCCCAAAAACATCGACTTGAACACCAGAGACATTTATGATAAATTACAAAGCTACATAAAAAAAAGTACAAAATTCTATGAAACCGATTACAAATTTCAGGGTATTAAGTTTAAAAAAAATACAAATTTTAAATTTTATACGGATACCCCTTGCGCAGGTTTGCCTTAATCACACACAACCATTAAATTTTATACGGTCTGTAAAGAAGTTAATTAGTTAGGCTGTTAAGTTGCATTGTGACACATGAAAATCCAGGTTCGATACACTTAGTTGCAATATAATAAAAAGACGTTAAATACTAAAAAACTATTTTATTTAAAAGATACTATTGACATATAAACTTATTACAACGGATGGTGGTGGCTCAGCGAAATAAAAAATACGTCCTATATAGACAGTGAAATTAAGGTGGAATGACTTAAAAATTACGCCAGCGCAGAATTACACATTCGTGAGGAAAAACACCTGAGATAAATAACGCCAATTCCAGAGCAACCCTAACAGTTAATCCAATAAAAGTAAAATGACGTAATCGCGAGTAAATAATTTTAAAGATGAGGCAGGGCAACAAAAATATAACTTACGCCAGCAGGATGCCAAGAGGGGAATCAAAAAGCCGTTGCGATAGCACACGAACGTAATATAATCTATTTTTAGCACAACGACGCTAGAATGGAGACAAATAAACATAAAGAATAATGCATACGCGAAAAGCGAAAATACAGATTTAAAAGCCAAAATGGCAGAAAAATGAGAACAGAAGTGATTTAGAATTCTTGATTTTGGATAGATTACATTAAAGAAAGCCCAATTAAATGATTATTGAAATTAAATATGTGATCTGCATCACACGGTCCTCGTCCCAAAAAAATTCCCAGTTTGTGAACTGTGCCCCATATGATTTTGAGTGATTTTTTTCACTTCGAGAACCAATTAAAAAGTCTTTTCAAACAGCAGATATCTATTTTCATATATCTAACACATTTTAGGATGAAGTATTTAAATTATCTACATATTCTCATTAGCGCAGTGAAACATTTTACTAATATACAAATTACAGGAAGCCACCAGAGGGGACTGATAGTACATTGGCGAGAGTTGAGACAGGGGATCATAAGGAATGGTGTCAAAGAAGCGAAATTCTTCACAAGCGTTCTGTAAGCCTCTCAGAGCAAAACCGACTATTATGACACCGAAGAAGCATCAGGGTGATTTTTTACGTGGTAGAATTATCGGTCACTAAATGTGGGCGTACTCAGATGGAAGTATCCGAGGAACTTATGGAATCGCCCAAAGTGTCTTTTTAAGAGTTTGGCAATGATGACGGAAATGTCAGTAGACGTTACAGTAGAGATCGCTCCTGAGTTAGAACGCCGAATGAGGACCGGTATTTGACAGTAACTGACCAAAAAGCAGATGGAGTACAGCATTAGTCCTGTATAGCCAGCTCCTTTCAACCACGGGGAAGAACAAGACGGTTTCAAGGCGGACCATGTACAAATTGACGTTTGTGTCATATTAATCTATCTGCTGCTAGATAAGTTCCTCTCACAGCTATTCACTGTCAAAATCGGCTAGCATGTAGTAGAGAGCATCCAACAGTGGGCTTGTGTGATGTTCTTCGACAAGTCCAAGTTAGGCTTGCAGTCTGATTCACGTTGGATTTTCGTATGAAGAACGCCAGGTTCCCGTTATTACCAAGAGAACATTATTAAACGACAACGTAACGGTGGTGAAGGATTGATGGTCTGGGGAAGAAATATATTGGGCTCCAGAGCAGATCTGAATGTTCAGATTGGAGCCGTTGCAGGACACATTTATCCGGACATCATTCTAGAATCGCATAGGCATTTATTTCGGGGTGCTATGGGCGCAGATTTTGTGTTTTAGAATGAAAAATCCCGTCCTTACCATGCAAATATCGTAAACTAATGCCTTCAATCGAAGGATACCACCCGTAAGGAATGGTTAGAATTCTCACCTAACTTGAATCTGAAAAGTCATATGTTGGTAGGGAATGCAATTCCGTTCCCGCGAGAAGACTATATTATGACTATAATTTTCATATTTATGTAAGGTTTTGTATTAATTATCAAATAAGATAAAGTATTAAACTTGAGAGTTCTTACAATCTTACTTTATTCTACTTTTCTCTATTAAAATTAATTTTTATTCGAATAAAATATCAATCCCTCGGGATTTCGGGATCAACAAATCTCAATCCCGAAACAGCACGAAACGAAAAACAGTGCGGGATTGCATTCCCTATTTATTGGAAAACCTACATCTTGCGCATCTAATTCTATACATGAAAACCATTTTTTTTTGGGGGGGGATAGTAGTGGACGCAGCAATAGACGCGATCCCACGAAACGAAATGCAGTGCAGGATTGTTTCTCTACGTGTTGGACATGCTTGGCCGAACATAATACCGTCTTAATATAGTCATACGAGTAGCAGCCCAGATCTCAACCACTTACTGCATGTGACCTGAATTTTGGAGAACATTGCTCTGAGTGAAGCAATCTTCCTAAAGATCAAATCGATAGTTTGATACCCAGCATGCATGGGTGTTATACGGACTGTATTGCATCGTCTAGGAGACATTGAGTGTGTTAACCATCATATCAATCATGTAATGTTGAGTTTTTGTAAAGAGGGCAATTTTTGTTACTGCACCTGGTAGCAAAAATCTTAGATTTTATGAATGGTTTCATACATACAAAATATTTTTTGTTCTTTATCTTTTGTTCAGTAAATGAGCTTAATGAATAAGTCACACATGCTGTGCTTTTGACGCTATATTTAACAGAGCTGGCATTGTCCTTATTGACAGGAGTGTATTATCAACGTCTATGAACAATATTTAATGAATGGAAACTTAGATCAATGATAAAAGGATACCGTGCATTTATAGTTACTTATCGTTATTATAAATAATAAAAATAATAAAATATAATACAGCTTTCAGTGGTTTGACTTTGGATTTCATTGCTGTGATACATATATTTTCGAATTTTACGATGATTTCGAGGACTATTTGATGAATTCTACAAAGATAAATTGGATATAACAGTGGAAAATTTTGACCAAGAAAGCAATTCAAACTTGACCTTTAACTTATTAAAAAAAAGGACTGACTTAAAATTTGTGAATACCCAGCCATTAGGACTTCAAGAGCCTAGTATTGTAATTAATCGCAACTGACGTTTTAGCTCCTTGCAGATAAAGGATTTGTTACTGAAAAAGTAATTAAATGAAATGAAAATCTCCATCACAAAAATATATAAAAAAATAAAAGACATTTTTTATTAATCAAACCTCTTAAGGGTATCTCAGTTACCAGGGAAATTCTACATTAATTCAAACATATATACTGCTTTTGGCGAGTTAAACCTACCTTTCTGTTTAGAACACTTCAACACTCGATCTATTGATCAATAGTTGTTGCGCTTCTAAGTTGTAATGCCACACTATTGAAATTTATGCAAAATAAATCTTTCAAGATATTTTTGCCGGGCTTGTATACATTAATTAATTACATACTCTTGTTTACCCAACAGTTATGGAGGAAAATAGCTTAAGACTTACTTAGGTACTAATACACGATCCGAGCTCAAAGAATTTTTGAAAATTGTCGTTGTACACAAATACTTATTTCCTATTGGAAACTTCACTTTGTAAAACTTTTCACTTTCAAATTTCACTTTTGTATATTTATGCAAATGTAAAGCGTTTAAACGTTTCTAATATTAGTCGCAGGGAGTGACATTCTTTCGGTGACCCGTGTTAGTGACAAATTAATTACTTTACCTGATTCGTTGTAAATTTAAACCTTATACAACAAACATGTCACTTTACCTACATATTCACACAGCACCAATGCCATTCTGCATAGTATTTTGATATATAGTATGCGCATATATGTTACTTAAAATAAATTGTCCTAATTAAATGGCTGCCGTATGACATTTGCAAATCCTCATCCATCGTTAGAACGCCACAAAAGTGTAATTATTTCTATATGGAGATATTTCATTTTGCCAGTTAAAAGTTGTTGAGACATTTCAAGCTATAAGCATGTTAAAGAATCGTCCATACCGTTCTAATTTCGAGACAACATTACTAGTGTCTTTTTGATAAATAGCTATTTTAATTATACACGTTTCTCTTTTTAGCAAATATTACCGCATAAAATAGAAGGTTGATTTACTTTTCAAGAAATGGCTGCACGGAAACAAATAATCATTTATGGTAACACCAGTCATTAGTCGGTGACACGAAATTACAAAATTCTGGCATTCAGGAAGTCATTAATACGAAATTACGAAAAGCGTGGAGCAAACACGTAATAAATTTATTTCTATTTGCAGTCCGCAATGTAGAGTTATAGTTAAGTCTTACCGTAGTATTTAAGAAAGTCTGTTTTAAATTCATTTCTTAAGGAATGGGTGCATTAAAACTATCAGAAAGCTTTTTGCAAAAAAAATTCTAGTTCTTCACACCTTACATTTAGATCAGTATCTGTTCTTGGTCTTTTCGATGGTATATCTAGACAGAGTCGTAAACGTTTTCTGTCTTGTCTTCTGGATTTGGATTCCGCTTCTTGAGCACGAAAATCTGGATCTTCCCTTTTTCTTTGCATAAATAGACGGTTAGTTTCACGATGACTTTCTTCCGGATTAGACAACTGGCGAGGACGGCCAGCGCGGCCTTGAACAACAGTCCCGGGTATATTCTTCTGATATTTAACGATGTAATACTGAACAGTAGAGCGTGAAATACCAAGCCTACGAGCTATTTCACACTGATCCCGCAAAAATGAAAATTTTAGAAATGCCACGACAGAACACCACCACTTGCTCCGAGGAGGGACAAAAGTTTGAACGCGACTCTGGAAAGAAATCCAAGTTCTGAAAAATGAAATCGGAACCTCGGGAACTTGACAGCCAGTCGCAGACGCTCTGACAAAATCTTACAGTTTCCCCTAAAAAAAAAAACCCACATTTAATATTCTTGCATTTAAATAAATGCAGGAATATCAAATAATTTGAACATAACCTATCCTGAAGATAAAACATATTCATAAAATCACGAATAATTTTATTTCATGTATCAGTACAATATTAAAATTGAGTAAATTAAAATATTTATTAAAATTGTACGACATGATATTTAGGCATGACGAGATCAATTACTACGAATTATAATCTCACTTCTGATTCATAATTTTTCGTAGCTTTATCTTATATCTGGTGTGTTCCAAAATTCGACCGACAAATTCAGAGGGCTGATAGAATTTATCAAGAGGACAAAAACGTAGCTTATTAGCTGCCATTTATTTTCCTACTTATTCACAAATTTCAAATTTGCTCGCTTGTTGTACAGAAACTAAGCACAGAATACACACTTTCTGCTACATTCAACAGTGACTGATATCTCTTTCACCCTCTCTCTATTTTTAATGTAATTCCAGGAGAGTCACTACACACTGGACAGATGTCGCTTCCCTTGTATTTCTGCTAATTGCAGATAGATAGCAGTCACACGTGCGCTATAGGTGTGCAGTGAGGTTTTCTGAACTGGCGTATAGCAGGGATTCCGTTCAATGCTTTAGTTTTAACCATAAAAATTTTATTTTGAGATAAACACATGATTTCAATATCCAAATTTTAAACACATTAAGCTTAAGAGCTTTTTTAAGCTAATTAATGAATCCATGCATGATTTCAAAGTCAAAAGTAAGTGTAGCACCTGTAAAGAATACTGTACGTATGGCTGCTTCACTTTTTGCTGCGAAGACAGTCAACAGTGACGTGTTACGTCTGCACCGTACAAAATGGGATACACGCTTCATTGATATTCCGGTATACCTGGCGCAGTTCCTTTTGTACGGGATCTGCTTTTAATAAAATTTTAATTTATCTCACCGTCTCTTACTTTTTATATTACTGAATTTATGATATTGGAGTATGTTTGCTAGATTTAACTACGTGTTATTAATTTTTTTTTTCTCTTTCGCACAGACTCATCATGTTGGGCATATTATTATTCGTTAATTGTAATTGTAATAACCTTACATTTTAATATTCTG
The DNA here is from genome assembly GCA_038373885.1 of Cheiracanthium punctorium. Taxonomy (NCBI): domain Eukaryota; kingdom Metazoa; phylum Arthropoda; class Arachnida; order Araneae; family Cheiracanthiidae; genus Cheiracanthium; species Cheiracanthium punctorium. The sequence goes on from JAWZYV010002231.1 coordinate 375,126, forward strand.
TCTTAAATGAAATATTGATCTAAAAACCAGAATAATTTTAAAAAGAACAAAACAATGTAAGAACAAAAGAATAAAATAGTGTTAAAACAGTGTTAAAACAAATAAAAACAAATAAACAATAATTTACTCCCCCCCCCCTCTAAAATACACTGTTATGTTGTTGATGAAATAAAAATTAAAATTCAATTTAAAAAAATAAGTATTTAACTTCAGTAGGGAACTCTGGCAGATTAATATTGATTGAAACCTACTAATACCTCTATTTGTACTCATTCAGTTTCTTTTCGTTATTGCATAGGTAATCATAGTCCAGATATGAATATTTTTTCAAGTATTTTTTACTTATTGTTTCATCCTGTTCTTATGACAGACATAACTCCCGCACAAGAGGGGTGTCTCACCCGCAGTGCAGCGTTCTAGGAAAAAAAAATCTTTAAAAATCTTAATTCTTTTTTATATTTTATTTTTACATTTTATTTTATTAAAACGGAACTGTCAGGCGTACCAAACTCATTTTCGGCGTGGCGTGGTGTGCATAAAATTCCAAAATCTCAACGAGGATCGTGGCAGCTATGTTTGCAAACCACGTAGAGAGGGTAAAAATCGTGAGAAACGCATGGAGGTTTCGGCATCCCGAAGAACGACAAATGTACAATGCTAACTAATAAAAAATAATATTTGATAACTTGCATTGTTAGAAGTGGCTTACACGGACGCCATCGAACAGTCTACAACGGCGTAAAAAGAATTCCTGGACGCGCTCGAATATGGCAGGTAATGCCTTTGTATGTCTGCTACAATGACAACAATCCGAACTGATATCATCTGGTGTGTTCACTGGTCTCGCATAATCGAGAGATATACGAGTGACCCCATAGGAAAAAGTCACAAGGATTGAGATCTGGCGAATGCAGTGGCTTTGCGACGGGCCCCACACGTGCAACCCATTTCCTTGAGTATTTTACATCGAGGTGATTACGCCCCAGGAGGTAGAATGTAGAGGTCAGTGCCGCCGCCAGATTCTACGTAGACGTAGAATTAGCGTCATTACATATAGAAATTTGTTTTGTTTATAAAAAAAGAAAGAAGAACTTTATAAAAATTTAAATTGTAACGAATTTTAGTAGAGTAATTAATAGTTTACGTGTACAGCGTAAATTTTGTTACTAGTTATACAATGCTTTAGAAATCACCTCACTAAATTATGAGCAATCCATTTCCTTGGATATTTTACATCAAGTTGATCACGCCTCAGGAGGTGGCATCAAGTACGAACCACACGTGGGAGAACCTGTTGTAGAAAAACGACAGGCTTTCACCTTCTCTCTTTCAGGCTTTTCACCTTCTCTACTCGGTTGGCCCCCCCGATGGCAAGTTAGAACCAACTTGATGATGCCTATCACACCTCAGAATTTGTAGATCGATTTTTGGAATAGTTTGTTTAATTTATCATACATAATCTCATAAATCTTAACCTTATAATACCGATAGTATAAAAAAAAAATAAATTTTTAAAATAGATCTCTCATTGAGTGTGATAACATAATTCTTAACCTCATTTTAAATATATTTTTAATTCGAAACTTTTATTATCTGCGGTTAATAAATTGAGAACAGTTACTGACCATTCTTAATAAGAGAAATCCTAGTACAGTATTACATTACTATTCGGTCAATTATAAAACGATACTCATATTGTGCACTAACTAATTGGATAAATAAGATATTCGTATTATAATGCTAGGTTGCTTTCCATCTTACGTAATTGCTTTAAATAATACATAAATTAAATCATATCGTAAATGACAATTACAGTTTTGCGGTACAATTAATTATAACTCATATATTAATGAATTTCACGTTAACTTTTGGAAAATTCAGATAATAGAATAATAGGAAAATCTTCTAATAAATGCAGGCGTCAAGTGTAGTTTATTGCTCTGGATCTAGTCTTAAATGTTATAGGCTGTTATAGTAAATAGATAATCTTAATCACAGTGGGACGTAATTATGATGCATTATGCATTAATTTTCATCAACTATTAGAACTTATTAATAAATTGCTTTAGCTAAACTAATTGTTTTAAGAGTGAATTTTTGATTTTCGTGAAAAATAAAAGTCAAGCATTTATTCTAAAATTCCAAAATTTTACTTTTTGTACCGCTTTGTAAATTTAACAGTTGTTAAAAGTGTACGAATCAAATAAAATACAAAAAATAATTTTGATCATGGCAAGATAATTCCGGAAACCTTTTCTAGTTTTAGGATTTAGATACATTTTCTTTTAAAAATTTCGCAGAAAAATGAAATTATATGAAGACAAAACAACAAAATGAACATTTACATGTAGAAGAAAAAAAGGGAAAATAAACCAGGTTTACTTTATGGGATGCAATTTAAAAAGTTGACTATACCGGGTGAATCAAAATAGATGTTGAGGCGATTATTTTTTTTAAACCGTAAGTGATCGAAACTTACTTCCAATCAGAAAAGTTCGTGAAATTAAGAGTAGTTTTTAGATATGGGATTTCTTTTACTGGGGCTTGTATACATATTAAAATACGAAATTTAGTTTTCATACGGTCCCTCCTTTCCTACCTTTTATTTTTAGAAGAATGTTGCTCTTTGCCTAAGAAAATTAATAAAACAAATCCCGTACCTCTAAGTGAAATAGTTTGCGAGAAATTAATTTTGAAAATGGTGACTTACACCACTTTACTTACTGTGCTGGCGTCATTTTTCAGGCGAAAAATTCTTTGCTTTAGGGAACCCAGTATGAGTTGATAAAAGATAAATAAAGATTCCATTGTTGGTAAAAGCAATTAAACACGTTTAATTGTGGGAAATTAGCAGGTACAGTTTTACCTGAAATGATCGATACTGCTTTATGAAATTAGCGATAATTTAGTCTTTTAAGAAGGTCATCCACTAATTACACCACGCTTCTAGAGAAGGAATTTTAAAGTGTAAAAGATAATGACAAAATAAAGTCGTAGTTACTATGCTGTGGTAACTTTCACTAAAAACTGCCAAACATGATTTACAGGAAAATTCTAGCTAAATTAGGATTTGAGAAGTCAACTGTGTCTATCGAGTGACTAGTAACATAAATTAACGTCAGTTGAAAAGTAATTACATTTTTCTCACTTTGCAGACATCCTCTTCTTGCTTGGCGACCAATGCCAAAATTTTCAAATTAATATCTCGGAAACTATTCCACGTGGATACACGGGATTTGTTTTATTAATTTTCATAGGCAAAGAGCAACATTCTTCTAAATATAAAGCGTAGGAAAGGAGGGAGCGTATAAAAATTTAATTTCGTATTTCAATATGCATGCCCCTCTAAAATGCCAAATCCCTCTAAAAAATGCCATATCTGAAAGCTACTCTTAATTTGACTAATTTTTCTAATTAGAAGTATGTTTCGATCACTAACGGTTTAAAAAGTAATCGCCTTAACATCTATTTTGAATCACCCGTTAAAGCTAATTTAAATGCGTCTCTAAATTCGAACACTCGACACATTCAAAGGTGTTACGCATACAAATTTTCAATTTTGTATGAACACTATCACATATTTTCGTTCCAATCCAATTCATAAATGTTTACGGCATGAAATATCGTGAAAGTGTTTGTTTTAGTCCCGTCTCAGAAATAACTGCTGTTTTGATGGTCGAAAGGGTGGAATCATAATACAAATGTACGTGGTTTATATGTTCAGGAAACCATACAAGAAGAACACTTGTGTTTGGTCGAAGAACTAGGTTCATCATACTTTGGTCATTTAACTTCAGACAGTGGTTCCATGAAAGAGATAGTTTTATCAAAACGGAAACACAAGATATGTAACTGCATTAATGAGAAAACTTTTGAAGTTCTTGGATGTGATGGTCCGGTAAAAAATATATGAAGTTCTAATGAATGAATTGCATTGCTTGTGAGTTGTTTCAAAAACCCAGTACGATTAGTAATTTCTTTGCTTCATTTAAACGAATTGACTTCCTGATGCTCTCGAATGTCCAATAGTACAGATTTCAGCACCTATGATAAATATCTGTGAGATATATGTTAGACTGTACTGCCAGATGAATGCCCACAAAACTTGACAAGCAAAAACCCTGGAAACGTATTTGCAAGGTGGTAGACTATAAAAAACAAAATATTACGTTTATATATTTCATCAACTGATACATCTGCACAGCCAAATTTATCATAAAAGTTTATGAACCCATCACATAAAATGTTTATTATAAATTGAAACCTAGGATTATTTATCCATCACAGCACAGTTATAAAATTGTACAATGTATCAAATACTTAGTAGATGAAACTAAAGTTCATTGAACTCTACATAGAAATGCCAAATAAAAATTTGTTTTATTAAAATTTTTCAAATTGAATGTTTAACTTCTGCATTTGTAATCCTTTTCATCTAAATATTACGCATTTTTTAATTCCAAAAATTGCTTTTTAATGGCCAGAACAACCCTCCACTAACCTAAAGAAGAGTTGAGAGAAATAAAATTAAGATACATTTTATTTTCAATGTTGATGGGCGTTCATCAATCTAAAAAGTGGCGGGGAAAATTTTAAATACCCAACAAAAGATAAAAATGATATTTGGTAAAGTCAAATGATTTTTAATTGGATTTCTGGAGATATATTTGATGACAGCAATGAACATTTTTTAAAACTTCAATTTACTTTTAAGTTTTATGTTTCTGAGCTTGAAAGGAAAGAAAATACTTTATATACTTAAACTGTAAAAAATCTACATTTTATGCCGAAAATTTTAAGTTTAAAGTTCCTTCCGGAAGACCTAAATATTTAAAAATAAGTAAATAAATAAATGAACACGTGATCATATTGGAAATTATTTATAAACTAGAAACTTTGAATTAGAAAAACAAAAATCGTAATACACCCTACTCCATAATTTTTATACACATCGATACATGAACGTCTTCCATTGTGCATGATTAATATTGGTTCGTTAAAAATTCTTTTATATATTCTTCAGAATTATTTTGAATTTTATATTCTTTTATTTTTGAGAATTCGCCTACGCGAAATATGCTTTGTTTGAAGACGACTTTTGCAACCTCACGCAGCTATCTAATTACCTTTGATCTTTTTCTAATCCCTCTCAAAAGTTTTCTTTATATGTTAAGGAATGACCCTGAACATGAAAAATTGATAAAATAATCTATAAGAGTATATGGGGAATTTTTTTTTTTGCATGATATTTCTTATTAATGCAATTCCCGAAAAATATTTGTCTCCTTTGAGCTTACCGCACCTGATTTATAATGTAAAATAAATCAGCTGAAGTTATCACACGCTAGAACTGAGTTTTAGTTCAGGATTATATATTACTCAGGCTTATATAAACTCGTCAATCTTTGCTTCATAAACGAGGTCTAACACGGTATGGCCGCCAAATACAAAGGTGATAAAACTCTCAGATGGTTACCAAGCAAAAATAGAAATTCTCCTGCCAAGTAATAATATTAATACTTTAAAAATTTTTGAGCTTTATGATAGAATCTTGCGAATTTTGCTAGCTTGATCCTCCGAACTCTTTTGCGATCTTAACAAAACTCGGCGCAGTTGATAGTGACCGTGACGTAGGGGTTTATAAAGTGATTGGCAATGCATTTGAAGAATGATCACCGAAAATAATTCTACGTTTGCAAATTTTTTCGAGACCGCTTGGAAGATCTTAACAAAATTAGCAGTGGCAGATGCCATAAATAGATGGTAGTGAATGTTAGTGATGGAGCTAGAGGGCGCGGAACGTCATATTACTGCAAGAGTCATAAACACAGACAAAACAAGAAAGGTAAATCATGTCAAGCGCATCGATTATAAAACACTCTCCAACACAACAATATTTTTGAGCCAAGTTTGGCAATTTATTGTCCTTAAATCTGGTGAGAATTTTGGAGATACTCTTATAAACATTTTTATATCTATCGTATTGCTCTTGAAATGGATTAATGTCTGTCAACTGCTATCGATCGTAATGCATTGGAATTCTTTTGAGTGTTCCTGTAAAATAACTATTTATTACACAGACACTATCTTCAATGGATAACATTATTTTATGAGCCTTAACATATAGAGGGAATGAGCTTTCCTTGAAAAAAAAAATCAAAAATATCTCTAAAATGCGCTTTTAAGAATGAATGACCATAGAGCGTTATGTATTAGATTTTTTCTTTTGACTCCTGTAAAAGAACTATAAATGCTACATACATCATTTTAAATACGGCACATGGCAATGTACATAGAAAAACATAGATAATTTCGCACGAATCGGTGTATATTTAGAGCATATTTAGGTAGTTAAAGCACGAAATTGTGGAAAGAAGAATCGACAGAAAAATCGAAGTCATAATACCTCTCAAACTTGCGAGAAAGTTGAAAATATCGACTTATACAATACGCTAACTTATGCGGTACCAAAATCGACGATATTTCTACGCTGCGAACGGCAACAGCTAGATGTAAACATTAGTGCTATAAGAATAACGCATGTGCGAAAATACAAATTAACAGTTCAGTGACGTAAGATAGAACAAGCATATGTCACGCAGTAGGTAGAGTGAAAAAATCTATAATGGATATACAAAAATGCAAAATCATATTCCCAGACTTAAAATATCGAACTTACAATACTTGGCGCATTAATCGCCCCTCTAAAAAAATGTCACAAAGCGCATTTTAGCCATTTAGGGCTAAAGCACACTTTAGCTATTTGCTGTTTCAACATCGGCTTTTGTGAAGACACCCTAAATGTGTAGCAACCCTAACCTAAATAAATTTAATGACAAATACTGTTAAAACAAAGAAACATGATTTTCATTGAATTGGGTACCGAAATTTAGTAAACTCCACTGAGTATTAAGAGCAGTAAGGTATGGGGCGGCGAAACTGGCAGTCTTGGCGGCTAGTATATATTTAATGACCCTGTAGGTTTACAATATGTGTTCCAAACAATGCCCATCAGTAGCTATCCACGTGGTACTACGGCGAAAACAGTTTGGAGAACATTTTGAAACGTACCAGGGATATCGCACGTATCCCATAGAGCAGCTGAAAGTTTGCGACAAATTCCCATTCATATGAGCCTTTAGCTGTCCACACATAAAGAAATCCAGGCATTGAATGACCTAGCAAGCTGCTATAGCCTAGCAGCTGGTTCAATCCATTAATTTCAGAGAGTTTACGTCGAAGCAGCTTCGCACCTCTCGCGCTGATCCTTCATCCTGCTGGAACCACATTAGCTGCCGGAAGTGTGGAGGAACTCGTTCGACATGTACAGCAAGTGTTGCAGAAATGGGAGGTATGTTCCTCCGTATGACAGACAGAACACAGTGTCCCAGTAGGTGGTCTCAAATTATTCCTGACCCCAAACATTGATAGAGAAGCCTATGTGAGTAATGATGTGCACGTTGGTAAGTAGCCTGTGGATCGGTATATGCCCATACATGTTGAATGTGTTGATACATCACCTTCGTCACTTTCTTGATTTGCTGCGTTTCAATTGCAACTATGTATTCTTTGATGAAAATTATTTGTTGTGATGTACTATCACCTCTTAGAGTTTGTACATTTTTTATAAAACATACTCTATAACTAGATGTAATATACAAAACAAAAACCTTTTCGAATTTTCAGTTTCTTTTCAATTTCCTTGAAAATTATTTGAACTTACGCAAACTAATTTCATTTCAAAGAACAAAGAAATTATGAATGACCTAAAAGCCCAAAAGTAGGGAATTAATAGGCGGTCTCTCTGACCCCAGCCTGATTAGCAACTAAAAATCATAACCCAAACGTTTTAAACTGAATGCAGACTGATCTGTCACAAGCCATGTTGTGAGTCTACAATCCACGGATGAGCTGTTCACATCTCATACATTCCTCTGGGAAGTAATGGACTTAGCTGACGAGCAGCCCATTTGTCGTCTTTGGGGATTAGCCGAAGTTTATGATAGTCGAAGTCGGTGACCAGGCGGCTCCACATATAGAGGTGGCGGTGTCGCTCGCATTAAAAAAAAATGCTACTGGTATTTACACGATTCACTTAACACAATTTGATACAGTTTTCGTTGGCAAGAGTTCACGCGAAGAACTCGCTCCAAGGCACGCTGGAGTTTTTATGCTCCCCATGAGGTCTTGTCTCATTACCCATGAAATCTGCTTACATGGGACAACTCAGTTATCTGGGCTCAGTTTTGCTATGAATTTTAGGCACTTATCACCCATCGGACAGAGAGGTTATCTATTAATTGCCTACTTTTGCGCTTTCAGGTTATTTGTAATAAATGTGTCTTACAATAAAACTGTTTTACTTACGCCCAATTTTACGCCATAAATTTAAATCAAATTGAAAAAAATTTTGATTCTCTATGTTATATATATATATGTGTGTGTGTGTGTGTGTGTAGATATATATTCATTGAAAAAATCTGCATAAAGTTTACATCTGATGATATTTTGCACAAAAATGTTAAGAATATATTCTCTATTCTTTACTACCAATCATACATTTAATCATGTCCATTGGCTCTCAGTTTTCTCAGACAAGTATTTCATTACTTTGGCTTGATTTGTTTATTTTTAAACCTGGCTATACATTGAATAATTGAAAAAACAGCTATTATAATCCTTTATAATCACTTACCACCAATATTAGTGTTCATATTATCAAGAATTGATGCACATTTTCAAATTTTTCAAAGACAAAATATACTCTTATCGTATTTATAAAACTCTAACACAGCACTTTCAGCTTAATTAAAACTTCAAAATTATCTCTGTGAAAAAAGATAAATAAAATCAACGAGAATTACGAAACGTAATTATTTTACTTTCTATCCTCTTTTATGAGACTATACACTACAATTACAGGAATCCCTTTATGATAAGCGATGTAGAATAATTAGACGCGGAAAAATAAAAGTGTGATGTAAATGAATTACGCGTCTTAAGTGACTCTCATTAATTAGGTGTCTTTGCATATAAAGGATGCCTAAAATTAAACTGCAAAAGTGCGAAATCGTGATCATAAATCATTGTGTAAAATGAAAAGATTTTAAATGTGTTTTATGTGAAAAGATAATTTAGTTTTTATTCGGCGGATTAACAATCTGAATCTTTAAACCCTGGTATAGGAAAAGAAGTATTTTTATTAAGTTTAAATATCACATAAAAGGTGAAAGTTAATTTATCTCTGCAAGGAAATATTAATTGGTTAAAAATTTTATCACGAAATATAATCTTTGGGGATACAACTGGAAAACTCCAAGTACCATTTTTTAAAAATAAACTCCGACATAACGGAAAAGAATATCTGCGTAATTTTTTTCTGGGTTAACTTTTTCAAAACTTCATATTTTAAATAATTTACTCAAATACATATTCCTTGTTATGTGTATAAAATGCAAATTAAGATAATAAATAATAAAACTAAAGAATACAAACTATGTGCATATTTAGTACAGGATCAGTTTTTGACTGAATTTACCCTTCTTTCAAAAATAACTATTTCTAATTCCGAAGAAAAGCATATCAAACTAGAACTAGGTGAGCAATTCTAGCACTCAATACATTTAGAATGACGAATAAATCAATGCACTGTTGTTATATTGCTAGGCAATTAAAAATTTGTCTATTAGTGGAATATGCGCAGAAATAAATAATGCATTAGCGATATACAATCTTATAAATAAAAATGAAAATCGTATTGATTCGTAAACAAATTCACAAAAATGGACCTGTCGGCCTGAAATTTAGCACAGATATGTAAAATAATATAGAATAAATCGTAGTCCACTTTAAAACTTTGAAAGTCCACCCGTTCCCGGAATTTAAGAGATTTTTTATGCTCGCCACGCAAAAAGCTTTCCGTAATTCTAACCCCTGTAGTGAAAAAAGTGTGAAATAAGGATCGTGGTTGCCATGTGTGGCGATTTTGCCGAATAAAATGTTTTAAATTCTCAAAGTAAAAATAAAAGAATAATAATGATTTTTTTAGTTAGTTTATATTCGTAAGGTTATTTTATTTTAAATTATAATATCGTGTGCATGGGAAATCAGAGCAGGAATGAAATGTTTTATACGCAAAACAATAAGAATTGAAGATTTCCGAGGCTAATGTGTAAAATTTTTTAATTTGGCGAAAAAATAAAGTGGCTGAAATATCGATTTTGAGTAAGTGAGTTCTAGCGGTTTGCACGGTTTTCGGTTTGGCGCAATTTATTGAGAGCTTAAGGAAATACATTTTTGAAAACAAGTGCAAAGGTTTTATTAGAACACAGCGTTAAATTTTAATGATCCGTGAAGAAATAATGCAGTTATTAAGGGATTTCAAGCGATCTATCTTCAGAATTCTCGCCGATTGAGTACTTTGATTTAAGTTGGGGGAATTCCGCCAAATTTCAGAAAATTGAAATCTTCTCATTTAGTACATCAGAGTAACGATAGTTGATAATTAAAAAAAAAATCGGCTGTATTAAGGGATTCCATTTTTCAAATAAATGCTTGCTTTACTTTTTGGCGGCCGAACCATTTCCCATATTGATTGCTGCTAAGTCAATGCTTCGAATGATTTCCTGAAAAAACTCTTGCAAAATGGCGTATGCTGGCACTTTGGCGAGGATTAGATTTGAAACTGGATTTTATTTGAGACTGGGATATATAATGAGACTGGTTATATAAAAATGAATGTTGGTATGTGTGTATGAGGTTGAAAAACTCTAGCACCGTTGCACCATGAAGTTTGGTTTACCTAAGTCTTTTATCATTGAGAAGCTTTTCATGCTATCCGTTTTCCTCTAACTTGCCACTATGTGGCGCAGCAGAACGTCGAATTCTATTCCGTTTAGCCGTTTGCTATGCGAATGTCGTCCAACCGATTTCGATGAAATTTGGTGCACGCGAATATTAGAACACGGAGAATATTTTTCACTATCCATTTTGCTGTAACTTGCCGCTAAATGGCGCTGCAACGCATCAACTTCTATACCGTTCGTCCGAACGTCATAAAATTTTTTATACTTACACATTTTAGCACGAAGAATATATTCTAACTGCGTTTTTTTTTTATGTTACTCACCACTAGATGACACTGCAATGCATTATTATTTTAACTCGCCACTAGATGACGTGCAGCAGGCCAAATTCTTGCCCATTCAAACGGTCGCTATGAAAATCAGTATACGTAGCTATTTGAACAATGAGAATATATTTGTGTTATCCATTTTGCTATAACTCGCCACTTGACGGCGCTGTAGCAAATCATTACTTTAATTAACCACTAGATGGCCCTGCAGTGTATCACTTCTTGACTGTGCAAATGATCGCTATGAAAATAGGTATACATAGATATTTGAACACGGGGAAGAGTTTGGCACTATCCATTTTCCTATAACTTACCACTAGATGTCGCGTCAACACATGAACTTCAGGACTGTCCAGCCGATAGTCATGAAAATTCGTATACATCGATATCTGAATGCGAAGAATATTTTCGCCGTATCCGTTTTGCTAAAACTCGCCACTAGATTGCGCTACGCCGCATGGCCTTCTGCACCGTACAAACGATTGCCTTGCAATTCGGTATGCATGATTATTGGACACAATATAACGCGATATCCATTTTGCTATATCTGTTTATTACAATGAATATTAATCACCACAAATCGTAATATCAAAAAGTCCATTCATTCCCGTGCGAAGAACGGGTACTTCAGCTAGTAAATAAATAAAATTAATCTCCAACTGATTTTTAGGAAAATTTCTATGATTAATTGCATATATTCTGACACTGAAGTGGCATACGGTATGAAATAACAATTTGTAGCATGTAAGATGTGCCTTCGGATCATGTTAAAAGTGATTTTATAGTCAAAAGTTTACTGGTACATTTGTACGTATATTGATATTGAGACATGTGACAAAATGCTAGTGTTTGTTATCTGATTAGAACTTATCATACGCAATACAGACAGCGTAGCATTTCATTTAGTTGGCATTTTTAAGCTTGCTTTATTTACACTATCAAAAATAACTTACTTAGACTTCCAATACGTTCTAAATGGCAGTGACTAGCTATGTCCTTTGAATGATTTACACCAGTGGCGTACACACGATTTTCTCTTGGAGGGGATCCACCCCATAAAGCTGCGACACTAAAGAGATGAAAAAATATACCATAAATCCTTTTTACTGTGTTTATACATTTTAAGTGGTGAAAATAGGACATTGATAATGCCTTTTAACATATTTAAATGTCAAAAGTTATTTGAAGATTTAACGAAAGAAAATTGATAACTCTTCTGGGAGGGGTCCAGAACCCTTGGACCCCTCCCTTGTGTGCGCCGATGATTCACACTATCAAACTTAATTACAGTATCACTAATCTAATCAATATTAAAATAAGATATGGCGTGATTGGTGTATCAGTGACACCTAGGACAGAAACATTAACGAATTAATAAAATTAATGTGATGAAATATATCGCACGATGGGATATAGTATCAGCAGAATATTAATACTAGAATCTTGCATAATATTTTCAACAGTTGGGCATTCTACAATAAACGTTAAATTTCATTTGAATTTCGTGGCCAACGAAGACTATTAAAATCAACAGTGTTGTGCAACCATATCTGCTTACTTTGAAACTGGCAATCATAAAACGATGCCATAAACTCTTTTAAAATGCCTCATTAATTATTAAGGTACTTACGTATTATCCCAGCGGTCATTCCCGCCAAACAATTTTTTCGTCAAATCTGCTGGCAAACTGTTGCCAATCGTATTCCAAGCCATCAATAATTTCGTGTGTCCGGCATTTATGTTGGCAAAAAATCGCTTGTCTTGGCGGACCGCCGGGATAATTCGTAAGTGCCATTATTAAACTGACATAGAATCAGTGGTGGCTAGTGCAGCACTTTCTACTATCACGTCTCCGTGTTGGAATCCTTGCTTGGTATTGGTTGTCAAATTCTCCATTCCTTCACAGTGGGCAACGTTGGCTGAGTACTAGGTGATCCCATAGTAAAATGAACAGCATTTTCAGCCTTAATAGTGGAAAATGCAGGATGCCAATTGCCGGCCAATAGGGAAAAAATGTCAACTATCAAGCACACTCAAATCACACTGATATCAATAAACAGTATACAAATAAATAACATATTCTTAAAACTTTTTTTGATCTACATCAATTCATGTTTTCACGGTAAAAAATGAAAACTTTTTCTACAGTGTGGCCATAAGGGAAGTAGACAATAAGGATCTGTTACACTAAATAATGTACTCATGCCCCAGAAAAAAATAAGAAACAAAGTGAGCGGGAATTTTCGATAAATTTCCATACCGAAAGAAGAAAAGAGGTCATATATATATTTTGTGTGGAAAATATGAAACGCGATGTATCATTTTTGGCTTTTATTTTTTTATTCCTCACAGTTAAAAAAAGAAGAAGAATTGAAACGTATTATTTCAACCATGCTGTTTGAAATATTTTAACTCTTGATGTTTCTTAGATTAAAAATTTTACGTTTTTTCTTATGGTGTTGTCCTCCAAAAGCATGAACATTATATATAAAATACTGAACATTTTGTGAATAAAGAAAAATTTGAAGAACATATTTTGTGATCGTTATTTTTGGAAAATACATGAAAAGATTGTGTGTGATTATTGGAAATGCTATAAAATTATAAGTCTTTTGATGACACTCTATTTCCAGCGTACGGCAAGCATTAATGCAAAATTAAATTGCATTAATGAATGCCGTTAATGCATTCATTAATTGCATAATTCATAATGAAATGCATTAATGAATGTAAATGTGGGATGAAAATGCAAACTGTGATGATATTTTACAGTTGTGTTGATGTTTTACATATTACAGATGAATAATAAACTAACGTACACTATCACATACAGAAAATACCTTCTGAAGCAGATACACCGATGTGAAAGTCTGTATTGAATACATCTGCAGTATTGCGCATAATTTTGTCCAGAAGGGTTGCTTTATGATCTGTAATTCATTTAGCTTTGTACCTGGCTGCGAGGGGGAAGGAGACTTGTCGGATGAGTTACATGCGCTTAACTTTTCTCACGAAAACATACGCAAGTATTAAACGGGATCTGTGATTCCCGAGTTAGATAACCAGTTGGGCAGTACTATATCCTACCTGTTAATCCTGCGCAGCTCTTATTAAAAGACCCTTTGAAAAGTATTTAACAGTCAAAGCATCTACTTATATAATATGCTAATGTATGCGGTACACAAATCAACGCTATTTTAATGCTGTGAACGGCAACAACTAGATGAAAACATTAGCGTAATAACAATAACACACGCACAAAAATCCAAATTAACAGTTCAATGACCTCCATTGAAGCAAGTATATTCGTTACTGATTACGTATGCAAGCAGTTGCTAGATTATAAAATAACAATGCGTACGCGAAAAAGCAACATCTTTCGGATCTTTTCCCAGAGCATCCCAGCTAGAAAAAGTTTGCACAAAAAGTGTAAAAAAAAAAAGTGTACAAAATCCGAGCGTATTTGGCACCTCTACTTGTGCATTAAAAAGTCCAAACTAAATTGTGCATAAAAAGTGCTAACTAGATTGTGCACAAACAGTGCACTCTGGGGACCTAGACGGAAAAATCTAGAGGGCGTGGTCGAACGACTTTTCGTCCATTTTAGTGCTGCTATCTATAATCATACATAAGAACTTGCTCCATTTTTCAAACTTCCGAGGAACCAAGGTTTGATAGGCGAGCATTCTAACCACTAGACTGGAGTTGACTCAGAATGATATGTCTTAAGTTTGAAGTGATTGTTGTTTCAAGTTCGGAATTGGAACATTTATATATTTAAATAAATAAAACTAGACTTTACCAGTACACTTCTCAAAAAAAAAAAAAGCGATTTCAATGCATTTTAAGCTTTTGGAACCCGAGTACGACCTTCAAAAAAAAAGTCTGTCATTCTGTGAGTGACGCTTTTTTTATTCGCACATCACCTAAAACTGACTTAAGCGAATGAAATAAAATTTGATGACATGATAGGTGGTCTTTCATCTTGAACTATATTTTTAAAAAATTCATTAGATTTTGAGATTTTCCAAAAATTGTTTAAAAGTGTGTACATTTTTGTTCGCAGATCAGGTATGAACGACTAAAGCGAAAGAAATGAAATTTGTTGACATGATAGA
The DNA here is from genome assembly GCA_038373885.1 of Cheiracanthium punctorium. NCBI lineage: Eukaryota > Metazoa > Arthropoda > Arachnida > Araneae > Cheiracanthiidae > Cheiracanthium > Cheiracanthium punctorium. Next base: position 390,378 of record JAWZYV010002231.1, read on the forward strand.
TGATCACTCAATTTAAGCTATAGGTGCCGGATGAATTTTTTTTTTTTTTATTAGATTTCGAGATGCTTCTAAAAATCGTTACAAACTGGGTAAATTTTTTTTCGCAAAATTTAGCGACGCGATAGGCGGTCATACAATTTAAACAATGTCCTTAAACAGGGCCGTACCTAAAAAAAAAATCCAGTGGGGGGGGGAGCAAAAATTTCGGGGGGAGGAGACTAAAAGTTGAAAAAAGCTAAATTTTTCACAAAAGGCTACATTATTATTGTTTTGTTAATAAAACTTTTAATTTCGGGGGGGGGACCAGGGGGTCCGCCCCCCCCTGGGTGCGGCCTTGTCCCTGGAGTTGTCCCTGGAGACCAACAAGGAACTATTCTTGGAAATCTTTAACAAGTGCCTCGAACTAGGCACATTCCCTCCAGTATGGAAAAGGGCAAGTTTGGTTCTCTTTAACAAGGAAGGAAAAGACAGTTCGGACCCATCGAGCTATCGACCGATTTGTCTCCTGTCGGCATGGAGCAAAATTCTAGACAGGCTTGTGGTAGAACGCCTCCAGCACCACCTCCATACAGGTGGTCACCTGGCGAAGACCCAATACGGGTTCACGCCGGGGACGGGTGCGGAGGAAGCCATCTCTGCCATTTATAAGTCAGTCGAGGTCAACGGGGCTCTGGGGAACGACACATGTCTGATTTCCTTAGACGTTAAAAGTGCCTTCAATAATGTATGGTGGCCTTCCATACTATACCTGTTGGGTCAGACAGGGTGCCCAAAGAATCTGTACAGGATGGTGAGTAGTTTCCTTACAATGAGGGAGGTAGTCTACCGTTCAGGAGGATCGGAGGTTGTCCATAGCTACAACAGAGGATGTCCGCAGGGATCCGCAGCCCCTGCTGTGGAACATCGTAGCGAATTCGGCTCTTAAGCTCAAGCTTCCTGTTGGAGTCTATCTGCAGGCATATGCGGACGACTTCGTTGTGGTAATTGAGGCTCTCAACGCGCATCAGTGCAGCCGCAAGGCGACTGAAGCCCTCACTATCCTTCAGAAATGGAGCGAACTCCACAAATTGGAGTTCAGCCCAGCCAAAACGGTCGGGCTTCACGTACGACCCCTGCGTCGAATGGGGCGAGTGCGGCCTCCCCGCACTGCCCCGGTAATCCGTTTCGGGGGTAGTATAGTAAAGTTTCAGTCAGAGCTGAAGGTGCTGGGAGTGGTGCTCAATCAAAAGATGAATTCCATGGCACACGTCGCACATCTTAAGCAACTGCTGGCGAGATACGTAGTGAGACTCCACAGCCTAACAAGGCCCGGCAACGGACTTAGCGGGACTGTGTTGAAGAACCTCTATAAACGTGGAATCGAGCGCGTAGCTCTTTATGCCTGCGGAGCCTGGTGGGATGGAGGAACAGAGCGAATGCGGACGCACCTAATACAGGTGCAAAGGATTATACTGCTGGCGATAACAAAGTGTTACCGCACAACAAGCAGTACCGCGCTCTGTGTCCTTGCTGGCCTCCTACCACTAGACCTACAGGTGGAGAAAGAAGCGCTCATCTCGAGACTCCGAAAGCAGGGTCAATCGATCCAGTTCAGAGATACGAGAATAGAACCCTCCGAAGTAGAGGGCGAACTTCCGCGATGGGGGACACACCCGAGTAGGAGTCCGTTTATCAGCTGGGACACCCTGGGCCCACGGAGGAAGGGACTAGAGCTCTTCACGGATGGGTCTAGGCTCAATGGCAAAGTGGGATCAGGATACGTCCTGTATAGCGGTCAGAAGAGAATCTCGGACGGCCACTACAGGTTGTCGGACAACGGAAGTGTATTCCAGGCCGAACTCGTCGCGATCCTGAAAGGTCTGTAGGACCCACTCTGTCGAAGCACAGAAACCTTGGACGTCTATACGGACAGCCAGTCCTCACTCCAAGCTCTCTCAAGGCTGAATTGCAGACATGCAATGGTTGCAGCTATCCACTCCGAAATCGGAGTTAGGCGGATCCGCTTCCACTGGGTGAAGGCACATGTCGGAACCTGGGGAAACGAGGAAGCCGATGCTCTGGCGAAGAGTGGAACACAGAAACCATCAGTAGATGAAAGAGTAAAGAGTTCGATAAGTAGCGTGAAGTACTCCATGAGGACTGAAGCCAGGAAACTGTAGCAGAAAAGGTGGGAAGAAGCAGAAGTCGGACGTTTCACACGTTCGATCTTTCCACGGTGAGCGAAAAGAGAACTTGGAAAAGTAGGAAGGTGAACTGGGTCGTGACGGACCATGGTCCCTTCCCGGCCTATTTTCGACGGTTCTCCGTAAAGGAGACAAGGAATTGCAACTTCTGCCCTCTGACAAGTCCCGCCGACAGTCTGCACATCGTAGCCCACTGCCCTGGGTTACAGGAACTGAGAAATCGGTTCTGCCCGAAATTGGATGCTTCAACATTCAATAACTACGTGCGGAGCGAAAAAGGGCGCGAGGCCCTGTCCCGCTTCCTCGACGCGCTAGGAGACTCACTAAGTTAACGGGCAACTTAGAGAAAAGAGCGAGCGCTTCCCCAAACCAGAGATAGCTGGTGGGGGATAGATACTTGGTGGTGCATGTATCGAACAAAGTCAAATACTGGTGGTGCATGTATTTTGCTTATCGAATTTGCTAGGGAATACTGGTGGTGCATGTATCTCCCAAGATGCCCGGCTAACCGGCCGGCATCAAATACTGGTGGTGCATAAATTGAATACTGGTGGTGCATGTATTTCAGGGAAGGACCTATGAGTCCCCCAATGGTGGTGCATTAAGTTCGAAATACTGGTGGTGCATGTATTTCAGGAAAACCGCGGTTCTCGCGGTATTCCACCCCGCAAAAGGGTTCTTGCAGGCCATGCACAAGCATGGAGCAAAGAACTAACAGGTGAACCATGCCGAACGGAGGGCGAGCCCCTCCGACCGTGGTTGTGACCTCCTTCCTGTTAATGGACAGAGGAAACCTGTGGTGTCTATGCTGCACGAGTATCGTGCTCTCTGGTGTCCTGAGATCTCCTAACGGTGCGACGGTTGTTGTAGTGATGACGGGTGGACAGTGGGCCGGGCTGCGTTTTCCCAAACCCTCAAGACTTCACGCACTTGGCGAAAACAGGAGCGCGCCAACGATTTGGCGGAAGAGAGGAGTTACGCGAGCTTGTAGTCGCTATAAGGTTGCAGTGCTAGTAAGACCGCCTCAAGAATTTATGATGTAATAACAGGCGCGCTTTTCTCATGTGTTTAAAAAATGTAATTAGTTTAATATATTGGTAGAATATGAAAAGTATATAATATGATTGTATATATAAAACATTTATTTATAGATAAAATTTAACTTATCGGCTCCGCAATTTTATCCTAGGCACTTTAAAATTGTTTATCGCATGTTCTTTTTGGCGCCATCTACATTCTTTTGAGCGTAATTATCAGAATAGGTTTATTGATCTATTGCATTCAATAAACATGTCTCCGATATATTTAAAGAATGTAATTTGTTAAATAATAAATGGTAGAGTAAGAAATGTATATAATTATACATTCTGTATTATGTACATTTGTGTTTTTATCTGTAAAGCCATTCATTTACAGATAAAAACACAACTTAAATGCTTAAAACTTTTCTATAAGCACTTCAAAAAAATGCCTAATATTTTTAATTTGGTGCTACCGACGTTTTTTTTTTAATTTTTTTTTAACGGATTTGTCTTAGTAATAGTAGATTTCTTAATTTTCTGTTGTAAGTTTAATTTCTAGCTTCATATTGAAACATATAGTTATTTTTTCCTTATTATTCAAAACTGAGAACATGCAAAATAAGTCAATATTTCGTTATCAAGCGTAATGAATTCACCAAGAAATTTTTTTAACTAATCTTCAATAATAAACTATCATTTTTATATATTGAGAAATTTTACTGTGATGATTCCACTTTTTATCTATTTGATTGCCGCACAGCCAGCTGTCGTCAAAAAAGGGGTCTCTAGATCTGTGGCACGCGATGAACGTTTCGATCGTCCGCCCTCTTGCTGGTAGTTAAGTCGAGCGATGGCAACGGCTGCCCTTTTTTCAGCATTGGGAAAGGGTTGCGCCTCAAAGGGTTAACCCCAAAAATGCTCGAATGTGCAGCGAACACTTCGAAGAAAGCCATTATATTGATGACTTACAAAACAGACTTTTAGGTCTGCCTATAAGAAAAATATTAAAAGATTCCTACAGTTAATTTACCTTCTTTTAAATTGGAAGAAAAAACAAATCCTAGATCGGAAAGGCAAAAAAAAGAGGAAAGTTTCGGAAGATGCTTTCAGTAGACTAAGTATAATTTAAGTCCTAAGAAAATACGATCAGAAGATACAATAAATGATGATGATGAAGTAAACTTGAATGAAAGTTCAACGAAAGACAGTTGTAAAAACTGTGATGCACTGGAAGAAGAAATCAGCAGTTTAAAAATTGAGTTAGAGTGTGCAAGAAGGAAATTAACAATATTAAAAAATAAAAATCGTCGTTCATTTAAAATCATGGCACAGAAATTAAAAAGAACCCTTCTGTATAAAAAAAAATAAAACATCTGAAATTGGAAAATTAAAAAGGAAAGTATGCATCCTGGATAAAGAGAACAGAAAATTAAAGAATCTAAACGAAAAATCTTTTTACTTTATTAAAATATTATAGAAAGTACTTATATAATTGTTTTGCACCTTAAAAAATTAGTTAATAAAGTAAAACAATAAAATTAACTATTTACATTAAATCTTTTTAAAAATATCAGCTTTAAGCATTATTAGAATCGACTTTACAGACGAAAAGAAAAAATTAGTTTTTGTGTTTTTATCGGCGATCTTCAATTGGTCTTTCATTTCAAAAAAAAATTATCATCTTCAACACTTTTAATAAGACGGTGAAAAGTTTCTAGTCCTATTACAGCATCCGGAAAACTAAGAATTTCTGCAATCTCTTATTCAGTTTAGCTCATTTCTTAATTTTCTGTAACCTCATGAATTTCATGCACTGTTAGCATTTCACTGGCCAATGCCATACTTTTTCAGTCCTAAAAATTGATTTTTCAAACAGTAATAAGAAAGGGAAAAAAATTAAAAACAAAACAAAACAAAAAACGAAAGTCACATGTAAACACGCTCTGAATGTAAACTTAGAAGTGGAAAAAGACTTTTTAAGCAGGAAAGTGTTTGGAACGAAACTTTTTAAACGGGTTGTTTTCACATTGTAAGAATAGGAAAAAATAGGGAACCGCAAATAAGAACTTTTTAGGCGGGAATTTTTTAAATGGGTTTTACTGTATATTTTTTAACATTTAAAATTTAAACACACACACACACACATATATAAAGAAAGTTGGTGCATAATGTTTTATTTTGAATGATTCTTTTCTTTCTTTTTTTAGAAAACAATCCTATATTCATTACTTTATCTCAAAACAGAAAATCTGGTTTCTACTTGAATATATTTTTGAGAGCCTATGTATATTATATATTACTAATAGAAAGGGATTCACAGAAGCAATTGTTTTAATTTTTCCTAAAAATATATCACACTAAATCTAAAATGTCATAGATAACATTTTAAGTGAGAAAAATCTAATAAAAGTCATTGAGAAAACATTATCTCCACGACTTCTCCCCTGTCTTCACATCTCGCAGGCGATTGACCCAGCCCTTGTGATTCTATAGCCCTGATGAGAGGGTGGCTTTCGCAATGCACGTCTCTCTTCCGCCAAACCGTTGGCTCCCTCCTGTTTTCGCCAAGTGCGTGAAGTCTTGAGGGTTAGGGAAAACGCGGCCGGGCTCGTCCTGCCCCGCTGGTCTGGGTGCCAGCACTGCCTCCCCTAATGTGGGGAGACGGGCAAGGGTTACCGTTTACCACCCGCTAGGCAAGCCCCGCGCAACCTGATGAGGGCCTCATTGAGACTCCTCGAGAAGGTTTGCTGTCAATGCGGCGGCCCATTGGTGTTCCTCTAGGGGGGCTACCAATCGTGTAATGCTCAACATAGAGCGGGTGCACGTATTGAAATAGTCTCCTTATGCGATGATGGATAAGTTTTGTGTTTAAATAGTGTAAATAAATATAAATAATAAAAATAAAGTAATTAAAATAAAGTACAAAGAATTAATTATGCAGTGCTTTTTCATATAATTAAGGAATTAGCTACATATAGCTTTCATTTAAGATTATTTCATTTGTGTCTACAGTATTTGTTAAAAGAAACTGTTTTGTAGCTAAAAATCATTGTTAATAGTTTGAATATTCGGTCCATTAATAAAATATTTTTTACTATTTCTTTTTTAGTTTATATTTATGTATAATTTAAATGAATGGTTACATGCTCGTGTAAATATTGAGGGAAGTGAGAGAATACAAACGTATTATATAAATACTTTACAGTAGAATCTTGTTTATCCAAAGTAATTGGGATCGACTGCTTTTGGATAATAAAAAATACCACAATTTTGATATTATGCACAATTCCGTAGCTTATCTTTTATTATGATTAAATGTAATTTATAAAAAGTTAAGTTAAGCAGAATAGAGAAATAAGAATAAGTTAGTGCACTTTTAGTATGATATGTAGTTATGCTAAGTTTAAATTTTCAAATGACTTTTACATTGAAGAGGTAGTTTCACAAAGGTATGAAGTAAGACAAATGGCGAAATATGTATTTCCCCTGGTTATCCCCTGAATAAATCCCAGAAAGAGCTAAGAGTGCACGAAGATAGAAAATATGTATTTATAAATTATACAAATATTAGCAACAAAAGTGTGTTTTATGAGATTTCAAAAAAAAAAAAAAAAATTGTAGCTATTTATCAGACCAACGTTCACATGCCAGATATTGAAAGACCGTATAAATTAAACGCTTTAAGAAAAAGTCATTGTTAAAAAAAAAAAAAGAAAAAAAAAAGAAAAGAAAAATAATTATAAACAAGAATATCCAAATTTCATCATAGGTAGAATGCATCAGTTCTGCTAAATTAATAAATATATAAACAGAACATGTTTTTTTACAGCATAAACATATTTAAATTAGCAGGATTTACAAAATGAGATACAACAAAGGCACAGCTGCAATAATTCATAATATATTGATTGTCAGACCAGAATAAAGCACCAAAACGCCTCAAAACAATGAAAGAAAGAGTAAAGATCCAAAATGTCTTAAAACAATGAAAGAAATGAAAAATATCATCTTTAGCACTCATTAGGAAGTACTTATAAAATAATGCTTTTAAAAAGACCAAAATATAACTGCATTTCAGTTCTGTGGTTAACGCAAAAGACCTACACTGTCCATATAAATTAGGCGCTATACGCTAAAGAAATATAAATCCTGGGTATGAAAACAAACTTTAATGAGTATTAATGTCGGCCTCTAATGTCTAAAAATATAGATAAAAAAAAAGCATTTAAAAATCCAACTATTTACATTTTTGATAAAAAAAGAAATGCCTACTCATTTTACACAACCTTACCCTACGAATATAGAAATACTTTTATAAAGTCAAATTCATGATATATTTATTTACATATATATCGTAGATATTCAAACATAATACACCTCTGAATTATTATCAAGAAATTGATTTCAAAGAATTATTTTTGTATTCACGAGGCATTGTATATTTTAACACATAGTCAGTTCTGCTTATTATGTATCTATATATACAGAAAGAAAAAAATAGTATAAAAAACTAGACATTATAATTGACACTCTCTAAGAATTGAAAATATATGGATATTTATATAAATATATATAAATAATATAAATTGTGTGTGTGTGTGTGTGTGTGTGTGTGTGTGTATATATGCATGTATACAAACGTATCTGTAAAAATTTAGCAGCTTTTATCTATATACTACTGTCAGAGATAATAATAGGACTACTATTATAATAATATATTATTTATATAATAATAGGTGGATTATACGAGTGAGAACACTCCTTTATATTGATAATCTGTGTTTAGCATTTTAAAGTTATTAATGGAAAAAAGAGACTTAAAAAGGGCTAAACTGAAACTATTGGCTAAAACTTATGCATTTTAGTGTACGTTGGTGATACACTTTAGATCGCAACAAGTTCTATCCCCTTCTCTTCTCAATTTTAAATACTGAACATTCATTAAAATTCAGCAAACAACATTCTTTTTTTTTATGTATTAATTAAAAATTCAGAGCGTGAAATATGCTTATAGAGTTGCACTTAAAATATCTCTGACTATAGTTATTATATATATATATATATATATATATATATATATATATATATATACATTTAGAGATGTGTACATAGTGTTTAATTAAATGCACTTGTATTAGCTTGTAAATTATTGATTAAATGAAATATTTCACATCGCATATTGTTAAGAGAATGATATACCTATTAATAAAAAATGAAAATATATAGTTACAACTGATCCTTCAAAACATTTTAGGTTTCATATATACTCATCGCGCGTGCATCATTATTTCATTTTCATTTATTTATTAAGCAGTTTTAGTCATAGGTATTTGAAAATTAAATGTGTAATAGCCAATGTAATAGCATCAATAACGCTCTCCACTGAGAGGAATTTATTTCAATAACTTATTCTGCATTATATTTTTAAATCCGCAAAAATATCTGTTTTTTAAAGCTTCTATGCTGTTCATACAGGCGAAGACTATCATCTCTCTCCCTCGCTCAGCATATTACGAGGTTACTGTACAATTTCCTCGCTGCCTGTAGAAACAGGTTATCCTTCCCTCCAGAGCGCAGCGCGTGTCTTGGCGCCAAATGCTCTGTATCCATTAGTGTTTGTTTACACGCTATCGGGATACGAAACAACCTATTTCCCGTCACGTGTGCATCCCTTTTTAACACTTTCCAACAAGGTTGAAAAGTATTTATGATTTCGGTTAGTCTGTCTGTCCGTCTGTCCGTTCGGCCTTCCGCGCTCTTACTCCCGAAATATGCATTGATTTCAACGAAATTTAAATATGATATTCTTATCAACTGTTCCATGTACCCTATTGAAAATGGTATATGTAGCATTTACAGTTTTTCTACAGGAGAGCTCAAAATGTTCCCAGTACATTACGCTGTATGGGAAGGTTTTCTTTAAAGCGTATCATCCTTACTATATAGTCATGCTGATCCCTGACTTCAAGATAAAACTTTTTCCGCCATTACTGCAAAAAGATTACAAAGTTAGCATAAAAAGCCTAATAACATCTACACCGTTTGTGCGATCCGCTTGAAATGTTTCATAATTATGTATAAAAATATAGAAAACAATCTGCGCTTCTTTAAAAATCTGAAATTCCACTCGTTCCCTCATTTTAAAGCGATTTTTCTCTATTTTCAGCTCCATTCTTTTTCCGAGAGAAAAAAAGTTAATCATTTGCTTGACATTAATTAGCTATTGCATGTAATAATTACTTCATATTGACATCTTACTTAACAAGCTTTTTCCAGATTTATAAGTTTATTTATTTATTTTATTTTTTTTAAATAAAATGATTTCCTCGTGGATGTTCACAGTGAAAAGAAATCGTTTGAATTTGAAAAGTTTCCGCACGTTCCCAGAAGAGCATGAAATCTGATTTTAGTATATATAATAAAAATTGAGTATGAAGTTATTTATTTTAGGTGGACGAAGATTAAATATTTTAAGTGTTAGACGCGCATTCGTCAAACGTTTTTTTCTAGAGCCCGTTGCAATTCTCTTAATTAGGGATTACAAGATGAAGCTTTCCATCAAAAATAGTGTCTGCATGTAGTTAAATAGTTCTTCTACAAGAGCACTCAAAATTAATTCCAATACAATATGGTCAATGGCAGTTTAGAGTCAGGCATCTATTTAAAGCATATAATACTATAACCTTCAGTGTAATTTGCTAATAATCCGATGACGATCAAGTGCCTCCCTCAAATTGCGGCAAAAGTCGCTGATATTGGCAACTTTTGCGATAAATTGCCAAATATGGTACGAAAAAAATTGCTTTGAAAAATGAACAGAGATTAGCCATATTTTCATTATTTGGCGGTAAATCGAAAATATCTAATGTGATAATATTAAACTACGACGATTTCATTGGGAATTATGAAAATTTATTACTCGTGCTGTAATGAACCGATTTAGCGTATTGTGTTTCGTTAAGGAATGGCTAAGGGCTAACTGTGTAGGCGTGGGAGGGGGATTGCGTAAGTGGAATTTCTCCGACAGACGATAATCCGTTAATGCGTAAGAACCTAAAACGGGTTAACGGATTTACATGGAACAAAATTGCAAACTTTGATTTTTTAGTGCTTGGAAAATGAATTTTAGACTGTCAACCCTTAAAAGAATAAGTTTCTGGTTCTCCGCGTTCGTCCGATACCGTTATGTTATATAAAATGAATATTTATATTTTTAACTTACCTACAAGTTTGAATGATTAAAATTTGTCTGTTCTGTTGTCCACCCGTCCAGTGTTCTATCTGTCGTAAATATGCCCCGATATTTTGCGATTTTTAAAAAAATATTTACAGTACCCTGTACCCTATTAAACATAGTGTAAGTAGCATTTACAGTTCTTTTACAGGTGAAAAAAATCAAATACATCGCACTCTATGGGCAGTCATTCTTGAAAACATATTTTAGAGATTCGGTTTTTTGAAAGAAAATAATGTTGGCATACATAATATTAACACTCTCAAAGTAATGCTCTCCTTTGAAAATAGTGTCTGTATTATTAATTGTTATTCTACAGGAAAACTCAAAAGAATTACCATGCATTACAATCTGTGGCACTTGAGAAACACTAATACATTTCTAGCACAAGACAATGAGTAGAAAATTTTTAGATTCTTCAGTTAAACGATGGAAATTTTTTTAAAACCAATTTTACAGGATCTCATAAAATTGCAATTATAGGAGTAATACAACATTAACTTATCTCCGAAATCTCGCCAGATTTAAGGAAAATACATTGCCAAATTTTGTCGCAAAAATATTCATGTGTTGGAAAGTGTTTTATAACCAATTCGTTTGGCATGATTTATCTTTCTTGTTTTGATTAAAGTGGGCAGGTTTTATCAGTTAGCATGATTTTTGACATGACCCAAATAATGACTGCTAATAGACTTTAACCCGCTGAAATACGAATGAGTGGCCTTGTAAATAAATACACTCAATAAGAGATTTGCACAACAACGGGTAGATGGTGCAGCTGACCAAAAAACATAATTTTAACACTCTTCGGATTACCGTTTTTCATTATAACAAATATTTGCATAGGCATACATACGTATGTTCAGGCGTCATGCAGAAATTTATGAAAAGAAATTCAGAATTATTTAAACCCGATTTTTTTCGGTAAGATCTAAATACCATTTTTTTTTTTACCTACTTGTACGGAGTATAAGGAAGTAATGTGAAACCGAAAAATTTCGGGGACCAGATTTCGACGAAAAAAGTGATTTCGCTTACCTCTAAATTTACTTTAAAACTTTTTTTCGATGCATATCATCGTACGCTAGCATGCTCGTTCATATAAAGCCGTGTGAAACCCATTTTAACCGACCGCGAGTCTAATTTGACCAGTTTTTCAATGCCGTCTGTACGTACGCACGTATGCACGTATGTATGTATGTAGCTCGCATATCTCAAAAACTATTGGTCTAGTCTAGAATGTTAAACTTTATACTTAGGATTGTTGTTACATGTAGTTGGGTACTTCCGATTTTGTTCCCAATCGACTGATAGTTTATCTACAGGGCCGCCCAAAAGATTCTAATATCATACGCTTTATGGGCCGAAATTCATTAAACTAGTATATGTCATTAACTGTTCGACGTAAGATGCTGAAACTTTATATTTAGGATTGTTGTAACATCTAGTTGTGCACCTGCCCTTTCGGTCCCATTCGACTGGATAGTTTATCTACGGTGACGCCCAAAAGATTTTAAATACATTACACTGTAGGGGCAAAAATTTATTAACGCGTATTTTAGAGGTATTAGGCTATTTCAAACGACTCAGCAGTGATATATAGTGTAAAGTGATTGTTCAGCAGTGATATACAGGGACACTCAAAAGATTTCAACACACCAACTGTCAATGGCAATTTTAGGGACATACGTGTGCATGTATTTAACTCACAAATCTCAAAAACCATTAGTCGTAGAATGATGAAATTTTATATATAAGATTATTGTAACATCTAGTTGTGCATCTCGATTTTTAACTCCAATCTAGAGGAGAGTTTATTTACAGGACCACCCAAAAAATTTCAATATATTAATGTTTATGGACATCTTCAATTTATTACATCTGTAGTCAATCATTGTTTGGTCCATGCCCAAAATCTCGCCATTTGCCTTCGACATTGGCAAGATTTGCCGAAATATCACCAAATTTGACACCAAACGTAATCCGCATTTCGCATAACCCTTAAACTTTGAACCATAGAATGTCGAAATTTTGTATTTAGAACTATTGTAACATCTGACTGTGCATCTATTTTTTGATTGCAATCGACTGGGTAATTTATTTACAGGGTCAGCCAAATGACTTTAAATACATTAAGTGTATGAATACATTCAAATCATTGAAAGTCTGTGGTCAATTACAACTTTGGCTATCCCCAGAATCTCGCAAACTATCTCAAACTTGTAGGCTTTAGGTCAAATATTGCCAAATTAAGTGTCAAAAGGAAATCTTTCAAATTAACTTTGCTTGGCGATAGCGAAATATTTGGCTAGAAATCGCCAAACCTTCCTATTACTGCAGTATTTTATCTCTTTCAAACAAAATAAGTTTAGATCACATGAGTCGAAAATACTTTTGATTTAACAGACGTGCAAAGAACTCATATGTTGTCCACATCAGTGCAATATTTCCTTACTACACAAAAAGAAGTAAAACAAAAGTAACTACATAAAATTTTACATAATATTTCCTTAGTGGATAAGAAAGAGATTAGATGCTAGTTGTTATAGTCAAAATTAATATAAATATATTTCATCACGGGCTTCTTTCTCTAAATGATAAAGATTAATTATTTAAAGAATGGTATTGCTCATCTCACATCGGTAATTTTGATGTAGTAATATAAGCACCATATTCTGGAAAAAACACTGATGAGAAAAACTCCATAATTTTGAAATCGTACATTATTAAATACGTTAGTTTATTTAAGGGATTTCCAATCCGATGTTCTAGAACTATAAGGTGAAAAAAGCGTGCCTTTTTGTTTAATAGTCTTTTTCTTTTGCAGCAGTTGAAAGAAAAGCTGCACGGGAGAAAGATAAATATCTGTTATTCTAAACAAACAATGTTTATTGCTTTTGAACGCAGACAGGACAAAGTGGGAAGTCATTGCACCATGTATCCATTGATAAAAGTAGCAAAAAGTATTTTGAGTATGCACATTGTTACTTATTATATTCAATTTTACTTAGCATCTCTAAAAAGGATAATTACAGTAAAAGGAAAACTACACTAGCGCGATACGCAGAGAAAAAAAAACTTTTTTTAAAAGTCTTTCACGTATGATTAAATAATTTTCTTTCGATTAAACAATTTTTTCATTTGATTATAGAAATTAAATTTGTCGTTTTAAAAATAAAAAAAAAATTCTAATAGCTAATTTTTACATGGAAATTGGATTTTCTTTACATGTACAAATTAGAACATCCAATACGATAGTATATGTAATATTTTTCGTCCTCAGATGTGGACGTATGTTCCGAAAGTGTTAAATTGTTTTCCTCTCTGCGTATTAGAGAAATGCAATGTCAGCAAATGTTGCAAGATATCTTAACACTTATTTGATAAATCTGAATGAGAAAAATTTCTGATTATTTTTTCAAATACAAAGAATATTTTTTTCGGTTTCTCATTTTATGCTTAACAAAATGTTTTGTATGTTTTTGGCTATTTAAATATGATCTGATTACAGTTGAAAATTACTTTGATGGCATTTAAATAGCGAGATTCCATTTTAATATATTTACATTTTTTCAAATCATTTTCAGAAAAAGTTGGAAAATGTTATAAATATAAATCGGAAAAAAAACCCTTTGAATTCACGTTTCTCGAACAAAAGACAGAGAAGCACTTAAAATATGATTAGGACATTCAAAATTTGAAAACAAATCGTGTAATGTATTTCTTTAAATATATATCTATATATATATAATGCTGTAACATATGGCTTTCTTGGAAACTAAACTATTTACAATAAGAATCTCACAGAAAGAAAACTTAACAAGCAGTACAAAGAAAACATACATAAAGACAAATGTCGACAAGTTGAACGCTTGCTCTCATCACAAAAAGTCAAAATGGGAGAGAGTGGTAAAGGTAGAACCATTTTCAATGAGTTTAAAAAAGCATGCCTTCAAAACATAAATAATAATTAAAATAATAATAAATAAATGAACTGCTCTTTGTAACTAAGAAGTTCTATCTTTGCAAAAGATATATTTCATGTAAAGTATTTTTCCGTATAAGTAATGAACTATAATTACTTAACAAAAGTTTTCTAAGAATAATTACTTCCGAAAGGGAGTCGTATGCTTAGAAAATAAAATTTTTGCTTTCTTTTGCCATAAAAACTGAAAAAGTATAGTCTGCGAACATATATGTCTGACTTTTTCAACGTGCTTTACGCGTTTTAATATTATAAGGTAAGGTAAGTGGAGAAGTTTAGTGTAGATTCGTCGGAAGGCGACAAGTGACGCCACGAACGGATTTTATAAATATATATTTATTATTATATATATATATATATATATATATAAAGCCAGACGTTTTCAATTATTTAAAATTTTATTTTTATTTAAAAAGAGACACAGTTAGTAAACTATAGTTGATAAATTTATTTAGTTAATTAAGTCCCACCATTAGCGACAGAAGTATTCTGACATTAGTAAATTAAAAATACCCTTTTTTCCTATCTTCAAATATACATGGCAACATAATATTTGTATTCTTTCGTAGAGAGCAAATTTAGAATATCATTTAAATGAACTATAATTTTACAATATTCTGGAACATATGTGTTTTCTGAGTTCAAAACTTTTTAAAAAAGGTTATAACCTGCGATTATAGGAAATGAATTATCTTTTGCCATTAAAAAGTAGCAAATATTCTACTTTACTCCATTGTTTAAATACAAGAATCATGCTTAAGGTTTGGTTGAGTGAAAGACACGCCCAGAAAGAAATCTTAATGTTTCCATTCCAAAAATTACCTAGAGCTGCTTACCAAAGCGTTTTCCCATAGTCAAAATTTTTGTGCTACTTTGCTTGTTTTACCCTCGTTAAAATTTGAAATATTTCTTTTACAGCCATGAAAAATTGACACCAAACAAAAAATATAAATAAAGGTGTATAATATTAAGAAATATGCTCATGCTTCAAAATCTGATAAGAAACATCGAGAGGAGGCCCTATCGATGAATTTTCGAATAAAGCGTATGAAAAAGAAAGCATTTTTTGATTGCAAACGTAGAATACTTTTGATTTTTGTGCTTATTCTATTTCGAAAAAGAAGATTGTTTAGGAAGGAAAACGCAGAAGTTGATTGAAGACTTATTGAAACTGAACTTTTTCGATTATTTCGAAACGTATACAAGAAAAAAAAAATACTTTGTATTTGAAAATTTGTAGAGAAATAAGTTGGATGTTTGCTCACAGGAGAGATTTTTTATTATTTGTTACATTGGAGTTTTAGGAGTAATGAATGATTTTTAATTGAGTTTTAGTGAGCTCTTTATTTACTATTTAATTTATTAACTATTTATATACGGGTATGATTATGATAATTAAATTTATATTTATGACACGAGTTTACATATTTATAACATGTTATTGCTAGTATAAATTTTATTATTACGACAGTGAACCTCAGTTTCTTTTGTTTGTCTTTATGAATTTCATATTATTAACCCATTTATGCCTAGCGTCCCTTTTTTGGGACGGCATTTTCGCTATTAGTCGAAAACGTTATTTATTTTTTCTAGCCTTTATTCATGAGTATTGAGCCTCAACTCTAAAAATATTTTAACATGACCAAGTAGGATGTTGATATTTCGATTTTTATGCATAATGAATTTAAAAAAAATCATCCCTTGTTCAAGAAGTTGACATCAGAAATTTATCTATTATTTCTGTTATCAGTAAAAATCGAAGAAAAGTCCGCAAAAATATCCAGCCACGCGAAAGGGTTAAGAAGTAGTTTTTACAATCTTATTTTAATCTTCAAAAGAGGGGTAAAGAAATGGACGCTAGAATTTTTTTTTTTTTTTTAATTATCATATTTAGCGGTTAAATATACTTTTTAGAAATAAAATAGATTTTTAAGTTTTCCAAGGTAGTGTAGTAGCTTAACACTAGTAGCGCCGCACTTTCTTCCTACCTAGAAGCGCCAGCAGCAGTCAAATTGACTGCTCAAAGAATTTTGTACATTTATTTGAATGCAAAAAGTTTATGGTATTTTTAAAAGCTTTTTTAAGGAATAAAATGTTAATTTTTTGTTAAAATACATGCTACGAAAAATATTGTTACTTACTTTTTTTAATTAAAACTCATTTTAATGCTATTCTCAATTTTTTACATATTAGAATTTTTTCGATGCTGGAAGTGCATTAACCACATATGAAATGTGAACATTCCTGACACATATCATTTGTTGTTCTTACAAAATTCAATTTGGCACTGACGTCTCTTTTAGGGATGGACGCGAGACAACGAAAAACGTCTCTCGCGTTCGTCCGCGTCTCGCAAAACAGCTAAAAAGCTTGTTCATCGTCTCGCAAAAATCCCTATATCATAATGTTAAAAATGTTTGTCTCGTCTCGCAAAAAACCTGTAAATCTCTGTCTCGTCTCGCAAAAAGTCGTCTCGCGTCCATCCCTAGTCTCTTTTTTGAGAGTTTGTTAGTAGTGTTCGAAATTAAATTTCGAGGGCAGTTGTGCACTTGTCTTTCTCTTTAAATGACTCGCTCTCAATTCTTCTGCCAATTGAAAAAGAAAGTTATGTCTTGTTATAGACTTACCAGTCATTTCTCGATAGATAATGCAGACATTAATTCCTGCCAAATGCAGCATATTATAGAAAATATGCACGGGCCATCTACGGCAAACAGCCCGCACAGAATATTTACGTGTCATTTGGTCAATGATGTCGACTCCACATTTGGTTTTGTTGTAGAATTCTACTGTTTCTGTAAGTTCTTTCACAGTTTTGTGACTCTACATTTACATCTGTATGCAAGGTACTTAGAAGCAGGACATTTTATATTCTTTATACCCGATAGACTAGACTGTCAGTATAGTGTCTCCATTTTCAGTAAACTGTTTCGGTAGCTGAGTTTTTGATTTCCTGATCTGATCTCATGCGGAATTTCTTTTCGATGTCTTCTTACTGTCCCCCACAAAACTTGTGTTCGTCATTTTAAGTTTTGCAGCTAATGAAAGCGAGAAAAATAGTTGTCCGCTGTCACATTTCTACCTGTATTCAGATCAGGGCTCAGAAGGCGCATTACTATATTTTCAGGAAGGCTTTCATTTTCATTTCTGCGGTATCCTTTCCAAGGTATGGAAAAGCATTGCACATAAACTTTGAAGTCAACATCAACTAGCATCCAAAATTTTATATCAAATTTATCTGGTCTATTCGGCATACATTGAATAAACTTGCACCTAACTTTGGATGGAAACAGTTCATCTATCCACCGAGATTTTCTCCTGGCTTATAAGAAAGAGACAATGTTCTATAAATTTGTTCCAGATGTCTGAAAACATAGCAAACTTATCAGTTTCTAAATGTTGACTGCTGTTTGACTTCAAATCAAAAATTGTTTAGATTTTTCATGATAACTCGAAAACGATTACGGGACATTATTTTTTTTAAAAAGGAGGACAACCAAGTATTGTTCCACAGAAAATCGTAATCCATATTTATTGCAACCAATATTCTCCTCTAGCATAAATAATAGCAATAAAAGCATCTTCTAATCTACTCAAGCTTTTCTAAAGTTATTGACCAGTTCTCTTCATTGTTCAAAGCTGCCTTTGCTTCTGTAAATTTTTATTTTCGGAACATGTACCATGTAAGGAAAGTATTTTAATCATGAAAAAATTTGACTTCGAGATTTTGGTTTATATGTTTTGAGGTCTTCTAAATTCATTTATGATATTTTTTTACGAGATGTATGTATTTATGTGTGAATGTGAGTAAACATGATAGCTCCTAAAAGGGGCATTCGATTGAGCTCAAATAGGGCATATATGTTATAAACCACCATTGTAAGATTGTATTGATTTTGATGTGTATGGGACTTATAGTTTTTATACAGGGCTACAACAAAGATTTCTTTTACATTATGGCATAGGGGAGAAATTTTTGAAAGTGCAAAAAGGGTAGCTTGGTAGGCAGGTGAAAGTCAGTGAAAGGAAATAGATAAATTTTTTTTGCTCTCAAGAAAGAGGTGAACAAAAAACAGGAGCGTGGGGAGGGGGGCAAGCTGGGGAAGGGGACGGAAGATGACAAGCATTTCATGGATTAGAGAAATAATGAATGAAAGAAATATATAGGGGAAATGTTTCTTCATGATAAGATTTTTCTGCGTGATAGAGTACGATGAATAAACACAATTTCACTAGCAGTCAATTTGACTGCTCGTGGCGCTTCTAGGTATACATAAAAATATTTCCATTAATTTTATTTTCATTCAATGCACATTCGGTGCCAATAATTTTCCAGGGTTTTTAGGAGAATTAAAAAAATTATGACTTCCTAAAGTAAAGGGTCTTTTGGGAATCCAAGCTAAAATGGCGAAAACGGTCAAAATGACTGCTCTGGCGCTTCTAGTGAACCATTCTATCACGCCTTGGGTATGAATGTTATCTCCGTCCCTTCTTTGGGTGTTACGCTGGCCGACAATGAAATTGACACAATACCTTTTGGTAGTTGTAGTGGACAATACTTACTCGGCAAGTGCCCGCCCACTTAAAAAAAATAGATATATAGATTTGAAATACTTAGACCAAAATGTCCGCGCATTAAAAACTAGTTATTTGAGGAAAAAATAAAAAAAATAATAAGGAATTGTTCATTTTTTAATTAATATGCATTGAGCTCCTGATTCTGTTGAAAATATTTGCAACAGCTTCACGCCTTATTGTATGTATTACAAATATATGATTACTCAGCTACTCGAAATAACAATGAAACTTAGCGATCTGTGTTCTTTTAAAATATGAGTATTGAGAATATTCTCAGACTGTCAATGTTCAAACTTATTTTAAATAGAACTTTAAGAAACATCTGCTATAAATTTTTGTCATTTGTTTGAAACCTGCAATTACAAGCAAGTTTGGTTAGTAGCACAGGAAGAAACCAATCTTTTAATGCAATTATGGAAAGCGCACATAATATCTTAAAAATTCATTCTGCTATATGGATATAGGGTTGAGGAATGATATACAAGATTAAATAAAAATTAAGGAATTTTTTGTAGTTAATAATTTTTTTTTATGTTACAGGTAGGAAAGTGATAGAAGTATGAGCTCCATGATAGGACTTATTGGAGTTGCGCGATACAGTACGAATACAATATTCAGCTCATCGCATCCGTACACAGTTGCACACCGTCACAAACCGTGCACGAAACCGTGTACGGTTTCGTGCAGGATATTCTCAACCCTCCGCCTAGTAGCTCTGATTTTTCGTCTGAGGATTAACATTTTTTTTTTCTCCAAGAACCAACTCCTGAGTAGACATTTCCATGCATTTGCAAGTGCAGAACATGATACACTTATTGGCTATAAAACTTCTCTGAAAAGATCATGGGTGATTTCGAATGAATATTTAGATTACTATGGCTGTTTTGTCGAATGTTGTGATACGATTCTTCAAAAATTATAAATTTTCCTGTATTTAGCTGTGCACATTTTACTGACTATCAAAAATCCATTTCATTACTTTTCCTTTCACCTTTGTGTTTGAAGATAATGCAGCAATAGCAATAAGTCTACGTTCTCTTTAAGTGATCACCTTAACCTTAAAACTTTGAAAACATCGGATATTGAAAAAAAAATCTAAAAATAAGTTTATGTCACTTCTCACATAGTTATTTTTAAACAACCCTTGCAGAAATGTAATTTGTTTATTCACATTAAAGGAGGTAAACACACAGAGAATTATTGAAAAACTGTCTCAAATCAAGTTACAGTTAAACAACAGAAATTTAGGTTCAGGTTGTCAGCAATTTTACATGTAATTTATGATAGCAGTTTCACTAAGAAATATGAAACTTTTTTCCTGTTATGCAGAAATACAATGCTAAAATTTAAAGGAGATAATTTTATTTTAGAAGTAAAAGATTTAACTTTGCATTGTCCATAAAGCAGCATATAATAATTGCATGAGAATACATGAAGATATTTCACGTTATTATAACAACATTTTCTAAAAATTATATGTTTCTAAGTTTTAATAGTAGGGAAAATTTTATCTTCCGAAAATCAGACAATCGCGCACACATTAACATCTGAACTAATTCTGTCATTACATTAAAGCGCGGAAAAATTGATTCATTTGGTCACATGGTTAATCAGTAATTTACCAATTACTTTATATTTAAAATAAAAGGAGGTATTTGCTCAAAAGATAGCAATAGTTTGGTACTTTTAAATGATTATTTAGACAAACAACACAGTAAGTGCTTTTTCTTGTTGTAAAACACTTTATACTTTTAATCCATAAAACTATAATTTTATATAACAAAACTTGATCAAAAAGAAAAAGTTACTGCTGAAAATTTTAATCAAATATGATGTTATTTATTCATCTACATCCAGTGAAGACCGTAATATGCCTCGACCTTTAAAGCGAATGTTGGAAATGTGTACAAGAAACACGTTTTACAATCGTTAAAGTTTAGTATTTAGATCATTTTAATATAACAATGGTTTAGGTAAAGTGCGAAAAAGTTCTATTTCTTTAGTGACTACGCAATGTAATGAAACAAATTAGCCAAATCCTGCAATAAATAAATGAATAAATATAAATAAAATAAAACATTAAGCATTATTTTTAATCTTAACGTGTACTACAACAGACGAAATAATAAAGCAAATTATGCAGAAGCATATTATACAAAATGCTCAATATTTTGTTGTTTAGATAAAAATATGATAATAAAAAAATCCCAACAATCATTTTTATTTATTTATTTATTTTGGATTTGAACAAGACATCCCATTCTCTTCTACTGTAATGCACCTTATAATAAGAATTGGCAGAAACAGTGAATGCCTAATGTTTAGAGCCGTCTTTATTATGTTCTTCTAACCTGAATTCTCAATTTTATTTTTAAATGTCATTTAAATGTTCATCCATTGATATTTTCGGTTAAGAGCAGAGTTTAATACTGCGCTAAAACAAATTTGTTTTCTGTTTATATGCGCATTTTCAATGTGCCATTTAAAAAAAAAAATTGCGTTATTTCTCTCCGAATGTACATACATACAAGTTTTTATTTAAATTTGTTAGTACAGTAGTTACAGTATAAAAAAATTAAGTCATTGAGTGCTTATTTATTTTACTTACCCTATACAGTCATTAATGGCACATGGAACATATCGACGAGCAGAAAGTGGTAGAATTCGCAAAAGATTTAACATTACATATTTATGTTATTGAAAAATAGAGATAGAAATGAAATTTCTTGTCCGATGTGTATATGCACATTAATAGTGTATATATAAAATAAAAATAATCAATTTGATTCAGTATGTCAGTTTGGTGCCCTTTTCTAAAAGCTATTGAGTTTGTCGCTTTAAAATTTGGTATGGTATCAGAAAAGATACTATCTAATAAGACGAGGTTTTCATTTTGGTAAAAATAAATTGACATATTTGACACTAAAATCTTTAAAAATTCAAAAAATAAAGAAACAAAAATATCATTATTTCCAAAATTTTTAGTACTCAGATCTCTATTGATAGGTATTTTTAACGAAACAAATTATTTAAACAATCAGCCAACCTTTATTGCAATCAGCAACACTCAACTTATTTCTTTAAATTGCAGAACATCTTCTACGATTTATAAGACATCAAAATTATAAATGTTTAATGCAAGAAGCAGGCTCTGTGCAACAGCTTTTCCTACGAATAAAAACAATAATCTCATTTATTAAACAATTTTTATTGAAAAATTCAATCATAAGGAAAAGTTTTTTTTACAAATCATATTACTTTTGTGACACTCTTAATTTCAAAGCCTAGCCACCGTGACAAGGTGGTGCCACATCAGATAGGAAAAATTATCGGGTTTTAAAGGTCCGGAGGCCAAAAGCCGCATAAAAGGCAGACATATTTTCGGTTTTAACTGTGGGCCAAAAACCATATAAAAAGTATTATTCTTTTGTATTAAAAAAAAACTAGCTAAACGCCTCCTAATTTTTTAATTTTTCGCCTGCTATGTATTACTGAATTGCATTAACGGCGCAACACTGAAAAATCAGTCGCCCAAAAAACTTTCCATCGAATAACTTGGATATTGAGGAGAGTATTTGGGTCCTGCAACACTTAAAAACAAGTCATCCAAAAAAATTTCCATAAGATCACGTGGATACTGAGGAGAGTATTCGGGTACTGCCAGCACTGCGTAGGAAATAAGAGAGGAGTTTGCATCCATAAATTTGTCGACATCACTTTGTGAGACAGTGAGACTCGGAACTGATGCAACGAAAAATATTTTTGGGGAAAAATTTTTAACTACTTAATTCAAAAATCTTAAAGAGTATAAAAAATATAGTTTGAAGCACAGAAATATAAGATAACAAGGGAATCCAAGCACCAATTTCAAGAGCTTAGATAGAAATAAATGATTGTTGTTGTTTATTATTGTTGCAAAATTTTCTCATCGACAACAATACGTCCCCATTGTAGCTTAGAAACGGTAACTTTGTATTCTTTACAACAATGTAGTGAGGTTGTCTTTCATGTTTGCTACAGTGACGACATTCTTGTCTGAGATTCTTCGCTATGTTCATAGGCGTCATATAGGAAAAAGTGTTATGCTGAGTGAGATCCGGCGATGAAGGAGGCCATGAGCCATGGACACGCACGGCCAATCCGCTTCTTTCAATATGATACAGCAAGGTGATTACTCGTTAATAGGGTAAACTGTGCAATTGCACCATCATGTATGAATCACATGCCTCTCTAGACTGCGGCCCGCACACTAAGCAGCAATCCAGGAAGGACCTGGTTGCAAAAAATGTCTGCATGCGTTTTTTGCGATTTTCATTCCTCTTCAAGTAGTTTACGTGGATTTACCCAGTTCAATGGTAAATTTACATCCATTTGATGCTTTATAACATTTTTTTTTAATTCTTCGGTCGAATTTCGAAAAAACCTGAATAATTTATTACATATATTCTGATTCATCACAATCTTATAGTAACGAACAAAATTTCAAATACCTTTAAAAGGATTTTATCGAGTAAAATAATTCTTTACCTCTATTCGCTTCATAATTCTCTGCCTCCTTATAAACATATTTTTAATTCGAAATCTGTACCTTCGGTTGATAAATTAGTAATAAATTATTGACCATTCTTCAGAATAAAAATCCTGTACTATAAAAAAGCAGTAAAATGTTACATTAATGTCTTGTGGTACTTCGGAAATATTTATTTTTATATATGTCAGGCGAAATCTTGACGCATTGCGTTGCTGAGGACCCGAGGTAGTTACTTACATTTACAGCGAATATGAAAAAAGGTTGCTTTTATAGTATAATCCAAAAAGTAGGGCCGTGTAAAATTCGAACTTGCAGTGCCTCGGAACGACGACGGCATGAATTCGACAAGATGATGGGACACGAAGTCATCCGATAAATTTTTGGCATTTAAAAATTAATTTGAAAATCACAATAACATGAAGATTTCACTGCACATTTTAAGACGCACTCATCTGTCGAGAAACGACATCTATTCTTTTGTAGGCACGATTAGTTTTCTTCACAAACGAAAACGACACATAAGAAATTTCCATCAGAGTTCACATGTATTACGCTAAAGAACAAATTTCGATGTAATGACGAAAACTCACTTGAAGCATTTTTTTTACAGATAATTTTACTTATACCTTCGAAAAATTAGGGCTTCTGGATTATAACAATTGAAAACGATGCACATTTACACAGCATAGGAACTTGAGGAAAACACATATTCAAAAACATGATGACTTGGGGTAGCATCTTCATAAAAAATAATACAGCGTTGATGCCATTGCGGTATAAATTGCGTGTCGGCGGGCAAAGCCTCCTCACGTGAAGTGAGTGGCTTGCCCCACCGAAACACAACTGCTAACTGCTAAAAAAAAAACCGTTAGACCTACTGCTATAGAAAATGGAGCCGGATCTTTCTCGAACAATTTTAGCAGGTTTTTTTTACGATACGCCACAAAATGTTTCTTGCGCAGCAGAGAAAAACCGCAAACACATCTGCTTCAGCTAGAGCAAAGATTTATGCGAGGAAGAGGTGTTGTTATGATTATTCTTTTAGCAGGAGAGAAAACTGGCGTCAACTGTTATTTTATTTCAAAGCAGCTGTTAAGAATGAAATGCTTTAGGAGTACGTTAATGCGCTGCAATTGAGAAGGCTAAGAGGAAAATTGAAAGCTTTAAAAGATTGTTATTGTTAAAAACTTTTAAATTAAATTTAGAATAGATTTTTAGTTTAAATTTAGACTATATTAATTAGGATTTGTATTAATAATTTTTCATAAAAAAATGCACGTTGTGTCAACGTGACAATTACTATCAGGTGAATTGCTAAACAATAGCCCAACAGTACACTAACTAATTGGATAATTTGGATATTCGTATTATTATGTTACGTTGTTTTCAATCTTCCCAATTGCTTTGAACAATATATAAATTAAATCATATCGTAAATGACAAATAGAGTTTTGCGGCACCATTAATTATACTGATATCTAAATGAATTTCACTTAAGTTTCCGAATCTTCAGAGAATAGAAATGGAGAAAAATCGTCAATAAAATGTAGGCGTCAAGCGTAGTTTATTGTTCTAGATCTAATCTTAAATGTTTCAGCCCATTTTAGCAAATAGATGATCTTAATTACAGCGGAGTTTAATTATGAGTCATTATAGACATAATTTTCATCAGAACTGGATAACCTTACTCATTAATAGATTGCTTTAGCTTAAATAATTATTTTGAAGTGTGATGCGCATGAATTCTTGATTTTCGTTAGATCATTAAAAGTTACTTATTTATTATAAAATTCCAAAATTTTACTTTTAGGCTTTATAAATTTAATAGTTGCTGAAAGCGCACGAATTAAAGATAAAGCTCAAAATGTCTAAAAATGTTGCAGAAAAATTTTGCTAGAAAAAATGTTGCAAAAAATATAAAATCATAAGAAAATAAGCCTTTATAAGTAGAGGGAAAAATTAAAAATGTGAAATTAAACCAGGTTTTTTTAATTAAAATATGGGATGCAATTTTAAAAAATAATTATCGGACTACTTTAAAACTGTCACTCAATTTGAAAACTCTACATATTCAAAGGAGAGATTCATTTGGTAACCATTAACAACATGTATCACATTCGAGTCGTTTGAAAGAGCCTAATATTTGCGAAATACGCTTTAAGGAATTTCTGCCCATACAGCATAATGTACTTGAAATCTTTTGCGCGGCCCTGAACATAAACTATCCATACATATGTACATACGTACATATATGTACGTAAAGAAGTCAAGGAAAAACTGGTCAAAATGGACTCGTGGTCAGTAAAAATGGGTTGTACACGCATTTATAAGAACGCACACGCATGTGAACGATTAGATGCATAGCAGAAACTCTTAAAAGTAAATTTAGAGGTAGTCAAAATCGTTTTTCCATCGAAACCTGGCTACCGAAATTTTTCGCGATCACACCTTATACTTCATACAAGGAAGTAATAAAAACTCTAAAATGAAAATGTGAACTTAGATGAATAAATAAATTAAATAGTCACACATCTGAAATTTTCAACCAATTTCTTGGAGGGTTAAAAACTAACATTGTACAATCAAAATAATTTTGTTAAATGAGCAATGAATACACCAGTTAACAAAGAAACTCCGTTAATTCAAATGAGTAATTTGGTTAATTTTAACCAAATAAACAGTTAAACAAATAGTTTGTTTAAATTGAAAAAGTATTTGTTTATTTTAGCCAAATTGTTTGGTTAAACTGCCAAAATACTTTGTTGAAATAACAAATAATTTTAACAAAATCGTTTTGCTGATTTAATAAAAATTCCGTTGGTGCTATTTTAACCTGATAATTTCGTCTATTCAACAAATTGTTGTTTATTCAAGGAAGCATGCAGTGTATGATATATTTCTATTTCAGAAGGAAAAACTAACTTTTAAAGGAATATGCATAATGAATGCAGGATACGAAATGTTTATACTTTTTACTGACTCATGTAAAATGACTATGAATGCTGCAAAAAATTGCGAATGTTTCAGAATTCTATGGCTGACAGTTAAATTTGCAAAATTATAATTATAAAAAGTCAGTAATGATTTTCATTCAATTTTATTTTAATGTCATTATAGTATGGCATTCTTCAACTTTTACTTTCCGACCAATGACCTAGTAGCTAACACAGTGAACATTGGTAGACCGGTGAAGTGTGAAGTTCCAGAGCTTTGGAGTGCCGAGTAACAGTCCATCTAACGGTTTGGAGTTTCGGCCGTTTTTTTACAGATGTAATTGAATATGTATTACCCTTTTAAAAGTCCTCCACTCAAGTCACACCGCCTTAGGCAAATAGCACTCGAGTAGCTTTTCCTTAATAAACAATAACACAATATCATCAGTGTTTACGATTTAAAACATCATTGCATGTTTACGTGACAAAAAGTTTTAAGTTAAGATTAAAATACTAAAGTTATGTAAATAAGAATATATAAAATTACTGTTTATTTAAATAACGCGAGCGCGAGCGTTAAATGTTTAATTTAACGCGCGCGTGCGCGTTATTTAAATAAACAGTAATTTTATATATTCATATTTACATAACTTTAGTATTTTAATCTCCCTTATAATGTTTATTGATAAATTAAATATAACAATAATTTATGAAAATAAAGCATCCTGTTATATTCTAGAAAGAAAAAAAAATTACTCTTGCTTAGCATCTCTTGAAAGCAAAATGCTTTACAGTTTAGCTTTGTTCAAATTACATTATCTCTTTTAAAACGATAATTATTCATTTAAATGGTATTTACATTGTTCTTGTTCATAAATAACACAACTACAAAGAGCAATTTCATTGTACGGAAGTCTTTTTAAAAATGCGCAAATTTCATGACTAACTTCTTTTGTATGAATTAAAAAGGGAATTGCGTGATTGTTGAGTCTAAATAAATATTAATTCTAAATTTTCAAAGTACAAAGCAAAACTGCGGAAAATAACATTTGTTGAGAGAACAGAACTAAAAGCTTAGAAAAATTACACAAAGTTAAGTGCATTATCTGGAGAATTAACATTTTATTATATTGTAGTAATAGCATTTCTAATCCAATTATAAGGAAAAATAAAAGGCCTGAGTGATGTTAGGAAATAGTTTTCACATTTAACGAAACGAAAAGAAAAGTTTGAATTTTAACTATAGTAATGACAGTATTTAAAAAATGTATCAAAAAATGTAGTTTGTCTGTTGACATAAAAATTAGAGAAAAAAAGTAAACTTAAATATTTTGACAATGCAAATTTTAATAATTTCATATGTAACTTGCACTATCTCAAAAATGTTCTATTATAATCTAGTTTTACTGTTTTTGTTTTAAAATTATCTGTTTACTTTAAAAAACACGCACACATCGGAATAAATATAAGAAGCTATTATAATTAACCTCATGAATAATTTTTTACCTAACCAACAAAATTAATTTGAAAACACTGGTATGTTCTTTTAATAGACTGTCAAGTTTAAGGTGATTAAATCGAAACGTGAAAATAGTCTGAAAATAGTTAGGTGAAATTTTATAAATGTATGTAGTACGGTTTATAGTTATAAGAAGCATTCAAAAAAGATGTTTCTAGGATAAGTAAAAAATAAATAACTTTGTTTTCCCAGACATAAGCAGAAGAAAACACTGGAAATTTGAAAAAAATTGGATATTTGAAGAGGTTTTTGGTTTTGTAGGTTATATATATGCACTATGTGTAAATATAAACATACTTAAACAAATAGCAAATCATCCTGAAATTTTCACGATTTTCTGATGAAATCCTATACATAAAGTTTAAGCATTTATTCTGTTTTGTTTCCTAACAATCATAGGTATAATTATAAGGCTACATAGAACACACCCAGGCTCTCTGTTTTCTTAGAGAAGTATTTTGATTACTTTGGCTTAATTCGTTTATATTTAAAACTGGTTATACGTTGAAAAAAAAAACAGAAATTATGATCCTTTATAATCTTTTACCGCTGAGATTATTTCATATTATCAAGAATTGATCAACAAATTTCGATTTTTTCAATAGCAAAAATAATTCTTATCGTGTTTATAAAACTCTAACACAGCACTTTAATTAGTTTAATTAGAACTTCAAACTTATCTCTGTGGGGGAAAAAGTCAACGAAAATTACAAAACGTAATTATTTTACTCTTCATCCTCTTTTACCAGACTACACGCTACGATTACAGGAATCCCTTTATGATAAGAGACGTAGACTAATTAGTCTGGTGGAAAAATAAAAGTGTGATGTAAATGAATTACGCGTCTTAAGTGACTCGCATTAATTAGGTGTCTTTGCATATAAAGGATGTCTAAAATTAAACTTGAAAAGTGCGAAATCGTGATCATAAATCATTGTGTAAAATGAAAAGATATTTAATTTGCTTTATGAGAAAATATAATTTAGTTTTTATTCGTTGGAATAATAATCTGGATCTGAAAATCCTGGAATTGGAAAAAGAAATATTTTTATTAAGTTTAAATATCACATAAAAGACGAAAGCTAATTTATCTCTGCAAGGAATGATTAATTTGGTCAAAAATATTATCACGAAATAACATCTTTGAAAGTATTGCTGGAAAACTAGGAAGAGCACTAAAATAAAAAAGAAGAAATTTAGTGAGAATGGAAAATAAAATATATGCTAAAACTAATTAAAATTTTGTATGTTAATAGTTTTTTTTAAAACTTGATATTTTAAATAATATACTAAAAATACACAATCCTTTTTATGTACAAGCAATACAATTTAATAAAATAAACAATATATCACCATTTTGCTACGTATAGTAAGTAATGCATTATCTATTTACAAGAAATTAATATAAATTGATCCACAGAAGATTTTTAGAGAATTTTCGTTTTCTGTTATTGATTGCAGATTTTCTGACACTCATGAGATATGTGGCACGAAATAGCAATTTATGGCGCATAAGATCTTTCGGACCATGTTAAAAATGATCTACTTTTAAAAAGTTGCTGGGACCGATTGTACTGCTATCAGTATTGAAGAAGGTTTGTTAAAAGTTTAATGTCTGCGCTATCTCATTAGAACAAATCTTGCGCAATATAGACAGCGTAGCATTTAATTTAGTCGACATTTTTTCGCTTGCTTCATTTACCGTATCTGTCATAATTTAGGCTTAGCCAATATATTCTACATCGCAATGATCAGAAATGTATTTTGAATGATTTACACTATCAAACACAATTGGAGTATCACTAAAATAATTAAAACAAGATATAGCATGATATGGGCATCGGTTTCATCGTGGAGAGCAATATTAACATATGAATCAAATTCGTGTCATGAAATATAGTATTAATGGGGTATATCAGAAAAATATTAACACTAGTTTCGTGCGCAACATTTTCAATGATTGGGCATGCTATAAGCAATGTAAAATCTCATTCGAATTTCGTGGCAAACGAAACATATTTAAATTAATACTGTAATGCAACCATCTCTGCTTAGTTTGAATCTGGCAATCAAATGAAACGGCGTTATAAAGTCGCTTAAAATGTCACCTTAACGAATTAACCGAACCAGAAACTGGTGGTTAGTGCATCATTTTCTACGATCACATATCCGCGTTCGAATCCCGGCATGGAAGAGGTTGTTAAATTCTCCATCCCTTCACAGTGGGTAACATTGTCCGCTTACCAGGTAATTCCTTAATAAAATGAACAGCATTTCTGGACTTAATAGGGGCCGATGCAGGACAGCAATTGCCGGCCATTAGGAAAAAAAAATGTTAACTATCAAGCGTACTTAAAGCGCACTGATGTTAATAAACAGATAAATAACATTTTTTGAACATCTTTTGATATATATCACTTTTTTTTTACACTGTAAGTGATGAAAACTTCTTTTACAAGATGCAAAGGTGATAAGTAAAATAGAGAGTATGGACCTGTTTATGCTGAAAAATATGCTCATATCCTCAGAGAAAGATAAGAAACAATGCGAGAAGACGTTTTCAATAAATTTCCATACTGAAAGAAGAGCAGAGGTCGTAAATATATTTGTGTTGAAAGTCTGGAAGGTAATAGATTATTTTTTGGGTTTTATTTGCTTATTTATTTTCTATTCCTTGCAGTTTAAAAAAAGGAATACATACGTATTATTTCAAATCTGCTTTCCCAAATATTTGAATGTTTCATTAATTAAAAGGTTCTGTGTATTTTATTTGTTTAAACAAAAATAAAATACAAAGAACCTTTTATACGAAGGTATAAATACACAGAACCATAAGAAAGAAACGAATGATATTGTTCTTGAATAGCATCAATTTGTATAATTTAATTAAATTTGCAGGGAATAACAAAAAATAAGAATTTAAAGAAATTATTTTAAATTACGGACCCATTTGTGACGGTTTCATGCATTTAAAGATTTATCATTATCTCGAATGTTTCAGAAGTATAAGTCTTTTGTTAGTCTGATTCCAGAGTAAGACAATGAGATTTTTGTTTTGAAATTAACTGAATATAAATGTGAGATGAAGATGCAAAATGTGATGATATTTTATAGTTGTATTGAGGTTTTACATATTACGGATGAATAATAAACTAACATACTCTACTGCATACAGAAAATGGCTTCTGATCTTGATCCATCAATGCGAAATGGTGTATTGCTTAGTTTTGGGCTATTGCGCATAATTTTGCCCTGAAATGGGTAGTGCTTGCTTTATCATCTCCAATTCATTTGACTTTGTGCATGGCTAAGAGGGGAAAAGAAGAATACGTGGTGAATTACGTGCTCTGAAATTTTCTCACCGAGGCATGCCCTTTCTAGGATGTAAACGATTCTGTGATTTGCAGATTGACTATTTGGGCAAAACGATCTCCTCCATGATTAATAATCTTGCTCAACTTTTTATTAAAGAGTCTTTATGAAAAGTACTTAACGGTAAAAGCGTAATTGGGCAAGTAGTCTTAAACATTATGGAGATTCACTCAGAAAGATCTTCAGGCTTTCTCAGTCTCTGGTATTTTCACCTTTGTTTAAAGCTTCATTATTAATATCCGTGTGAACCCAGAGTTAAGGATACTGGAATAAAAGACTTTGGATGGATAACTGATTTATCATTGAAGACAATGTAGCACACCCGCTTGTAAATCACTCCGTACTTTCAAAAATCTTGGTAGACAGGATTAGCTTTTGTTGGGTACCATTAGATTCCTTTTTTTCTGATGGAAATCTTAATTGTAGAGGCTATATCACTAAGAAGAACAGAAGTAGCTGTAAGCGGAGTGGCTACGTTTGATACACCGGACAAATCTCATTTTCATGGCAACGGGCGGAGCGGTAACAATACGTCACAGATCACATAGTTTCATCATGAACTATGTATTTTCACGGCCAGCTTTCACAGTAAGTTAGTCAGTGTGTTCTGGCGAGCTGTGCGCATAAGCAAAGACTAAATGGCAGAGAAATGGAAAGGCCATCAGAGTTGATACATAAATTGCGAAGAGGTACCTAAATATTGATGGCGCATGCATGTTATCGAGAAAAGCTGAGCGTTCTTAACACTTGTATGGCTTAAATAATTAAGTATATAAGTGAGTCATAAGGTCAAGCACATTAATTTGGGAAGTAATAAATTATTATTTAACAAATGCTGAAGTTTACTTTAATCAATAATTTTCTGGTTTATTATTGTTATTCTTAAATAGGAGAAAATTATTTCTTTAGTGTAGATTTTCCTTTTGAATACTTGTAAAATGCATAATACTTTTGAACCGTTTGTTTAGTTTTATTATTATTTTTTATTTTATATTATAATTGAATGATTTAAATAATTTTATTAATATATGTATATTCACTGATAAATGTGATACTACATAGTTAAAAAATGATTTTTTGTTATAAAGATATGCATATTATTTTCATCAAAATTCTCATTCTCTGCTAAATAAACGTTGCGGGGGAGGGGGGGTGTCATGTAGCGAAATTCGCCAACTGAAATTTGAAAGTAATTCGTCAGATAATAACTAAGTTGAAATCAGATAAAGTAAAAAAAAAGTGCTCCTATTAAAAATTTAATTTTAAACTATCTAATCTTCAAAATACGTTAGTTAATGTTAATTTATTTAACTTTAAATTTGATTTTAAATTAAACTGTCTAATGAATACAGCTTGTTTATTTATTTAAAAAATTAAAATTAATTAATTAACTTTTAGAAATGATTAATATCAAATAATTTATATTTATTACATATATGGTACATGGTTATATACATATTACATACATGGTTATGTACATTCCGAAATACATAAACTTTGTGTATGTATTTCGGAAGTAAGATTATGGTATTAAATTTCTGTTAAATGATTCTTTCATATATGTATGATTAATTACTCGTTTCTGCCCGAAATGAATCGTCAGAACAAACAGCATGATAATCAACAACGTGGTAAAAACCGAAATGAACAATATACTTATCTCTTTCCGGAAAATACATCGTTTTGGCGAAAACACGTGATTCGCGAAGTATTATTATCTTTCGGCCCGCTACCGTGAAGGTAATGCTTGCCCGGAGCCGTGAACGTAGAGCTCTAAAAAACGGACTCGGTACTGTGAGCTCTTCTCGTAAACATCCAACTTATGCGAAAGATTTATTTATTTTTTGTAGTCGGTTTATTTTTTCATGGATAATTTGTTTGGTGCATTATAAATTGGTTAGTTACTAAAAAATGTGATGTAAAAAACCACACGACTTCATTACACATTTATTACTTTACGACGCACTTCTGTTTAATTTATTTCATTTGAAAATGAGATACAATTCTTAAAAAGCATTAATATTTTTTGTTTTCCTCCGAATTTATGAAATTTTTTGAAAAAAGTTGGCAAGATTTTTGACAGTTAGTGTGATTTTGGTCATGAAACAAACAATGACTGTCAATAGACTTAACATACTGAAATTCTTTTAAGTGCTCTTGTGAATAAATTGTACTAAAACGGAGAGTTGCACAACAACGTATAGATGTTGCAGCAGACCTAAAGTTTACTTTTACGAGATTTCAACACTCTTGCATCATATCGTTTTAAGTTTACATTTACGAGACACGTACATGCATACATACGTTCACACGTCATGCAGAAATTCATGAAAATAACTTCAGAAATTAGAAAATCGTTTTTTTCGGAAAAATCTGCATTCCATTTTTAAAATTACAGCTTTTCCTTACCTGGTACAAAGAAAGGCACAAGTAAAAGAATCACTATGAACAATTCTATTTAACATTTCCTTAGGAGATTGGGGAAAAGAGCCTGCTATTATTCCTAGGCAAAATTAGTATAAATATATCATAAGAGCCGTCTTTGACAGAATGATAAAAAATAAGATTTTTTTATAAAGGTATTGCTTATCTCACATCGATACTTTTGATGAAGTAATATGCGCATCATGTTCTTGAAGTAACACTTGCTCTTGAAGTAACAAGAAAAACTTAGAATTTTGAAGAAGTATATTACATATGGCAGTTTAGTTAAGTGATTTCCGATATTTTAGGAAAGCGAGAAAAAAATATTGACGCTGCTTTTTTTGTTTCTTCTATTTAATAAATCTTTTCTTCTGTAGCAGTTGAAACACACGCTACATGGCAAAAAAAAAAGTAAAGATCTATTATGCTACAAACTATGCTTATTGATTTTGAGCGCAGATAGGACACAGTGGGAATATCTTGTACCATTTACAGTATAGCTATTGTATACAATTTTATTTAGTATATCTGAAAAAGGATAATTACACCAAATGTAAAATCATACATACGAGTGCAGAGGCTAAGACTTTTTTTTATCTCTTTGAGACTTGATAAAATACTTTTTCTTTCAATTAAATAATTTTTCTAATTGATTAAATTTTTAATCAAGAAAACGAAATTAAAATACTGTTAGTTTAGCTTTTGTGGAAATTTTTTGTTTTATTATGTGCCCAAATTAGGACATCCAACCTGTACAATACACACACACACACACACACACACACACACACACACATATATATATATATATATATATGTGTGTGAATAGTACAGGTAATTTCATTATCCTCAATTATTGACGCAGAACCTGAAAGGGTTAAATTGTTTTCCTATTTCCTTATCAGAAAAAATTCAAATCAGATACCGTCGCAATTTGTATTTGATATAGCTACACTGAGAAAGCTCTGAATTTTTTCAGAAAAACAAACGATATGTTTATCAGTTGATCGCTTTATGCTGTACAACTGCATTGATTTTTTTACGATTTGGTCAGTTAAATATGATTTAATAAGAATCAAAAATTCATTTGATACATTTAAGTAGAAAATTAATTTTAATATTCTGCATTTTTGTAGTCAATTTCCTCAGGTAAGTTGGAAAATAGAATTCTACAGGAGAAAAACACCAGGAATTCATGAGTCTTGAAAAAAACACCGCGAGGAACACAAAAATGCACAAAACATTAAAAATTAGAAAAAAATCCCCTCTAATATCTTTTTTGAGAAAGAAATATTGCATTTAGAAATACTTGCAATGAGCACAATGAGCATAAAAATGCATGCATATATATATATATATATATATATATATATATATATATATATATACTGATCTTCGTTATTTATATACAAGTTGTATCTATGAAAAAAATAAATCTCATGCAAGGAACTTTTACACATAAGTAATTAAAATTAGTATAATTACTTAACAGAAGTTTCCTAAGAAAATCTCTTTCAGAAAGAAAATCGCATGCTTAGAAAATAAAATTTTGACGTTATTTGTCATTAAAACTGAGGAAGTGCAGTCTGTGAAGACACATGTCTGATTTTTTCTACGTGCCTTATGTACTTTTATTTTATTAGGCAAGATGCTTTTCATTTTTAAAACTTATAAAGAGACTTAATTAGATGAACTTTAGTGAATAAAGATATTTAGTTAATTACATCCAACACATTAGGAGTATAAGGAATTTAACAGTGTGAAACGAAAATTAATTCTTTTTTCTAGCTTCAAACATGCATGACGGAATACTATTTGTATTTTTTGGAGAGAGCAAACTCAGACCAATATTTGAATATGCTTTAATTTTACAATATTCTGGAACATTTGTGTTTTCTGTGCCCTTAAAAAGCTTATTTATGCTGTTAAAGGAATGTTTTAAAAGATTATAACCGGCGGTAACGTGAAATGGCTTATCTTTTGTCCATTAAAAATGTAACAAATGAGAATTCTTTAGCTATATTACTTCATTGTTTTCACACAAAATGATGCTTAAGGTTTAATAGAGAAAAAGAAACGCCGAAAAAGAAAGCTTGCAAGTTTCCATAACAAAAATTACCTAGAGATGCTTAGCAAAGCGTTTTCCCATATTCTAAAAAACTGAACTATTTTCTTTGTTTTTTCTCCTCATTAAAAGATGGAACCTTTATTTTACAACATCAAAAATACACGACCATCAGAAAAAGAAAAGAGAGAGAGAGAGAGAGAGAGGAAAAAAAAAAAACAGATAAAGATCTATTATACTGAGAAATATGCTCATTGCTTCAATGGCACATAAGAAACATGACGAGCAGGCAATATCGATGAATTTTCGAATCAAGCGTAAGGAAAAAGAAAGTATTTTTTGATTTCGAATCCAGGAGTCTCTGTATTACTTTTGTATTTATTCTTTTTCGCGAAAGAAGAATGTTTCGGAAGGAAAACGCAGAAGTTGATTGAAGACTTATTGAAATTGAGCTTTTCCAATTATTTCAAAGTGTATACTTCTTTTTGTATTTTAGAAGTTGTAAAAAAAAAAGTTAAATTGTTTAACTTAGAGTATTTTTCATCTATTTTAGA
The DNA here is from genome assembly GCA_038373885.1 of Cheiracanthium punctorium. NCBI lineage: Eukaryota > Metazoa > Arthropoda > Arachnida > Araneae > Cheiracanthiidae > Cheiracanthium > Cheiracanthium punctorium. The sequence continues at coordinate 426,779 of JAWZYV010002231.1, forward strand.
GTGAATCTTTTTAAATAAAATTTTAAGTTCTTTTTTTGTCATGCATTATTTTGTTTATTGTTTCGTTATTTACATGTATGATGATGAAAATTAAACATACACTTCTGATTTTTAATTCTAATGTCATGCTACCGCTTGTGTAAGTTTGAATATTAATGAGATAAACTTCCCCAACAGATTTAATTTTTCTTTTTGTATATCTTCAGTTGCGGTCCATGGTAATAAGTGCGTAATTTTTATAATATTATTTTAGTCTCCCTAAGTATGGGGGAAAAATAGATTCTAGATATTTCTTTTCATTTTGTGTGACCACTGCTTAAATATTTGGTACAACTTGTCTCCAGTTATCTACTAAGAACTCGTAGCATCCGCGCCAGGTGAGTTGTAGCTGTTTTGAAGGCCAAAGAAAGCGCAACGCGTTATTGAAGTAAATGGTCATTATGTTTTTGCGCTTCAGCGTATATACACAGCCTTGCACCCCCTTCGTTCTTCTAAACAGCTGAACACAACACAGAAAAATGCATTTAGATTACAACAGACACCGAAGCTGTCTGCTGTATTTCTACATCTGAATGAAAATATCGATATTTGAAAGACTTTTTTAAGGGACCATGAGCGCAAAAAAAACGTGGAGACAGATCAATAATGTGAGGTGGTCATTCGAAAGGAAACATTTTTGGTTCTGCTTGGATGAATTTTGTAATGGAGCAATCCATTACAAAATATGTGATTTGTAATCCATATTACAAATCACATATTACAAATCACAATAAGGACTCGCCCTTAAATATTTCACCATTTTTCTCCATTATCAAATAAATAAATAAATAAATAAATAACGTATGTGATAACAATTCCATTCTTTAATATTGGTGCTTAAAGATCCCTATGGTCACACTCTAATTTGCAAGGGCGCTGTAGCCATGTACTCAAATGAAAATGTTTTCTTCGTCTCCGATACATTATCGAAATTTAGATAAATAAACAAAATTTTTCCTTCTAGAATTATCAATTCAGTGCCCATTCTTTTTTGATGTGAAACTTTCCGTTGGAACAATTACTTTGAAACTAAACAAGGTAAAGTGACCACATAAAAAACATTGTTGCTAAATTCATTTGCATTTTAAGTAATTTTGTCCTCTTTTAAAAGATATATTAAGACAATGCACATCGATTTCAATATGTAACATGTAACAGTAAATTTGACTATATTCCTTAGTGTTTAGTAGCAGTTAAAACACATACCGACAGATAGGCATGCACGCGAGACGAAAAATAGGCCTGTCTCGTCTGGCAAAATCCCTGTATGGTAAGTATAAAATTGTCCATCTCGTCTCGTAAAACAGCCGAAAAGCTTTGACACGCCTCGCAAATTGTCTTTCTTGCTTCGCAGCCATCTGTGCCGACATATGACAGTTCATCATATATTTTTAACATGTTTCATTTATTTCATACTTCGTTTAATTATTTTAGTTTAGAAACGATACAGCCTTTTATTCTATAATTGAAATGAATTTTCATTTTTTTTAAAAATAAATTCACTTAGACAAAACTTTATTACAAACATTGAAACGAAGTAATAAAAATGAGTAACTTTCTCTGATTTACCAAATATTTGACATGATACACATTTAAATTTCCGTATTTTAGAAATTCTGTTTATTTTACGTATTATTAGTTTAGAGTTTACATGATAAAAAAGCAATTAAGCGGAGGCTAATTAACTGAGTTGCGAAAATATTTCATCTACAGTTTCAAACTAGATTGCTTTAGCTTAATAACTAGTTTTTAAAAAAAAAGAAAAGAAAAAAAGAAAAAAATCATGCAAATCTATAACTGCAGAATACTACAGAAGTACAATTATTTTAAGTAAAAGACTTTAATTAAGTACTTAAAGATTTGTTAATTATAAAAAAAAATTCTTGATATCTATGAATCCTTTGACATTTTTTTAACTTCCGCTTTGAGAAGAAAAATGAATGCCTAGTTAATTACAGTTTAAAATAGAGAACATATGAAATATTGGTTTTGTAAGTAACATTACAAGCGTCTATAGAAAAAGTTAATATGATATGTTATTATTTTTATTACTGCTATTTGTTGCATAAAAGTATATTACGATATTTGTATCTTTAAAAGAAGGGTTTTAAAATTGTTTTGACAGTTCCACTTCAATATTTCCTTTTAAATGAGCGCTGATGTTTAAAATATACAGTAGTTATTTATGTTTTCTTTAACTTATTAAATATAAAGCAATAAAGGTTTATCCACGGTACAGAATTAATATATAGCATTCAAATTAATGTTACATATTTACAATTTTCTTCATCAAAAGTAATTCAACAGTTTGGTAAAGCATTTTATCTCTAACTGTTCATAATTAGCATACTTCTTAGCCTATTCATCATTCACATGTTAATTAAACTAGAAAGTCTAATACTAATGAATTTTAAATGATATAGTTCACTGAAACATGAAATGGTCGTCGAAATCCCTCTAAAATTCTACGTACATAAACGATTATCTTCTAAGAATTCATTTTAAAAGCGTATATTTCGTAAATTAAGTTGTAAAAGATTAAAAACGAGCCCTTTTAAACAGCGTTTAAAATGACTTAGAACCACTTCAAAAATCTGAGAATCGCATGTAAATGTCGATTTAACGAGGAATTAACTTCAATTTATAATATTAAATGAGGAATAGTCATTACCGACATAATGGATTTGTTGCTAATAGGTCCAGCCCCTCACATTATCCGCAGCAATGAATAATGAAATAGCGGCCTGGAATGCTAAGTAATGATTCTGTAGAACAATTCAAATAAATGTGTGCGACAAAATGAATGAACTTGGGAGATAAATGTTAAAGTATTAATAACAGATAAATCTGAGTTTTATTTTTCACCATTTTCGCTTGAGTAAGAACCCACAGTAAAAAGATTAACAGTTTGCAAAGATTAATACGCGCAGAGGCTCATGGTTAGAATTATATAATGGGATCCAGGCTTTAGAGTTCAGTTTAATTGCAGACGATAACGGTTCCTAATCAGCAACTCAGTATGTTCCATCGTGTAATTCGTATTCTGTGGATCTTGTAATAATAAATCTCAAACAGTATACAGTATATAACACAATAGTTTAAATGTAAACGCTAAATCAAACTGTGTATTACATGAAGGTAAGTATCTACAAACCTGTTTCCCGTTACATAAACTAAGATGCATATCTACAAACTTCAACCAACATACATGGATGGAAACATTTGGAATAGAATCATAGTTTTTAAAATAAAATATTAACTTCCTTATATAAGATGACTACAAACTAATAAACCTAAAAAAATAAATAAAATGGAAACAGATTTTGAAACATTTTCTGAAACAGAGAAAACACACACAGAGTTACAAATAACATTTTAAGTATTAGTGATGCAGTCATGTAAAAATGGATAATTTTTTGTCAAGCGCACATACCTGCATCAGAAACATAGCATTCACCATTTTCATTGCCAAAAAATAAGATATAAGAGTAAATATTATTACCACCAAAAAAAGAAGAATAAATTAACATTTTGAAGCATAGGGAAATCAGAGAGGACAGAAAAAAATGAAATAGCACTATGCAATACTTGCTTTATTCGTTGAGAATTTTATAATTGAATAATTTTGCATTATTAGGATTTCAACTTTAATTACAATCACCCTGTATTACTTCAATGTTCTATTTTTCTGACCAAGAAATTATTATAACAAAAAAAGCATGCTATACACTATAAAAATGCTCTATAGACTTGGGACAATTATGGACTCCATAAATTGAATTCGAATAATTTAGAAGCAATACATTATTTACAGATTACTATTTTTGAAAGAAATCATCATAAATTGTTGTTACAACAAGACAAAATTCAACAAAATAGAAGAGACCATTGACTTTACAAAGACGACACCAAGACCCTGAAAGTTGATTGATAAATAAATCCATGAAAAGACCCATTTTCAGACGGATCGCAGAATGAAAAAAGTTTAAAACTGCTCAATGAAGTTTGTTTGATGAAAAAATTCATGTATAAATTCCTTTTCAGACGTTTTTTTAATAACTATGAAACTGGTAAAAATGCACATCCCTCCACCTGAAAGTTGGTTGATAAATGTATGACAGAGAATTCGATGTATAGTAACTTTTTCAAATAATTTGTAAAAATATAAGTTGGAGCTAAAAATAAACAATTTTAAGAATGGACAATCCGTAAAGGACCCATTATAAAAAGTAAATTTCGAAAAGCTTTCAAGCTCGCAGAATAGATTTAAAACAAAATTACACATTAGAAAAATAATTAATCAATTTATGACCAGTTTGCCTTGTACAAAATACAATCATAAAGCTATTGATGTACATTCTTTGTGATCATTTTGATCTTAAATATTGATGTAATCATTATTTGTAAGGGAAGGTGGCCCAAAACGATCCCCTTACGGTTAAAATTTGTATAAAATAACATAAATGTTAAAATAAAACTAACTACTAGAGTTTTTGTAGAATATTTTACACTGCATTTTGCATCATAAAAATATTTTAATAATATTTTAAAGGAACAATGAGTAATGAAAAAAATAGAATTTTTAGAAAGTGTTTAAAGAGTCATGTTACCCTCAAACCAAGGTCAAAATCATCTTTCATTTGAAAATAATTTAAATTTTTTAACGGCAAAATAAGAGATAAATAGTAATTGTGACTATACATAATGAAACAAAGAGAAATTTTGGAATCATATGGTATGCATGATTTATTTTATGAAAATTTTAAAATAAAAAAGTGTCACAAAAATAAAATGGAATACTTAAAAATTATAATAAAAAAATTATGGCCTACAATTAATGCAGAAATAAATTAAATAATAAAATGGGGAGTCACGCATTTTGAGAACGGTTTAAAGGGCGCAATGGCACTTAGAACCTGGTACTAGAGTTTCTTCATTTGAGGAATCATTTTACCCGGCAGTATGGCTTCCCACTTTAAGTCATATTACTGGAGCACGCCAAAAAACATAAAAACTTGTCAAATGTAATTCACATCTGGAAACATACTCTATTCAGTGAACCAAATCACATGTCTACACGTTAAAGACTGGATTTCTAAATAAATAGGAAAGATAGTGCTTACCTTTTAAGAAATACAATAAAACCCAGTTTTTTTTAAGAATTCTACTCAGAAACATAATAAACCGATTGCTTAAATACCGCAATTGCTGTTTCTTGACTTGGCAAAACTAGTTTATGTGTTACCTGGTAGATAGTGCTGACTGTGTCTAAGAAAGCATATGTAGATCGTTTTGCCCGGTAGGATGATTTTGGGCCACATTCTCCTAATCTTTTTTCATCATTTTTATTGATCCTTTTAATCAATCATTAATCAATCATTAGAATTACATTCCGTTCATTATAATTATTCTTTAATATTACCAAAATAACTACGCCAAATAGGACCACAATAACCACAGGCGTCAACACCACCGCCGTATTTGACTACTTGCGAGGAATTACGATTGCATTTTTGAACGAAAAGGAAATCTTGTAAAAGAAACAATCGTAAGAAAAATGTGTATATAGTTGTCACAAGGATGCGCATCATGAAGTACTTCAATGCAAGTAACAATAACAATGCAGGTAAATTAGGAAGAGAGCGCAATCTTTAATTCTTAATTATTGCGCAATAGCATGGACTAGGAACACATCACAGAGCTAGAACTCAACCAAGTAATCAGAAACAAAACAAAGCTTCAGAACGCGGCAGCGTGGGGCTCCACCAAATGGAAGGAACTTAATAATTTCATAAGTTTCATCATAATTTCATAAGTTTCATCAGTAGTATATGTTTTGGTCCGTTGCAATACTTTTACATCAAAGGGAGGTTGCTTAATCAGATGCGGTACTGGTATCCCTTAAGACCTAAGGGAATAAGGCTTTGGAAACTGTGTACAAATTAACCTTCGATTGCTTAAAAATAAACTACGTCACATAAATTGATAACATATAGGATGAACTATCAAATATGTAAAACCCATTGCTGATTGACCAAATGAAGTCAATGATGCCTGATAAATGAAATTTTTAACAACTTTAAGTAGCTTCGCGTCTGTTTAAAAACTTCCATGTAATTATTGAGAACATTATTATAAATAAGTATAATATATCAATTTATAAATAAAAAGTAAGTATAAATTTATTTGAACTAATTACTTTATAAAATAATTTCCTATAATTCAGCTTAAACTTTCCCAGTTAATAAAAATCGAGATAAATTATGAGGAATGTTACTTTTTCCACCCATTATATAGGTGATACATCAACGTCATATCGTATATAATCATTAAGAAACTCTCGCGAGAAAAGCCGTTAATATAATGGTAATTAGATGGATGCGCAACAATAAATCACTAGAGAAAGTATAAAAATTATTTCGTCATCAAAAGTTGCTGTGAAAAGTAGTGAAAACTCAAAGAATATGTGCATTGATTGCAAAATCAAATTTTTAGAGAATTCGGTATGTCAAACAGGAAATATTTCCAACAACTTTCATTTCGGTAAAATTTAAAACTTTTCTCTCTCGAATTCAGAATACTAATATTTCAACTGTCAGATGTCATGCGTGAGCATGATTCAAAGAATGAAAATTCGGTTTTATATGAATAATGCAAAAATTGTTCTTACATCATGTATGAAATTTTACAATCTGTTATTTCTTTATAAAAAAACATACAAACTAATGTTCGTTTGAATAAGTTAAAGAAACTGATTTTTAATTGCAGAACCATATCATTTCAGAGCTGAATTTTTATCATTTTTATTTTAAAATATTTAGTTTCTTCTTTCTTTTAGCATTTCCAGAAAGAAAAAGTCTTCTTGAATTGTCATAAAGGAAAATAATTCTTGAATTGTCCTAAAGTATTTATTTCTAACATTTGATTTTATTGATTTTACGCTTGATTAGAAAAAAAAAATCATCAATTGAAAACTATATAAATTTTATTTACTCTTTTTTTTTTCTATTTTATTATAATGAGTGTCAGAAATGGTGTGAAAGTTCATTATTTTTTTTGAGAACTGTAATAAAGGCTGCAACTACACTTCTTCACTTTACTGTAGTAATGTTAATAAAATTTTTAGTATCGTTATGCTTGTTGCTGGAAAAAAATATGCTACGGCTTTGTTATAGAAATAACAAATATGCATAAAAAAGATTAATAATGTTATGAATGGTAATCTCATAAATTTCCTAGATCACCTTTCTCATTTAGCCGCAGCTTTTGACTATCCAAAGCTCTGTAACTGAGTTGGGTCTCAATTTTTTCAAAACTGTTACGTATTGATTCAGGAAGTGGACTGTATAATGTACATATATTTTCGTGACTACTTGAAATCCAGCTCATTTCCGTTGCTTTTACTTAGAATTTGCCCTCAGTTTGACTCCTCGAATTTTGCTTGATCATCGAACATTAGAGCGTTCAGACCGATTTCTTCCAAAGCAATTCAAATTATTTCGTTTCAAACTAAACTGTCTCCAATCTTCTTCTGGTGTTCATCGTACATGGGCGGATTTCTTGGCAGGAGAGGGTAGCTCAGGTTACCGAACGTACCGTTAGAACCAGTTGCGCCCTTCTTTACACAATTTAGATACCCATCAAAAGTTGAAAGTCTTTTGAATAATACCCTTTCAAAAACTGACAACGATGGCAAGTAGACTTTTGGAGACACAAATGTAACCTGCTCCTACACGGTGGTAAGGGATCGAATCGAAATCTTCAAGTTACTAGTTCAACGCATTAGCTACCAAGGTTCTGGACTATTCCTGCCTCTTCTAATGCTTAAAAATGTTCGTTAGTTTTCTAGCTTAACCATTTCGTATGATTTATTCCTTGCTCGCTAACTGTCTGGCTTCATTCACATTCAATACCAGACTGTTCGATTACTAAAAATAGCCGTAAATATTGTCAATAAAAATTGTTTTTCATGGTAACTGTTACGTGCCGTGATTGTTTACAAGTATGAGCCATCTTCTGATCACTATCAACCAGTGTGGTTTTAAGTTTGCTTTAATATTAAATCTCACAATAAATTTCTATTCCATTTATTAATTCTTAAACATACTAGCTGAGTTTGCGGAACCAGAAACGTAACTGCAAGATTTGATTTTAACTTCATTTTCATTAAAATTGCAAGAAAAGATGCTTCTGAATAAAGGCCAATTGACTGCTCTAGGGTAATTGGACTATAGGGCGAATGCCTTCAGTGAGGGACATTCTGAGGGATCCTAACCCGTATTTACGCGAGGTTTTGGAGAAAACCGAGGAAAACTCCGAACAGCTAGGTTGACTGTCAAGACCGGGGTTTGAAAATGGCACCTCCTGCCTTCCAGTTTCGAGAACAGAGCCTTTCGGCCACTGGTTGGGCTGCAATAATAGAATACAATGCATTACAATAACCCCCAAAACACACCAATAAAATAGAACTACACATTCAGTGATAATTTAAAAGAAAGAAAGTAAAAGCGTGAGTGGCGGTCTGGTGGACCAATTGGAACATTCTATTTGTGTTGAGGGGTAAAAGTTAAATAAGAAGTCATTGCACAGTTACAGCTAAATATTTAATATTTGACATCACAACTTCATTTTAATATCTTCAATTTAAATAACTTTACATTTTTAAGCAAAAATTCTAGCAAATAATAAAAATAAACACAAATAGAAGCTGCTAAACATTTTTGATAGGAAGTATTATCAACGTGATCTACAGATTTTAATTGTGAGATTATTGTTTGAACCTCTCAGCCACGGGACCCCACCCGTGGCTGTGGCAATTTAAATACTTCTTAAACAATTTTTAAACCATATACCCACTTCTCACTTTTAAATACCATATATAACAATACAAAGTTGCATTAAAATTATAGTCATGTTTAAAACAATCTTTATCGTGACTTAAACAATACATGTATTTTAATAACGAAGAAAGACAGTACAAGATTAAATGTTCACTTATACTGTTTTTAATAAAGTTTATATTTGTTTTATGAATAATGTAGAACCTCTCATCATTTTCAAATAGCATAATTTTTTTCCCCTTAACCTCATCATATTATCGTGCTCAGATGAATTTAAATTGTGTTGTCTTCAAAAAGAATATTAAAACAATTTGTTTTAAATAATAAAAACTTTTCAAAGAGTAATTTGTACTATAGTCCCCTGCTGCCTCTAGTGTCATTGAATTTCAATGTTTAATTTTCAAGATGTTTGAACAAACGTATGTATAAATGTCATGTGTAAACAGATTAAAGCTTTTAATAAAAGTTGTATTTTTTCAGTACAATTCATTTTTTAATGTTTGAAATTTGTCATTTATTTCAAATGGAGAACATTTAAAAATGTTATTTGAGATGCACTTTTGTATTTAATGTATAAGCGGATCATTTATGTGAAATTCTTTTTGTTATGTTCTATTTAAATAGTTTTTTATGTTTAAAAAAGTACTGCGATATTTTAAATAGATAATCATTGCTTACTAAAAATACTTTCGATTTTGTTAATAGCTGTTTCTGTTGTAGGATTCTTAGTTTGAAAAACTACAGGACTTTTAAATTTTTTATTTCAACAGAGTTTTTACATAAATACTGTGTTTAAGTTCTTTCTTAAAATAAATGCATTTGGAATATGAATGTTAGGTAACCCTAATAAACAAATCAGCAATAGTATACGGTTAGCACAGACGAATTACCAGGTTTTAAATTTTTATATTTTCGGAATTATTATGCATATTACAATAAGTAATACACAAAATTAAAGAAAAAAACATACCAAGTTCTTTGTGCTGTTTTAAAGGATGATTCAGATTAAGTGATTTACTTCTTTGAAAACCCAAGAGTTCAGTAGAATCAAATCACAATCTAAATAAAACTATACAAATATTTACTATGGAGTTTTAGGCTAGTAAACGAATTCCTAGCTTTGGAAAAGATCATCATGCAGCAAGTTACTGCAAAGCATTGAAACTTTTACATGATATTTTCCTTGGCAATACAAGAAATTAGCAAAATTAAGATCATTTGTTAGACGATTGCTTCAGAATAAAAAAATCATGCACGCCTCTCTAAAATTACAGATCACGTGAAAATTAACCATAAATAATTCAGAATCTAGAAAAAATATCCCAATGGAGGTTTTCGTAGTTGCATATTTAACTGTATTTATATTATCAAAAAGAGGAAGTATGGTCATTGCAGACGTTTGCATTTTGTTTTTACTCGTATGGAACAAAAAATGTTAAAAAAAGTATGCATTAATTTATTTACAATATAAATTCATTAAATTCTTTTGAGTGATATATTTTGAAATAAACACATCAATCAGGCTTTAATACTTTAACTGCTGAAGTACTTTAGAAGTTAATTAAAACAGAATTGATGTTATTAAAAATGATTGAATATTTTGATGTCTTGAGGGTGTAATCCAATTGAAAGTTTTAATTATAATACTTAAGAACATTTCAATAAAATTTACTCTTTGATGTTATCAATTGTTCAAAGATTTACATTAAAAAAACCATAATTACAACAAAAGCCAAAGCAATTTGTCTCCAATAAAAATTCAATAAAGATTTCACTTTTGAATTCTGAAAACAAAAAATCCATGGTTTCAAACAGAATTAAATTCTAATAACGAACTTATAAAAAGAATCCCTAGTTGCTTAATTAGTTTTATACTTGACACAAATAATTAATCACCCTTAGGACAGTCTTTATGGCTTCTTCAAAGCGATTCGGTAAACAAATTGAAGATGGCAAATACATCTAATCCTTCATTCAATTAGTGCAGTGCAAACGACAATAGAACTTTCTTGTTTTTGGTGCTTTTTATGCAAGAGTAGATAAAATTAAAATCTTTGTCAAATACGATTTCGTAAAGTACTAATTGGATGGTAAACCTCTAGTAAATGAGAAACTAGGTATTATTATATGCATTTTCTTAATCCAATAATATTCCCCAATTCATTTGAATAACTATGCGTATACAACTTCACAAAAAAGAACTGCAGTGTATTAGTATTTTAATGTGGTTGTAGTAATTTCCATTCTTTTAAAAGTGCGTAATTTTGTGCGCACTTTTGAAATTTATAATTTATTTACTTATCGGCGAATCTGTTTGACTGCATCTGCCTGGCTGCGTTTCTCTCTGATTCGATATTTTTGTAAATTTTTTAACGTACAATACCATCTCTATAGCCACCTGTCTGTCTTCTAGTACGTAATGTGCGATGGTAAAAATGAACAGCTGTTTCAGAATTATCGCTTCGAGAAAATAGTTTTACATAGGAACTTACCTGAATTCCTTAAAGGTAAAGTTTTCTAAAATACTGGATGGCAATTATATAATGTTACGAATTTTCGGGGCAACCCGCTATTCTGTGGCTTAAAATAGTTTAAAATTTGTATTCTACGTTTCAAATAGTTTAAGTTTGCTTTTTGTTGCATCAAAATTGGTCCACTAGAACCGGACATAAGGAGGTTTCTGTATTCCCCTTGTTTCTGTATGGGGTTTCTAGAAATCTCTGGAAATGTTCGTCCTATGACTTCGTTAGCCTCACTTTTGGGGACTTATTTTTGGCGGCAGATTTTGCGATATTTCGCTAAAAGTCGCCAAGCTCGGCGACATTTTGGTCATTTGGCGCGATTTTCCCTATGGGGGCCTGTAAAGCTGCTTTTGCTGCATTAAAATCACATAATAACCTAACATTTCTCTTCTATGGTGTAATCAAAATTTCGCGTTATGTAGAATCTTCGAGAAATAGACTTTTCTGGAAGCTGCTCGCAGCTTCTGCCTCCTCTTTAAATACCACCAGCGCACTGCTCCGAGAGTTCAGTGTGTGAGCGTTCAATGCCGATCCAGCGGCCGAGGTGAACGGCGCTTTGCTTTGTAGTAGATTAGAAGCGGTGTTTTCCGCTTGCGTTTTCGATGCTGATTTTAAAGTACTGTGTGTAAACCATTGATTGCTGAGTCTTCAGAGACTGTTAGTGTTATCCCTCGAATATTTCCAGTGAAATTCTACCCGTGGATGTGTTTTATTTTATGTGAGAATTACAGCATTTTGAAAGCTTCTGATTTAAGAGGACTGTTAAAAGCACATTACTGTTAGATTGTGCTTGTGAATATTTTACGGCTGATCGTTCTACGAAATTCTTGAAGAAATAAAGTTTGTGTTCCATCCTGACAAGTGGACTTTTTACTAGAACTTTCTACACCAGGAGTAATTATTCTGTAGATAATTGAATTCGATTAAGTACTACAATAATGTAACCATAAATAAGTTCTCCTAGTGGTAGACAATATGAATTTACTAATGAAAAGTTGATAGCGGCTTTTGAAAGTGATACAAAACGAATTGAAATTGATTAAGAGCTTTGTAAAATAACAGACATAAATAACAAGGAAAATAAATCATGTAAAACAGGTAGATTATAAAACACTTTCCAACACAACAGCCATTTTTGCTACCAAATTGGCGATGTAATGCCGTCAAATGTGGCGAATTTTTTGGAATAACTACAATAAAGCTGCATATAACTACGTACTTTTGTGAGATAATATAGTTTTTCCTTAAATGTTATTTCCCTCCTTTCAATGAAGAGTAAGCTGTTAGATAAACGTTTAAATACTTGCCCAGTGCTTGAAATACTTGAATGACTTTAAACCATCGTAGACTTTTATGAATTGGATTTATTTTCAGTGCTCCAGTTGAAAAACTGTAAATGCTACATGCACTGTTTTCAATGGAGAGGACCATTTTGTAATACGTAAATTTTGTTTTCTCCGAAATAAACTAATATCTCAAAATCGCTTTAAAGAACGATTTGACGTAGAGTGTAATGCATTGAAATTCCTTTGAGTGCATCTGTAAAGGAGATGTAATTGCTACATATACCATTTTCAACACGGTGCATTCTTCGGTACATAAGAGTAATATATGCACAGTTTTGTTGTATGTTATTCGGCAGTTAGAGCTTAGATGAATGGACAAACAAACAATCGGGAATCGTAATCACTTTACGATTTAAATGGAAAAGGTTAAAAATTACCACAAAATGATCATTCGGAGTAGTACAAAAGGTCTACCCTTCATCAGAAGTAAAAAAGTTCCATCATCCATACATGCATGAATGTTAGATCTGTAAAATTCTAAAGTTCTGACATTTCTGCTAGTGTGGGTAATGGAACTCTCTGCACTTGAGGTAGGGTGGGCCTTTTCTACCACCAGCGATCCTTGATTGAAATTTGAAGTTTTGTGAGCTATTTTACAAAGTTCTTAATAATTTTAAACTATTAAACACAAGTTTTTGAGTTTTCTTATTGATAAACGAATTATTCAGTAAGTAGTTAAATAGTCGGTACAGTATAACATACTTTAGAACTATAAAAATGTTCTCCTTTTTTAAAAGCATTTTAGGCGTATGATTATTTGTTTATTATATTATATTATGGTCGAAAGTAGACATATGTGTAATTTTTTGAGTGTAAAATTTAAAGTTCAAACCAGTATTAAAAATTACATCTGGTTTTAAATGTTTGCTAAAACACTGTTTCGGAATTAATGTTTAATGTGTAAAATCACTAATTATGATAGGACCATTTTGCATATTAAAGTTTGGTCAAACGATACTACCAACATTTCATTAGAATTACTCGAAATATATGCGTCAGAAAATTAAAGTTTAGTAGTAATACGAAATTAACTATTATTACGTAATGTATATTTATCTATAAGTAAAAAATTAGATTTACAACTATGAACTGATTAATATTTAAGGCATTGCCTGACTGAATAGAAAAATAATAAAGAAAATTTTAATAAGTAATTTCCTGTAGTGCCCTTTTTACAGTCTTCTTTTGATGCCATTGGTTAGAATAACACGAAAGTTATGTAATGCATTGTTAATTACACAACTTAACATGTGTAATTCATTTCTCTCGTATGGAAGTTTAACATGATTGTTGAAACACATAATCAAGCAGGAATTAAAAAAAATAGCTCTTATTATTTATTCATTCTGTCTTGGTTTATCTTTTAAATTATTTTAGTTTACTTATTTATTTTATTTTAATATGAAAGTTCCATAACAATTCTACATTTTTATATACTAAGTTTTTTCAATAATAATGTTTTCCTAGTTACCTAAATATTTTGAATAAATATCATTTATTATTCTTCGTGATGCTTTGCTATTACACAAAATGTCCAAGAAAGAATACATAGAATTGAACTAATTTTATTATCTCCTCCAAACCTCTGGTATCATTAATGTAAAGAACTTAACGAACAATACTTGAATTTATAAATTGATAATTTATTCGGATTTGTTATGGTTATAAGTTTAAAGCCAAACGAAACAGTAAAAATACAGTAAATATATATCTTTTAACGTAATTCTCATTTAAAGTAGAAAATAAAATCTCAACCAAAAGGGCGCGCGTTGTAGTTTTAATTGGCTTATAGAGAAAAAAATAGTAATAATAAAAAAGAAATACTCTCATATTTCAAATGAGCACTAAAATGCTATACATTAAAAGCATATCATATTCCATGCCTCATCCATATTTGTCTTCCTTCGCCTATTATGTTGGGAAGGGTATCATAATCCCTTTGTGTGTCATATTTGCCTTTTTTTTACCGTAAAATACACCTTCAGTAATGAAATATACATTAAAAATGTAAACAAAAACTGTTTTATAATCTTCGTCTTGGATATTCCAACTATACTTCAATTATTCCAACTGTACCTCACCTGTCACGAATATAGAAGACGACTTTACAGATGCTCAATTTTCAGAGTAGAGTGATATATCTATAGTAAGATAGGCCGAAAAAATATTTTTTTTTTCTATTCTCAATAGTGGGTAGTTCAGAAAATATGCCATCGGTGGCACAGAGTTCACAGGAAAATTTTAACTTTTCGGGACGATTTCTTTTTCCGCAAATGCGTTGAAATTTCAGGCAAATGTGTTTTTTATATTTATGTACAGGGTGGCCATAATTAAACTGCAAGTGTTCAAGGGGTGCTGGAGAGAAAACTACCAGGAATATTTCAGTGAAACTTGGTATCTACACGTTTCAGAACATGCGCAAGTCAAATATACAATTAAAAAAATCGCCATTTTTCACCCGATAGATGGCGCTATATCGTGTTTCAATGCTTATAGACGTCATATATGCAAATTTTATGCCTATCGAACAGTGTATAAGCAAGACCACATTGAGTAATGGTCAATCATGTCTCTGAATAAGAAGGAACGTGCATTCTTAGTGAAGATATTCTATCAGAATTGTAGCAATTATTCAGCTACTCTGAAAGAATACCGTCGTATGAAACGATTAAGAAGAGGTCCAATGAGTATCAAGGAGAATAAATAATAGTTTAATTGTTTTCCAAAGCGTCTTTATGAATTGTTTAATTTGTGATCTTAATTTACGTTAATTTTTGATTACATGTTACTTCAAAAATTTAATTACTGAAGCAAATTGTATGGAATTTTGATAAACTGTAAAGGATGTTTTATAGTGTTTATATGCCTGTTAGAATGTCACTATGATCTGTCTATCGGTTTTGGAAGTTGTATATGCCACCGGTGAGCTTTGAAATACGGTACAGCGCCATCTATCGGGTGAAAATGACGATTTTTTATTTTTTCATATTTGACTTGCGCATGTTCTGAAACGTGTAGATACCAAATTTCACTGGAATATTCTCGTTGGTTTTCTCTCCAGCACCCCTTGAACACTTGTAGTTTAATTATGGCCACCCTGTATAAGAAAACGATGAGTAGTGCGAAAAAAGTACCACTAGTGGGACTAACTTCACTAAAAACTTTGAAATATGCAGGATAACGGCCACAATGCAGCAGTAGCTGCATCACGGATTGAACGTTTTCTCCGTAAAAACATAGTTAGGTTAATATTCCTGAAGTCAGAGCGGTTGTAAACCCCGTTAACACAGGAAAAAAAAAAGAAACTGCTGTTCCTTGTCTTAAAAAAGTGGAACAAAGAACTTTAATATTTAGTGTGCGTTTTTTCTTTTTTTTCATATGAATGAGCTTTTATTTTGACATATGACGAATAAAGTAGACAGAGAAACTACTGGACCTAAGACTTTTAAGGCCTAATCGGAGCCAAGCTGACTAAATGCGAATTGTGTTGCATTGACATCTTAAATGAATAATTCTAAAGACTTAAGCATGGATCAAAAAGAAATGTTTGGCATTTATGAGACAGTTTCAACGAGAATGTACACTTCTTCCGCCCCTTTTCAGAACTTCAAAACAGAAATCCGGAGCGGGGACATCATGATTCTAGCGGCCCTGCTTGTGCACTCCGAAAGAGGCCTACGGACGTTTCCTCATTGGTTAGATTTGACCGTTAGATGACGTATCTAAGTGCTGGAACCAATAAGTGAGCATCCGTAGGGCTCTTTGGAGGACTCATCGGAGTGCACAAGCAGGCCCTGTAGAATCACGATGGCCCCGGACAGGGCCAATTATGTAATAATAGCTGGATCACAACTGCCAATAGAATTTTACGCTTTTGGGTTAGTACCTCAACACCAAACGAAGATCTAAGATATCTCCTGAAGTACCCAGTGTATGCGCCAGTGAAGAAAAAGCCAGATTATGCGGATGGACATTGACGCTTGTGGAACTGGAAGATATTTCAATTTTCAACTTTCCTCCCTAATAGGTTCAAGAAGACAATGCATTAAAAGATTGAGACAAATGTATACTGTGACAATCCTGAGAATTTAACATTAATAAGGGCAACTATCGAAAATTAAGATGTTAGAGCACTAGCATGGTAAAAAAAAATGCCTCCATTGAAAGAAGAAAGAGATCATCCGAGTGCGAGAGATTAAGGATCCAAAACTGAACTTAAATGCAACAGAATACTACGACTGCAGTCACTGATTCTCAACCGATATCAGCGAGCACGAAATTTTGTGTGCGAGTCCAATAACACAAAATTTCGTGAGAACGAAGAAATATATCATCAGGATCGAAAAGTTGATTTATAAGAAGCTACAGTCTGCTTTCCATGCATTCAGTGAAAAGCACGATTAATCTAGTGTCAGAAGTAGCAATGAAGGTATGTGACTTTGAGGGAAAAGATGCTTTCATAAGAACGAAACAACACTGAAGTAAAAAAAAATAAATAAATAGAAACAAACATTCAATTTGAGAAAAGATTTTGTCTCCTAAAAATGCAAAGCATTCTAAATAAAAAACTTCTGGTGAAAGGTCGGGAAAACTCGCTATAGAGCCACCTTCCCTTGGTGAATTCTGGATTGTTTTACAGTGGTTTTCAATGCGCAAAAACTGGTATACCGCATATTTTAAACTTTAAAAAGCTGCCTTATAATGCATGATTCATCTAAAGAAAATAAAGAAAATGCAGAGCATTTGACACTTTATATGCATGCATATTTTATTTTTGCATATAAATAAGGGGAAAAAGAGATTTTAAAAATTTTGAATTGTTAAAATGTGAAAAACAAGAATTTTGATTGATATTTCTTCGGATTTGCGGAAATTAAGTAATCCTAGGTGCTTCATTTATGTAAACTTAATGAGTCCAATGGAACATTCTCTGAATCATGCATCATCAAATTTTTTCACAAAAAAACTTGAAGTATGCAGAAAACCATGACATGAAATTTGTCTTGGTTTTAAATTTTTAATTGTAAATGCCCGATTACGGTAAGTTAATTTTTCTCCCCAATAAAACATTATGAAAATACAGGTTAACGTTAAAAATCATGTACCATGTAGTTCATTTACGATAATCCTTAATGATGTTAAATGACTTTAAATTGCAAAGGGCGATATGGAGTAATGTTACGAAGATTTCTTCGATGGCCAGGAAGAAAATAACGAAGAACGAATGAATAGGAAATTTTGGGGACACGATCACTGATCCGGTTGGGTTCATAAAGAAGCAAAAGACAGACCCTGGAAATGAAATTTTCGTTCATGAACTTTAGTGCCTGTGTATTTTCTTAATTTTTGCAACTATTCAAGTTTTCTTTTCATTATGGGTGCCGTTATTTTTAGTGCTATCTGCGTCATTAACTACCAATGTGGAATTGTTTTACCGCATTTTCTGAAATAAACCATTACATCATTAAGTATTCGTCATCTAACCCTACAAAAGTAGCCCACTGGGTAAGATGACCTTCTTAAAATTATTTCACCATTTTCCAAGAGTTGGTGAAATCTTTGTAATTTTTTTGATGGAAACACAAAGGTTCATGTAAGTCTTTCAGTATGTTTCCTGTTTTTAAGCCACTTACAAGATTCAGGAAAAAATATTTGAAGTGAAGATCGTCATCTTACGCCACTTCATTAAATACATCGCTTACGTAAAATTAAAAAATAAATAATCTATTTTAACACTTGCGGTATGCCATTATTTAAAAAATAAATTAATCTAGATATTTCTTCTTTGAAGATAAGTTAAACAAGGCAGAATGAATCATCGTGTTACATTTATTTTTCTTCTCTCTGTAAAAAAATATATTTGCTTTTACGCTGTTCTTTTCAATTTTCACGTCACTGTGTTTAGATAAGAAAAATATTTGCATCCGTTAATAGAAATACTGTTTACTTTTCAAAATATTCCGCGGTTTTAAAAGACCAAATTAATAAAAAGCAATACTGCAATGTTCTTCAAGCCTTTTCAAGTATATAATACATTAGTGAGTAAATGAAAAAAAATACCATTTTCCTTTTCAAAATTTAATTTATTCGGAAAACGAAGGAGGAATTCTTCAAATAGCAAAAGAGCATAGGCATTAGTATGTCTCCACTTTGAAATTCAATCTTTTTCTAAACAAAACAGTTTGCCTTCAATTTTATAGTTCAAACGAAAGCTATTTTTCTTTCACATAAATAGAATAGTGCAGAATCAAAGTATGTACAAGAGAAATACTCTTTCAACAAAAGTTGAATTATGTAATTTATAAATGAAGTAAAAATGAGTTCGGAAAAATAAAAGGGGACTTTGGTTTATCTGTGAAAATGCCAACCGTCATGAACCGCAATCGAGTTGTAAAAATAAAAAATAAAAAACATGAATAAACTTATTCAAAGTTCAATTTTCTTTTGATCAAAACTAGCAAATATGGGTACTTAATTATTTCTCTGTTACAACAAACGATGCTGTTTTATAAAAAAAATGCTCGTTATTACGTTAAATTTAGTTTTTGCTGACTTCGAAATATACTCCACATCTGTGCCGAGAATTTTACAGTAGTTATAAACATTAAATGTTGCAATTTTAAATAATTTTTATAAATGATCTTATAGATGAAATTAAATATTTTTTTTCTGACTTGAATATTCATGGCTTTTAAATTTTGCACTTAATTCTGATATAGGGGAAGGTGGCCCAAAATAAACTTAGACGGCAAAACGATCCACATATGCTTTCTTAGATACAGACAGCGTATCTAGCACATAACACATAAACTAGTTGTTCCAGGTCAAGAAGAAGCAATGTATGTACTTAAGCAATCGGTGTATTACGTGCCTGAATAGAATTCTTAAAAAAAGGGTTTTATCGTATCACTTACAGGGTAAGCATTAACTTTCCTACTTATTTATAAATACAATCTTTAATGGACAGAAATATGACTTGGTTTACTGAAGAGAGTACGTTTTTAGATGTGAGTTACGTTTGCTAAATTTGTTATGTTTCTCTGTTCCAGCAATACGACCTAAATTTGGAAGCTGTATTGATGAGTAAAATTATCTCTAGGTTGCAGAAACTCTTGTGCTGGGTTCTAGGTGTCATAGGAGCCCTTCAACCGTTATCAAAATGCGTGACTCTCCATTACGTTATAATAATTTATTCCTGCATTTGCAGGCTATATTTTTTAATTATAATTTTAAGATATTCTATTTTAGTGTTTGTAAAAGTTTTTTATTTTGAAATTTTCATAATCATGCATACTGTATGATTGTAAAATTTATTTTATTTCATTATGTATATTGTCATAATTACATTTATATCTTGTATTTTGCGGATAAAAAACAATTTATAATTATTTTCATGTGAAGAATAATTTTGCCCTTGGGTTGAGGGTAAAATGATCCTTTAGATTACTACACTTGCTAAGTTTGTTATGTTTCACTTGCTAAATTAGTATTTTTTTTATTACTTAAACATTTATGTTATTTGATGTTGTAAGTTTCAGCTTTAAGGGGTATCACTTTGGGCTACCTTCCCCTAAATTTCGGTTCGGATCTTCAATAAAGTATTGATATAGAATCTCTTTATTACACAAATTCTGTTCATATTATCTACGAAGAGACTTATTTCTAAAAATACACGACTTCACAGATTGCAGAAACAGTTCATTCTGGAATTGTTTTCAGTATAGATTGAAAATCTCCTGTAATATATAAAAGATTACAAAGAATTATACAAAAATTTACTTACAATGAGAAACAGCAACCACAGCAAGCTTCAAACAGTTCTTGAAACTATCACATATAGCAAGTGGTGTCTCATTTGAAGATAGCTGAAATGAAACTAAATTCCTGTGGTGGAATATTTTTTAAAAAAATTGTTTACATCTTTCAGAATTATAGTTAGGTTAAAACAATTTGTAGAAGTATAAGTGGTGAAAAACTGTTTCGCCATTCTTGAGGTAAAGTGTTGACAACATGAAAGGAGAAGATAATGGAAATTGCCTGCTGAAATCATATGTGAAATGAGAAGAATGTCTTCAAACACAGGTTGAAACAATATAATTTTATAGAAGTATGACAAGTAAAGATATGCACTTGCACTTCACTTAAATTAAAGAATGACCTTCAAATAAGAAATAATTAGATTTAAATGCACTGTTTATAGACACAATTTTTCGAAATAATTTAAGGTATGACAAAACTCTCCCGACCAATATGAGCATTTAGCGCTATGTTAAACATTTTCCTTTATATAAGTTCATTATGTAGATTTATGTTTGAAAAAGCCATTGCTCAAATTTAAGATCATAACTTGATTTGTATCACTAATTGTCGAAATTCTATAAATGATGAAAGAATGTAGAGCTTAACATTTTGATTTTGCAACTTGATTATAAGATTAAATTTCCAATTTCATTTTACTCATAAATGTGGTGTACATTCACTTCTGTTGATGTCTGCACATGAAAAATGTTTTCGAAAATTGGTCGGAGGTGAAATGAACAGTGTTGTGATAATTTCCTTCGTAGGAGCAAGAAACTAACAGGCTGAATTTTTCAACAATGAACAAGTTCATATTATAAAAATGCGAAGAGAGCGTAAGCGTATCTCAGGAATTACTTTTTTCTATATTTTGTTATTTTTTTCCTTCAACTTTCCTAAACTGTTGACAATTTCGACATTATGGCATTCTCTTTAGAAAACTTGTTTTTTTTTATGTAGAAATTTACTTGTTATTAGAAAGAATACCTTGGTTTTATTATGACTTGGTTCGTGAGTGTAATCCCATAGCCCATAACCTTAGAATGACTGCTCAAAAAATGTCTTTTACTGAACTGAGCAAAGTTTTAGTTGATACTGCTTTAATCGAATAATTTCGATGCATGTACAAAATAATACTTTGAATGTATTGTTTCGTTGTTTCAACAAAACGTCATAAAAAGGTTTTTTGAAGCATCAAAAGCATCAAAATAGCATCAAAACTATTTATTTTGAATTTAAAGAATATTTTTTTCAGTGTATAAGATACACCTTTTTAGAATGATCAAACTTTAGTCAAAATACTCAACATGTACACGAAAATTTCAAAATGCATCACATATACAAAAATTTCAAAATACGTCACATACACAAAGTTTCCGAACAATTAAAACTTTCACTGTGGAACAAAATGTATAGTACTTTGTACTATGTACCTACAGTACTTACAGTACTTTTGACTATGCTCTTACCATATTTGCCAGTAGTATTCCCTAGTAGTGTCACTAATTAATTTTTTTTTCGTTCATGATTCATTAGCTACAGAAAAAACGGTTCATTAAAAAATATATATATTTTTTTATGCACAAGACATCTATTTTTTACAAGAAAAAGCATTTAACAAAATACTGGTCTTAAACTGTAAAATTAATAAGAACTCTGTATAATAACACACTTAAATGTACTTATCAGCAATATGGTCATTTCGAACGATAGAAAAGGTCTGGACTTCGTGAGCTGTAAAGAAGCTCAAGCCGCAAGCGACAGCTATTCTTTCCAATTATAACTTTAAATCATATTCTTACCACACTAAACACATTTTAGAAAACTGATTATTTTAAAAGTGAAGACATTTCTGTTAAATAGAAATCTATTTAGATAACCCCACATGTTTAGATACTTGATTAAATAATTCAAATGGCATGACTAAATAAGACTAAATACTTTGGAAATGTAAAAATTTTCGTAGTTTTTCCTTGAAAAATAAAACTGCAGAATGCAACAGAAATTGATTTCTGGAGAAGAATTTGAGCATATTTGGAAACATTCCAGGAAAAAAAGAAGAAAAAGAAAAACTTACACAATTCATTCCTTACTCTGTTACATGTTAAAAATTTTGACGTTTTAAATTTAAAAGAATGTACTTCGCTTGAGGATTTAAACACGAAATATATCAAGAGTGCCACACAAATGACTCATTATTTTTTCTTTTTATTATCCAATGATGTTATTCTCCAGTTGATTATCTAAAGCAATGCAATGACGTAGAGTTATTACCTCAGTTAAAGAGCTAACACACATAGTTTCTATAAGACATCGAACTGATGATATAAGTAAATCCTTAATTTTTTTAGCAATCTTTAGGAATAGATGTGCATTATTCGTGAAATTTATGTCGGAAATATAACAATCTCTCCTGATATCTCGAAAAACTGGAGAGTGGTGCAAAAAGGCTTGCACTTCAAAGGTTAGGATGAACAAGTCAACATGAAATAAAAATGAAATTACAGTTATGCAATTTAAAAAGAGTGTATCACTATCATCACATGTTTCTTGATGGAGATAGTGCACTGACATTCTTGGCCGTTTGTGGTTCACCGCATTCTTCCTGGAAATTCTCTATGCATTATACCAGATTTATGGCACTAATGTTTATGCCGCAAGTTGAAGTTCATGTGTTGCCGAGGATATAATTTGCCTCAAGTCTAACCTCGTAAAGCCTTGTTGACGCTGTGATGACGTCCGCGTGTGTCACCTAGTGAGAGATAACACTTCTGGTCAATATATGACTTCATCTAGAGGTGACAGTTTAACTTGTCTGTGACTATTAAAATTCGTTCTCACTTTATGGAAAAGTTCTTGATAGCGAATTTTGAAGCATAAAGCTTCGTATTGTTTGGAAGCGATTTGCTTCTGTCTGTCTGATAAAAAAACTCTTGCTGTAATTTTCCATGAAAGTATTTTTTTTGTTGTTGTTGTTCGAACCATCATTTCATGTTTACCATAATCTCCCTTTGCCATTTTCCTAAGTCCTTTGGATGATGTTTACCCTCACCTCCCTTTAATAAACTGAATGCGGAATTGTCTTCAGAAGAAGCATCAGGTAAATATTCAGGCATTTCATTAAATTCAATCTTCTTCTTGTTGTTTCGGATTTTTTTCATTGCAAAATGAACAGCAGTTAGACATGTCTAAAAGCTTAGTCCTAGTGAAACTCAAATTTATCAATGTTCTCTCTGTATAAAAGCTGGATTTTCTTTTTAGAATATGCTTCTAAATATTGAGCTGCTGGAAGAGTAAATTAATATTGGCCTTTTTATTTTTTCCTGAAGCAAAATTTTGTAACCATGATGAAATCCTTTGCGAATTTATCAGTACAGTGATGCAGTCACTTCGTACGTTCATTTTTGTCAGTTAAGCAATGAAAATCTGTTTTATCACTTAAATACATGTCACATTGAATGTTACATTGAATTGACCTTTTTCAGAAATAGTAAACTAGAAAATTTAGACCAAAAACTAAACAGACAGTCTTCAAATGTATAATGAGCTAAAAGTTTCAGGAATTGCTCTTGGACATGGGCAAAGGGAATTTTATAAAATCTCCTGAATCTCGATGTCAGATTTCATCCAAAATAGCAAATCAAGTAAAGTCGATGAAGAATTTTACTTTGTTTGACTTTTTTCGAAATATTACTATCGAAAATTGAGTATTTTCCGCTCTTAATAAAATCATTGCATCAGAGAGGATGCATGATACCACTGAATTTCTTCCAGGAGGTCTCGTACAGAAATTATCTGGCATTTTTATATCAAATGGAAGACGAAGAAAAAAAATCCCCCATGGAAGTTCAATAATTATCATAATCATTACCTTGAACACCTGTTTGTGAAAAAAAAAGTGACCATAGATGCACAACTCAGGAATATAATCTATTTAGATCACAGTGAAGGCTTTCACACTATCAATGAGTGGCGTGTTGCTTGACATAAATGATAATTTTTCCCAACTTGTGGAGCAAAGGTAGAGTTGAGACATTTTTTTATCGACACAGATTTCATTTGAGATCTGTTTAAAATTATAAACTTTTAATAGTTAAAAAAATATTTTTTTTAAAGTAAAATTAAACCTACAAGAATTTTAATACAAATTCGAATGGTATAAAAAAATGTTTCTGTTGTTTAAAGTATGTTTATGTTCTGGCCGTCCGGGTTGTGTAGTGGCTAAAGAACTATTCTAATGCATTACGGGTACGGGTTTGACTCCCGACACATTCTTTGCTGACATTCCGTCTTTCCCTTCATACGAAACCGCATTGATCCACCTATTAGAGGCCTGCATGGCTAATATTTCCGGCCTAAGTAGTAGCTATTGTCTATAAATGGCATGTGCCCGCCATTTAAAAATAATGGCGGCCTTGTTCCTTTCTGAAGGTATTCCCAATTTATAAATAATCTTATTAAATATTGTTTATGGTTAAAATGTAATTCAAACGTCTTTAATTGATAAACTACTGACTTATTGAGCTTGTACTGACACACATTAAAACGTATCTTATATGGAGAAAATTGAAATAGTACTTTGAATATGTAATTCAATATTTGAAAAAAGAACTTATAAGAACATTTCACATTTTTAAAATACAGAAAGCAACACTATTTTACTGTCATCTTTATTCAAATAAACGAAGGTAGGAGTAAAAATTATAGGAATAAAATGCATGATTTCAAAAATAATAATAATTGTAATTTTTGTCTGCCCATGTGCCCATAATAACATAGCTAAGCAAATGCATGAAAAAACAATAATAAGGGTTGTAATTACGGAAAATTGATGTCAAGCTAAGTGTTTTTTAATCTTACAAAGACTGGCTAGGATATATGGTTCTTATAGTAATGACCATAATGAAAGAAAGTCATGTCTCACGGAAATCGTTTTTACAGAACTAGAAATGCTGAAATGAATAATTTTTGAGTGTATTTTTTATCTTTTAAATAAATCACGCGGAACGACTTTCATGTGCACTTGGATGTATTATATTAAGATTTACACCGAAAATATTCATTTATTTAGTGAGAAAAAGAACATTTTACATTCTATTGATAGATTAAATAGTTTTTTTTTCTTTAAAATAAGGCATTTCTGTCTGAATCCTATAAGCATCAGAATGTAGTTTTCATTTACTTTTATAAACTGAAGCTGAAGGGAAAGGCGTGAAAACATTTATTCAATTTAGTTGATTCTAAATGTAAGCTTAGCTAAATCTAAAACAGATTTTTTTAAATTCGTTAGATTCATAAAGTACTAGAGATATATAATTTTGGATTACGATCACATTGGTAAAATGTCTGACGGAAAATCCTTAAATACCGCGCTCTATAACTGAAAGGAAAAAAAAATACTGGATTTAATTTTTCTTAAGGTCCGCGGTTTTATGTATACACTTCTTCACATAATTTGAAATAACTCAAGCTGTCTTTTCACTAAAATTACGAGCATTGGACTATAATAAAAATTCACTTTTAGTTAAACTTCTAATATTTATAATTTATAAGGCAAAATGTACATTGCAGCTGATGGTGGACAATGATCAGTAATACATGCCAAATAATTGACGAAAGGAAATAGACCTATAAAACATTAACCAGTACAGAAAAAGGAATACGTCAATGGCATGCAGATAACTATTTGAATCGAATATATTCAGTACAAAAAGCTTGTCATAAAAATATCAGTAAACATGAAAAGTTTGAAATACCCAGTATTTTTCAGTAAAAATAATAATTTTAATTATCAACTGTAATTGCGTGCTTATTGCGGAAAAATATTACTCTTGTAAAAACATCATTTTAAATAACATTAGATGGCTAATATTTAAAAATTTAAAAATGCGATTATTAACATTTAATATCATAATGCTACTGTGATGTGTTAATGTTATTGTAATATTATTATGATGCATGCGTCGATCGTTTTTCAATGAGTTTGTCGTTTTAATTCATTATTTCTGGAATTCACGAAAACAGTGAGCAAAATAAAATGGTTTAATGCTATTTTTAAGTGATTTAGCAACTTATAGCCGCAAAGAACATTTGCTGACTTGACGTCAACTATCCCTGGCAGTGAAGAGTTCAATAATCTAGAAATTGTAAACCAAATCCACATGATATACACTCTTTTACTGCCAGACCATATTTTTCAAAAAAGTTCTTTTTTATGTTCCAAAATTACCCTTTTATTGATGCTTCTTTTGGCAGCTGTTCAACTCATATTAATTCATATCAATATCAAGCTGAGCGATGAGAATAATTATGTAATCATGTTCTCTTGCTCGCGATTAAGTTTTCTTCTTTTGTGAGTACTTGATAACAACCATCTTATCTGGAGAATTTATTCAAAAGTTAATTTGCTAAAAGTATTCTTCACAGAATATTCCCACATGGAAAGTTCTGAGAAAAGCAAATTTGTTAATTTGCCAAATGCGTCAAGCAGTTTTTGTTTGAATAATGAATTAGGCGAGAGAGCATCGATTCGCGAAAAGGAATTTCTCTGGAAATTAGGAACAGGGAATTTCACCTGTGGTTCCTGGTTTTGGTCTTATTGTTTGATTAGCATTTACTCCAGGAAATGTGTCTTACCCAATTGAATGCAGGATGCTTGGGATTATCAGTGATACGATAAATTATAAAAGAAAGTGGCCCAAATAATAAAAAGGAAATAAAGAATGAGAAACGTTCGACCAAAATTAGTATAAACGTTCCTTTTTGAATGATAAATAATGTTTTTACATTGCGTTATGGTTTATATAAAATAATGGTTTTGTTTAATAGTAACTACGAGTTCGTATTCGTCGCTCTTCATTATTATCATTTTTTTTTTTTTAGTTCCTTGTACGGAGTATAAGGAAGTAATGTGATCCAGAAAAATTTCGGGTGTCAAATTTCGAATAACAAACCTATTTTGACTACCTCTAAATTTACTTTTAAGAATTTTTGCGATACATCTCATCGTACGGTTGCATGCACGTTCATATAAATGTGTCTGCCACTCATTTTGAGCGAATGACAATTTTAGGTACATTCACCCATTATCTTTCTACCCTATAGTTAGGTAATGGTCCGACCACGGTCACGTGCCTGCCACAAGAATTACGCACAAGAATTTTTGGACAGTTATTTTGGACAGTTTGAATTCTGGACAGTTTATTTACAAGATCAGCCAAAAGAATTTCAATACATTAACGCCTATGGACATCTTCAATATATTAAATCTGCTGTCAGTCATTGTTTGGTCCTTTCCCAAAAGTCCCGCCGTTTGTCGTCGACCTTAGCGATATTTGCCGAAGTATCTCCAGATTTGGCGATAGTCAGTCATTTGGTCCATGCACAAAATATCGCCATTTGACAGCGTCCTTGGCGAGTTCTGGCAAAATATCCTAAATTTGGCGATAGTCAGTCATTGTTTGGTCCATACTTAAGATCTTGCCATATGTCGTCGACTTTGGCGACTTTCGCCGAAATATCGCAAAATTTGGGGGCCAAACATTATTTCGTATTTTGCATAACTCTAAAACTTTAACCCGCAGAATTTTGAATTTTTGTGTTTAGAGCTATTGTAATATCTAATTGTTTTCATTATCTTTTTTGACTGCAATCGACTGAGTAATTCATTTACAGAGTCAGCCAAATGACTTTAAATACATTAAGGTGTATGGATGTATTCAATTCATTGAAAGTCTGTGGTCAATCACTACTGTGGCTATCCCCAAAATCTTGCAAACTATCTGATGGCTGTCGGCTTTAGGTAAAATATCGCCAAATAAAGTGTCAGAAGGAAATCTTTCAAACTGAACTCAGCTTGGCGAGATCGAAGTATTTGGTTAGAAATCGCTAAACCTTAGTATAGCTGCGGATTTTACCTCTTTCAATTAAAATACGTTTAGGTGAAATGCGCCTTAAATACTTTTGGTTTAACAGACGCGCAATGAAGTCATGTGTTGTCCACATGAGATTTTTTTCTACTGTAGCAGTAAACGTTTACATGCAAAATCATGCATAACCACCTATCATTTTTCCTTAAAGATATCTCTGAGATCTTGTATCAAATTTCAGCCTGTCATCATACAACACTTCATTAACGTATGGGGCACATTTTGCTAATTGGGAATTTTTTTGTACAGGGATCGTATGCAAATTTTAAAAGTGTAGTTTTTTTAAAAACAGCGAGAGGTAATTTCGTAGCGTAATCTTTTTTCCCGACCTTATTTTGGACATTTTTTTCAATTTACACTGCCCACTTATATCTCTAATAAATAAAGCATTAAAGCTCGTTACTTCCTTTTTTGAACACCTTGTATATTCTTTTAATCATCTATGGGTATAATGTTCTTTCAAATGCAACTAAATGCCACAAACACACTTTAAAATAAAAATTTCAGTAAAAAATTTTATCAATGTATCTTATGTGAATAGTTTCACGTTCCGTGTATCAGAAAATAATATAATATTTTTTTTACCATTTTCTCTTATTTGCCTGTGTCATTTCACGTGCACTTTCAATTCGCAAAGTCATTTGTTTATTAGATAACATTCAAAAGTATTTCGAAATTCCTGAAGAAAATAGTTTTACTTTTTTAGAGTATCTGAAAACTCTTCATTAATTCTAGAGAAAACTTCCCCGAAATAATGAAGAATTTCAAGGAGAGATTCTGAAGGTGCTTTTTTTCCCGCATTGCTGATAAATGTACTCCATTGTTTAAAGATAGCAGATGAACAGTTAAAGCATTTAAGATTGCCGATTTATTTCAAATCATTGTTACTTCTGTTTTTGAAGGACACAGTTTTTGGAAAGAGTCCTTACAGTTAAGGGAAGCTTAAAGAATTTCCTTTAGGAACACTACTCTGCAGTAATGGTGAATATATTAAATTTGGGTTCGAGGGCATGTTATAAAATTTTTAAAATGTCTTTATATTAATGATTATGTCATTAATTTTACTTGGAAAGTAGCTGCTACTTTCTTTTGAATATCATTAAAATTTAATTATATTTTTACGCTGCTCTTAAGTAATGATGAATAATATTATACTTGGGTCCATGTGCATGTTATATAAATTTTAAAATATCCTTATATGAATGGATTTTGTAATTAATGTTACTATTAAAGTATCTGTTTTTTTCCCTTTTGAGCGGTATTAGAGTTTAATTATATTTTCAGTGTTTGATTTAAAAAAAGAAATAATTTTCAATTCAAAAGTTCAAGTATTTCCATTTTTTTTTCAAAAGGGATGCGTCATTTTAATAAAAGACTGTTAGAAGAATTTCATGAACAAGAATTTCATGAACAGAAAAAAAAGACGTCCCTTTCTTTAAACTTAAGCAATGTCAAGATATCATTTACAGGGTGTCTCAACGCTAGCATTACAAATTTCTATCGAAAGCAGAATCCGCATAGGTGACACAGAGTTTCGCAAACTTTGTCTTGATGCATTTGCTAATAATCGCTATATTCCATAAGCAATGGGCTTATGCTTCGTTTGCCACAGGAATTTAAAAAAAAAAGATTAATAAACTGTAAATTTTAGATCCCTTAAAAAAATTCTAATAGAAATGTTCACTTACTTTAATACCATTTTCATAGTGATAATTATTTGATGTATGAATACGACAATCCTACTCCTCTACGTTCCTATGTGATTCTGACATGTTTGTATGTATACAACACCTCCAGGATATTTGTAACCCTAATGCTGGGACATAACGTATTTCTTGAAAACACTCAAGTTCAAGTCGTGAAGTTTAAGGGAAAAAAAAAAACTGAACTCTCAATTGTAATGTATATTAATCGTGGTTCTGCTCGAAAGCTGAGTTTCTTTTTAACCAATTACAATGAAATGAACCAATAAAGGTTCTAATATTTTGCAATTCTTAGATCCGTGGCAATTTCTAGAGTACAAAAATAACGTTTTGCAGCAAATTACGGAATCTCAGCGAAATCTTATTAGCATTTTTATATTGGATGATCATTAAAAGTAAAATTTTGTGTTAGGGTAATTACGGGATATATGGACCAGCCATATATTTAGTTAATGCGCCTCTCAATATATGGCGCAACTATCTCAGAGAGACACTAAAAGAGATTTCATAAGGAGTGTTACTTTTTGCTACTCAAGAAACACAATTTTTCAGCTAATTATCATTGTTGCTGTTGGTGAGTCTAATAATTTTTACATTTGGTTATAATTCTACAGTTAGAGTTATGTTTTATATGTGATCTATCTAGTTTTGATGATGTAATTTCGGGGAACATGTAGACTCCCAAATAACCTAAAATGGAAACGTGAAAACCACTCTTGTCATTCGGTGATTGGGAGAGATGGACCACGTCTAGGCTGAAGAGATGGACCAGGTTTTGCGTTAATCTTGAGTCATAGCACATAAAAACAATTTCATATATATTAAATGTCAGAGTAATTCATGCAAATTTAATAAATTAATTAAAATTAATTTAATTGCAAGTAAGTTAATTTTAATCTTCATGTAATGAAAACAAACATTTATAAATTTAATATACGTACAACTTTTTCATTATTTTATGGTGGTCCATCTTTCCTATTCATATGGTCCCTTTCACCTTTTAAAATCCTACCCTTTTCACCCTTTTAAATCATAAAAATAATTCCTTTACATATATGATCTTCTGCATCACTAATTTTGTAAGAAATGCCATCCACTATATGTATATACTGTGAAAAGTAAAATATTTATAAATGTGAGGCTTTTACAGAACGAAGAAGAAACGTGGTAAATCTCTCCCGGAGTTGCCCTATATATATGAGAGAATATATATATTGAATGAGAGAAAGCGTTAGTTTACACATAAGCAGAGTTGGAAAAAAAATGCAGGAATGTAATTCTGAGTTTGGAAAGCATTATTTTTTAAGCTATTATAAATATTGATAATGATTATTAGATTAAGGAATTTGATATTCTGAAACATTTTTTTTTTACTTAAAAATTTAATTATTTGATTCTTTAAAAGTGATGTGAAAATCCTATCTTTATATAAAGAATTAGGACATGTTAATAAATTATTCAAATTTAGTGGAAAATATTTGTGTAAAAATACAAGAACACATTCAATTCTTTTGTTTACATCATTCTGCAAGGAATGTATTTATATATGTACATAAATAAACATAAGCTGATTCAGTATCATTTTCTTTAAAAATTCGCTGCATTTTTAATACATTTTAGAAGTAGATATGAAAGTTGAAAAACGTGAATAAATGAATTTATACATAAACTTACATTCTAATGTGCATTGTGAAGCCGATATTGATAAGAAACTTTTTATGCATTTTTTGAGATTACCCTGAAAGATTTTCGTCTGCTGCGAGAGATTTAGCTAGTACAACACATAAATCTAAATACCGAATAATTCAAATATTCAAATAATTGAATGGAAATTCAAATTTAATATTATTATGAGTTAACATAAACTATGAAAAGTGCTTTGAAATGTGAGCAGCATTTTTATTTCATGTTATTTGTGATAAGTTTGTGGCATAACTTTATTTGTACTTTATACATTACGTCCACTAAAATACTTATTCACCCTCTTAACTTGGATACTTTCTGTATGGAATTTGTGAGTCTATCCATTATTTTCTAGGAAAGTTCCTGGATATTTTACAGTATGATTTTGAACCCATTCCAGATGAGAGACTTAGCACTCCGATCGGCATCCCAAGAGGTATTGTTTGAACTTCAGAACATTGGAGCCACGAAGAGATTTTACGTGTGCCAGCTCCCATTAGCTTACATGGCTCTACAGAAGTCCAGCCAAGAGAGGTATTCAAAGATGGCTGCGACTTTTCACAATCTGTGTTATTATGGGTACGGAACTTAGCGACTAGATCACTGCGGGGCATTCAATATTTAATGCAGATTACTTAGATAATCGTCTACATAAGCTGAAATATCATGTCCTGGAGAACAATCATTCTACTATCAGATAGAGAAAATTTTATCTAAAATAATTATGAATATGCAGCATCAGTTACTGATATTTCGCATTCTTTCAAAGTCCTCTTTTATGAGGAATATTTTGAGAAATAATTTTCAAACGGTATCACCCTTAAATATAAATGCAAAAATGTCTTTCAGGTTCGTCAGATCATAAAATGTTCAAGAAACCCTCTTTTAAAGTCTAAACGGAAGAATAAATTTGCGAACTTTTAACAGATTTTTCAGTGATGTAGCATTTTTAATTCAATTAGATGCTGGGAAAAGGTTTTACTATTCTTGCTTTTCTGTTACTATCGACTTGGAACGGCAATATTGAATAATTGTACAAGTATAGTAATCTACATTTTATAACATGACTCTGAGTTGTTCAATTGCGAGTGAGATCGACATCATTTTAATGTCACAAGTTCATTCACATGCGTTCGAAATCCAGAAACATTAACGCACTTTGACGTAACTTTCACACCATGCACATACTAATTCTGCAAGTTTTCAGGTTCCAGATATGATGGAAAGTCCCCCGACCAAGACACCACCCACCTTAGGCAGATCGTCAAAGTGTGGCGTTGCTATAACAACACAAACCAAATAAACAAGTCAGCTTCCAGATAAATTTAAAAGAACTGTTGATTAAAATTTAGGGATATGTATATATTTACGAAACTAAAAATTGAAGAGACGAGGACTTGCTTGGTCCAATACCTGAAGTCACTGGATCCGCTGAAGGTAATGCGTATCGCATATACAGATCAGGGTCTTTTGAAGAATCTGATGCCACACATTCGGTGTAATTCAGACCACGCCAAAGTATTTGGTATTCGTAAAATGTATATCTCAAACGTGTGCATGAATTTGAAATCTCCATTCTTCAAGTTTTTATTTACCAAAATATTTTCAGCTAGAAACAGTTAAAATAAGCATGAACACAGCATGGAGGAATTACAGTATTCTACATCATTCAAGGATAATAATAACTATGTTTATAAGATAAAATATTTTCGCCTGCATTTGCATAACTTATACTTTGCTTAGCTTACATTATACTTTTCAAATAAAAAAAATCTAATTTTAGAAGTTACAAACATGCCTTTAAAAGCTATAATATATATATACATATATCTAATATATAAAATTCTCCTGTCCCAGTGTTAGTCACCTAACTCCTCCGAATCCACTCGACCAATTTTAATGAAATTTTCTATGTATATTAGTTAGGTCATAGAATAGGTTTTTAACTATGTCTCATACCCCTAAGTCATAAGGGCGGTCCACCCCAAAATGTTTAGCCCCCGAGTGCTATTCATTTTAATCAGGATTTCTGTGTAGACATTAGCGTGTCGAATCACTTTTCAAATGTGTTTGCCAGATAATGTGGAAAGGGGGGGGGAGTTAATAAAATGTTGAAAGTCGCACAAGGTTTGCAATTTTTGATAATTGATCGCTAAATGTGGTGCCAAAACGCGACAATTTATTATAAATATATTTGGCGTATAGTTAGAAAACGCCTGGCGTATATTGTAAAAGAGTTTTATTAGGCGATTTTAATATAGATTTCTATTCCGAAGAAGTTCTCTGTGGAACAAGAAAGGAAAACACAGTACACTCGTGGATTATGATGCCCATTCCAAACAGCATTTAAAATGTCTTTGCGGTATAATTGGAATATGCCTACAGGAAGAATATGCCTGGCGAAGATTGTAAAACAATTTCAGTAGGCGATTTTAAGATAGATTTCGATTCCAAAGATGCGTTTTATGGTACAAGAAAGAGTTGATTCCTATTTTAACATCCCCACTCAAGCCAACCTAAAAAATCCCCGTACTTTGGCGAGCTTTGCAGTCATGGGTCTCTGGGAGTTATGCACAAGTTTTAACGGTACTTACGTATTATCCCGGCGGTCCGGCAAGACAAGCAATTTTTCACCAAGATAAATGCCGGGCACATGAAATTGTTGATGGTTTGGAATACGATTGTACGATACGGTAAGTACAGTTTCAACGCTCCCAAAAGAACCAGATGAAAACTAAAGTAAACAAACTAGCGATAAACGCACCAGTTAAGGAATCTGAAGACACTTAATTATTAAAACTACATTAATTGGCAATTCAAAATAAATAAAAATGTAACGGCATGCTTTACTTACATGTTGTTCCAAATCGCCATTTTATTTCTAAATTACGATTGCCACATTAATGCAAAAAATCGTCATGGTAACTGCATATGTTTAATGATCGCCACCTTGGCGAGAGTCGAGGCGTTAAAGTAGGAATCAACCCAAGAAAGACAAACTGGTACATTCATGGATTATGATGCACATTCGAAAAAATATATAAAACGATGAAGTATATTTGTAATTTACTTGGCGAAGATTGTAAAATAGTTTTAGTAGGCGATTTTAAGATAGATTTCGATTCCAAAGATGGGTTTTACGAAACAAGCAAGAAAAATACAGCACAGTCATGAATAATGATACACTTTTGAAACTTAATGGAATAAGTAAGAAAAATAGGGACAACATATAACTTATGATACGATTTTAATAAATAGCACTATAGTGTGTATTTAAAACCTGAAAGTGTTTCAAATTTTCATCCTTTTTTCTTTCCGAACATGTACCCTGTAAGGAAAGTATTGTAATCATGAAAAAATTCGACTTCGAGATTTTGATGTATTAACACGTTTTGAGGTCTTCTGAATTCATTTATGCTATTTTTACGAGATGTATGTTTGTATGTGTGTGTGTGTGTGTGTGTGTGTGTGTTTGTGTGTATGTGAGTGAACACGATAGCTCCTAAACGGGGCATTCGATTGAGCTCAAATTGGGTATATATGTTACAAACCACCATCGTAAGACCGACATTGATTTTAATGTGTATAGAAATTATAGTTTTTCTACTGGGCTACTACAAAGATTTCTTTTACATTATGGCTTATGGGGGGGGGAATTCTTGAAAGTGCTCTAGCGTTTAAATGGTACATTCGATTGAACTCATATTGGGTATATCTAATAAATAAAATTCTCATGTCAGTGTTAGTTACCATACTCCTCCAAAACGGCTCGACCGATTTTAAAGAAATTTTATATGTATATTCGTTAGGTCTGCGAATATGATTTTGTCTCATACCCCTAAGTCACAAGGGCGGTCCACCTCAAAATTTTTAGCACCAGAGTGCTAATAAGTTCAATCAGGATTTTTGTCTAGGCATTAGCGCATCGAGTCCCTTTTCAAATGTGTTTGCCAGATAACGTGGAGAGGGGGGGCGTTAATAAAATGTTGAAAGTCGCACAAGGATTTGCAATTTTTGATAATGGATCGCTAAATGGGGAGCTAAAACGTGACAATTTATTATAAATATATTTCGAGTATAGTTAGAAAACGCCTGGCGTATATTGTAACACAGTTTTATTAGGCGATTTTAATATTGATTTCTATTCTGAAGAAGTGCTTTGTGGAACAAGAAAGGAAAACACTGTACACTCATGGATTATGATTCCCATTTCATGTCTTTGCGGCATAGTTGGAATATGCCTATAGGACGAATATGCCTGGCGAAGATTGTAAAACAGTTTCAGTAGGCGATTTTAAGATAGATTTCGATTCCAAAGATGTGTTTTATGGTACAAGAAAGAGTTGATTCCTATTTTAACTCCCCCCACTCTCGCCAACCTAAAAAATCCCCGTACTTTGGTGAGCTTTGCAGTCATGGGTCTCTGGGAGTAATGCACAAGTTTCAACGGTACTTACGTATTATCCCGGCGGTCCTCCAAGACAAGCAATTTTCACCAAGATAAATGCCGGGCACATGAAATTGTTGATGGTTTGGAATACGATTGGCAATAGTTTGCCAGCAAATTTGACGAAAAAGTAGTTTGGCGGAAGTGACCGCCGGCATAATACGTACGTACCGTTTCGGCGCTCCCAAAAGAACTAGATGAAAACTAAAGTAAACAAATTAGCGATAAACGCACCAGTTAAGGAATTTGAAGACACTTTATTATTACAACTACATTAATTGGCAATCTAAAATAAATAAAAATGTAACGGCATGCTGTGCTTACATGTTGTTCCAAATCGCCATTTTAATTCTAAATTATGATTGCCACATAAATGCAAAAAATTGTCATTGTAACTGCATATGTTTAATGATCGCCACCTTGGCGAGAGTCGAGGCGTTAAAGTAGGAATCAACCCAAGAAAGACATACATGGTATACGCATGTATTATGATGCGCATTCGAAACAATATATAGGACTATGAAGTGTAGTTGTAATATACTTGGCGAATATTGTAAAATAGTTTTAGTAGACGATTTTAAGATAGATTTTGATTCCAAAGATGGGTTTTACGAAACAAGAAAAAAAAATACAGCACAGTCATGAATAATATACACTTTCCAACTTAATGGAATATGAGAGAAAAGTAGGGACGACGCATAAATTATGATACGATTTTAATATATAGCGCTATAGTGCATATTTAAAATCTGAAAATGTTTCAGATTTTCATCCTTTTATTATTTTTTTTTTTTGGACAAAATTTTTTATGGAATGACTAAGTCTCAAGGCCAAACTATGTTTGTTTGTGGCTTAGATTTGATCACGCCATGTTTTTCACACGGACAATTATACGTGGCATGATCTCGAATGGGCAAACCATGCAGTTTGTTTGTGTTAGCTAAAATTATAGTTCACTCTATTCCGTTAAGGGATTGATATTATTTTTTAGTAAAATTATTGTAATTAGCGATATATAAAAATTTAAAGAATAAATTACAATGAATAAAAAATATAAATGTTTGGTATTGTGTTATTTTTATATTTCAGCATTGTTCACAGCGTTCCATGCCTCTTCCACTCATATACCACATCCTCACACACTTACAATAAGTTAGTCATTTCTTTCTACTAAAATAATCCTAGGAATAATTTATATGGCAAAACAACATTTGCCGGGTCAGCTAGTATATATATATATATATATATATATATATATATATATATATATATATACACACACAATGAACCCAAACGTTATGATTTTTATATAGAAGATTTCAAAATTCCATTATTCCATTTCGAGACGAGAAAATATAGTTTTACTCCAAATTGTTCATAATCCCTCAATTTCAGAAGTTTAGCTTAAACCCTACCTACCAAACAAAATAATATACCAAGAGAGTTCAGTTTAGATTTATTAGTATCTTCTTAAATGGTACGTTTAATAAAAAATGAAGCTTTTTGTAAAAGATTGTTGAAATATATTTTTTAATAGTAATTCCCATTGATCGCATACAGGATCACTATAAAAGAATTTTTCCATAAAAAAGATTCTGCCCTTTATAGAATGCATGGCATTTAAGATAACTGCACATCATTAGAAAGCCTTTTAAAATTTGTAGTGTAAACATAAATCAGTTGCTGAAATTATTTCCCTCTCCTCTAGCAGTTTAAATTAGCCAGTATTTGTATGCATATACACACACTATATCTTACTTACCAAAATCTCTGCGCTTTAAAAAATGCATATTTACAATATCTTCCATAATAAATATATTTACAAACACCTTGTTTATTAAACTAAATTTGGCTGTCTGAAATCTTATTTATTTACGCAAACACGCTATAATAATTTGACAAGTGGCTTATTTGTAGAAAAATCTAACTAATCTTGAAACTGATCTGAAGAAACACGTCTACTTGAACTATTTACTTTGTGAATTCGAAAGCAGTGGATTATTTACTAAGCATAAAGTATTCATTAGTCGGAAAAGCAACAGCTGTGTTAACACCTTAGATTTTAAATGAAATCCTCATATCCGAAATATTTTTTGTAATGCAGATTCTATGTCAGTTATGATCAATCAGAAATATAATTTTACATGCTCTATGAATTTCGATATTGAATATACAGAAAATGTATTTTTTTTCCGTAGTCCGTTTATGGTAGCAATTAACGACAAAAAACATCATAAGTCTAATACTAATACTTATTATTAACAATTTAAATTAGCTACATTTTATGTGGAAATCCTATATTTTAATTCCAGAAATATACCATAACTTTTTTTTTCATAATCATACTTTTTTATGTTATTCATTACTGAATATTTCTTGTAATCAATGTCTGTTCTATACAAAATCACAAATGTCGAAGGAAATTCTATGAATACTTTTTTTAATGGCTAAATTATTTATTAAGTCAAAAACAAGTAACTATTCCATTTACTATTCCTTAAATGCAAAAATTAAGCTTTCTAGTAATTAGAGACTAATTGCAAATGGGGACTGCTTAAATAGCGTGCCCCAGATTAGTCTAAATTAATAGGAAAAGGCAAAAAGAATGCATCTTTAAGAGAGAAAAAAGAGGGGATATACAAAAAAGTGGTTTATTTAAATTACCTTTAATTCGATTCGGAAATAAATGCATTTGCAATACATTTTTTATTCGACTTAATGGGATTGGACCTTTAGCACTTTCCAGATAAAAATAGTTTTTTGTTCTTTAGTGTCAAAAACATACAAAATTCATGCTAACTAATGGATGTCAATATAAGTTCAACAGGAAATGCTATAATATATTTTACTTGACATTGGTTTAAGTAAAACTGCTATTAAGTGAACAAAAAATCAGCTTAAGATCAAATAAAAAGGCGTAAGAACTTTTTCCGACAATTCATTTTATACAAGAAAGTATTTTTAGGGAAAATTTATTTTCTCACTGTTCGGAAAAGCATAATTTTCTACTTATTCAAAGCAAAATCGAAAGAGATTGATATTGAGATACGAAATACATGTTTATATATTTTAATAGTTTATTGTTTTCTTTATTTCACGAAACACCGATACCCTGATGATCCAAAAAATTTTGACCAT
This sequence comes from Cheiracanthium punctorium, assembly GCA_038373885.1. NCBI lineage: Eukaryota > Metazoa > Arthropoda > Arachnida > Araneae > Cheiracanthiidae > Cheiracanthium > Cheiracanthium punctorium. The sequence continues at coordinate 466,222 of JAWZYV010002231.1, forward strand.
CCCCATATTTTTCAATGAACTCGTCTGGATGGAGCGTACAGAATTATGTGGGAATGGGTATTTAGCTATTGCTGGAGAAGGTAAGGAATCATTTTTGCACTGACGTTAGTGAGTGATGAGAAAGGCTGTTGATCTAACAAATTTGATACAGGGCAGATTGTAATGGCCTGAAGAATCGGAACGAGTATTACCGAAACTGCACGAATGGTCGGTTATTTACTGTCAGCAGTTGTTAGTATTTATAAAAAGTGGATTAATGACGGTGAAACCAGCAATAGACGCCAAAATGTTGGGCGTCCACGCATCATCAAAGGAAGACGCCGTGGTCTGTCCCACCTAGAACAAAATCAGCGGCAGACAAAGTCTCAGCTGACGCCTAAGTGCAATTTTTTCAGAACAAGCAATTCAGTGTTTGTTGGATATGGGAGCAGACGTTCCACTTGGCGAAATCTCTCCTGAATGCGGAGCAGACGTTCCACTCATGTGTCTCTGCCTATTAAGCGTCATTGTCAACTACACCTATAGTCTAAAGTGAGGAACATCGAGACTGGAACACGGATATGTGAAAGAGAGTTTCCTGAACGGATGAATACCGGTTTCTTCTCCATCACGTCGATATTCATGAAAGAATACGCTACCTTAGAGGAGAATAGCTGCTCCTCTCTCTTCGGCAGCTCACAGCCCAAGCACCCCTATGTTCCAATATGTCAATTTTGTGTGAACACTGTTTAAATATTTAATACAAACCGTCTCCAATTATCTACAAAGAACTCTTTGTATCCATGACCAGGCGATTTGTAGCTGTTTTGAAGGCGAAATGAGGCACAAGTTATTGAGCCGGTGGTCATAATTTTTTGGCTCTTTAGTGTAAGAATTGAAAAGCAGTTGAACGAAGTCATATAGGTATTTAAGCCGTTCAAGAATTCAAAATTAGTTTTAAAAATGCGAGAAAAGTTACATTTGCAACAAAATTGTGCGATTGGATCGGCTGGTACTCATCAAAATCGATTTGTTTAGCTACAATGTTTTATGGCTTTTTAAACAACAAAATATGATTGTCAGTCATACTTTATTTTTTCAATTGCAGTAGACCTCCCCCCTCCCCTTATAACACGGGTTCATATGGGACAGATTCGTATAACACGGCAGAAAATTTGCAATCCTATTCGTATAGTTAAAAGTGGCTAGTAGAGCTCGGTGAAATGAGACAGATATTCTGATTTTATTATGCTTCAGCTAATGTAATTAATAAAACTTTAGAATGGAAACACCAAACATCATTGCAAAATGATGTTTGGTCATCAAATCTCAAATTTTGGGGTTCTGGAGGATTGGTGAGGTGCGTTAAGAAATCATCGCTTATCCCGGAGTAATAGAGGCACAAGCCACCGCAGTTCCGTATGCTGCAACATACGCCTCAAGCAACAAACTGAGGAGAACTGAGGAGATCGTCTGCTTGTTTTTAATGATGGCGTACAGTAAATATATGTGAAAGAACTTTCATATTGTATGATTTATTTTATTCTACTTAAACTTGAGGAAGAGAAGGTTTAAGGAAAATAGATCTTTGAAAGTTTAAACCCGATCTAATCTACACCGAAGAGCCTACACCGACACGACATCATAGGACTAAGATTTACGAGATGTATCGGTAAGACATTGTGTTACCATGATTAGATTTGTTAGAATGACAACCAAAACAAAAAACAGGAAAAAAAAGTACTATTTACAAGATTATAGCTGCAGATTCCACAACTCCAATTATTCTAATCAAGGGGAGCGAAGAATTCATATTTTCTACAACTTCATAACAGGACCCAGATTTTGAATTCTAGTAGCTCACGAAGATTTTCTTGTCGTTAGAGGTCATGGAAAAGAGTCGTACAGACTGAATGTGGTAAAAGGCCTATTCTCAGAAGACGACAAATATGCAAGAAAACTTTGCAAAACGGTTCGCCATACCACGATATTTCAAGTCAAACAGAAGATGTCTGTTAGACGTGCTCGAAGTGATATCAGCTAGTCCTGTGTGCGTCCATCTTTATGGAAGCCCGGAAAGAACAGAGAAGTGCAGTGCGTTTCTTGAGAGGGCCTCAATTAACGCACTTCGGTGCGTGCAAACTTTGAAAAAAGTGATGTGCGTCATCAAGTCTTAACGCCCAGGAAAGTTGACGGACGACCATTATTCTGTTTCACGATAATGCATTCTCCCTCACAAGTTGCCAAGGTTGCTTCGACTACCTTTGTAGAAGTTTCACTATGGTGGATACGTGTTCCTTACGTATCCACCATACAGTTCAAGTCTCTCCCCACGCCATTTCCCTGATTTTAAAGTTCCTCAGAGCTTGTCAGAAAGACACACAGACATTCGTGGCTATCAGTTTGCTTTGGACGAAGAGATGCACGCCTGGGTACAATCACATTTCCGTAGGAAACTCCAGACACTATTCCAAGAAGGCATTCACCCGCTATTATTGATTCATAGTGGGAAAAATGTATTGACAGTTAGGACTTTTGAAATATCTTTTTAAAGAAATTTCAGCTGATTAACATTTTTTTACACGAGTTTCAATTTTCATCATACAGCCTTTTATATATACATATATCGAGAAGCGATAACAGAGTCTCAATATTATATTAAATATCAAATGGTATTTTCGTTTCGAAAATACTATTAAACAAATACTATTCATAGTTTCTATTAGCGAATATGCATTTCTTAGCTTAGGAGGACATTAGTAACTTGAAGTATCAAGACATTTATTTTAGAGTGGAATTATAAGGTTTAGTATGAAAGAGACTCTCTATGAAGGAAAAGCTTCCTAAAATGAATACTTACACTGTTTACCTTTTCTTTCCCATTTAAATCATATCTCAAAACTAGGATTTACCGCTCTATACTCCAGCAGAAACAAAAATTTTCCAACGCTGATTCTCAGAGAAACTATAAACGCGAACCATTTGTAGAAAAGTACCAAAATTTTCTCCAAACAGCACTTACGCAGACGTAAAAGCTCGCTTCATTTTGTCGAAAGAGATTGGAATTCTTCAGCTTAATCAGCAGGGGTAAAAAGGCTATATTCAGCTGTTGAATTACCGATTACTTTCAGCTTTATCTGCAAGAAGTGTCAGCGCTAACAGTCTATCCGGAACGGAGATTGAACAAACTAAGAGATGTAGACGGAAGAGTGGAGGGGGAAGGGAAGGAGGATTCTCAAATGAATAAATAAGAAGGATTTAAGTTGCGTCAGTAAGTGGGGGAATGGAAGCTGAAATGAAAAAGCATTAAATCATTACTTGAGCTTATAACTCTTATCGTGATCTAAAAATAGAGGAGAAAAAGATTAGTGTATGCGAAATCTGAAGTATCTGTCAATACTTGCCTCAATATTGTTGGGTTTTACAACTCCCTTTTGAATATTCAGAAATTAATTTTTAGATAAGCCGATGATAATTGGCGATGTAAGTTTCTATGAACGCAAGATTTGAACATAAGATAGTGTTGGATAAATACTTGTTAATACGAAAATAAACATGTTACCTTTTTCTCTTTGTTCAAAGCCTATAGTATTTTACCCAATTAAGAGAGACGACTGTCTTTATTCCAAAAGTGCTTTGAAAAATGCGTAGAGAAATCTCAAATTTCCAGCACCTTTTTCTTTAGACATAAACTTTTTATTTGGTAAAATCAGTAAACTATTGGGCTGGTGTATAGTTATCAGGCGATTTCTCCTTTTCCCATTTGGTAAAACAGTCCCAGCTTAATAGGTGAATAGAATTGACATTTTCATTAATTTTTTCTACACAGACTAAGTACAAGCAAATTTTAGATTTCATATTCTTGTGTTCAGTATCTGCTGCATCAATACAATAGGATAGTGACAGCCAATTGAGGTATTTACACGGGTACACCTCTTTTTCTAAACAAAAACGTTCTACAAAAATATTTATTGTGTTGTGTTGTGTTATGGCAAGCCAATACAAGGGACATTTGCCTATGAAGGAGGGGGGGGCTTCATCGGAACACTTTTTAGGGGTTCTAACGCGTATTCACGTTACATCTGGTGAAAATCCTCCAAACTGCAGACCATTAGATCGACAGCTTCCAAATAAATGCAGGGCCTTAAAACTTCAGCCGTGTAACAAGTTCAGTGACTTATCCACTCGGCCGTCGTGAGTCCTATAAATATTTTAATATCAAAATCGATAACACGAGGGTTGGCGGTTTCTCACCAAATATTGACGGCATGGCTTGGCTGGGTTCAGCTTTACAAACCCTTTTAGTGCAAAACTTGACAATATTTCGCCAAAACTGTCCATGCTTACAAAATTATCGCTTGCAGGGAACGTTACGGAGAGCCTTTAGTGCCAAATTTGGCAATATTTTGCCAAAACTGCCCATGCTTACAAAATTATCGCTTGCAGGGAACGTTACGGAGAGCCTTTAGTGCCAAATTTGGCAATATTTTGCCAAAACTGCCCATGCTTACAAAATTACCGCTTGCAGGGAACGTTACGGAGAGCCGTTAGTGCATTCCACAGAAATCTGAATTGTTTTTTAAAAGCACTGCATTTGAAGATTCCTCTTAAGAGCTGTTTGTGAATTGTGTAATAATTGATTATGTGCAGGAGTAGATGTTTCTGGTCACGTGTTCCACAGAGTTTTAGATTGTGAACTGTCCTTCTTGTTTGGGAATTGCAGTCGTTTTGCATGAAAATGCATTTGTGATGGCTAATTGATTGGACTTACATTGCTGAATGTTTGTGAAACCACACAGAAGATGCACTTTTTCGTGTATCAGCATATGAAACTGAATGGAATCTGAATTTTCTCTTCTCGAAATTACATATCGAAATCAGGTAATAAATCAGTAAGTAAATAATAGGAGCCAAGTGAGAGTTGTTTAAACTCAGTTTGACTTGTCGAACTAATGCACAAGATAGCAAACGACAACCCAAAAAAATTAGAAATATATATATTATATTTTTAGGTGATAGTATTGTAAAGAATCGCATTGATAGTTGGAAGTAAATCGTAATAACCCTAATTTGTTAACCCTGTTAATATTAAATTTAAACACTACAATTTATTGAAAATGATTTTTTAAATGTAGGACTTTTACTAACTTGAATTTTTTCTGTACAGGATCGCCATAAAAATTATTATTTTTTTAATATCGATCCTATATATTTTTTAATGTAAGACCCTATGGCAAACAAAGTAGCTGCATGCCAGTAGAAAATATTTTGTAATTGGAAATAAGATAATATCAATATCAATAGTTTAAAAATAACTTTCTGATAAAACGATCTGAAACACACAGTGATGTAGTAAAAAAACCTTGTTCATTTATAAGTATTTATTTACAGGTTGTGTACATTTTATTTGCCTTTGAATATTTTCCATAGCTTATTATTTTGAAATGATTTTGTTTCTTCTTCATATTTCATGTTTTTCTATTATTATTATTACTATTGACTCTTTCTGATAATATGAAAAGAAACACAGTCAAAGGGCATATAAAATCTCAGAAATGTGCGCCACACTCAATTAACTCAAGCCTTTCTAATCAAAATGTATTTTTTATCCCATGAAATAAATTAGAAACAGAAAGAATGACAAGCATTTTTCATCTTTTCAAAGATTAAATTACTTCCCTTTCAACTTTTAAAGGTTTAAAAGCTTTTTAATGCACTTAAAGGACAAATTTCCATTCGTTTTTCAAGTTCTTTCCGGGGCAGTTAAAATTAATAAAGTCTCCATTCATTTGAATGGGCTTGCAATTTAAAACTTGAGCTTTCTACTGAATGAGTTCTAGTCACATTTCTTGAAACTGAATTGGGAAATGACCATGGCCACAGCGAAATTTAGATTCCGAAAAGTTTTAAATCTTTCAGGGAGGGAGGGAGGAGAGAAACTAAGATTACACACACTCTGTTAGAGGCTGGAGAAAAGCTTATAATTATTTAACTCCATTGAAATGCGGGGCAGCCGTTAAAACTCATTGAAGGAAAAATGTGCTGAAGTAATTAAACTGCATTTTGGAAAGGTGATTACAATGTTAATTGCAACGAGAGAGCTCTTAATCGCAGAAATGTTATTTTAAAGCGTCATGCTATTCGAAATTGGGAATTGATTAGTTAAATTAAAAACAATGTGAGCAATTTGTGATTATTTCTTTTGATTTTTCAGAGAGTTTTCAAAGCTATATTTAAACTATGAGAAATGCAATTTTTCATTAGATTAATGTAAAAAGTATTTCATTAAATAAATAACTGGTCTTCATGGAAAAACCTAAAGGAAACACTATTGTAAATTAATTGAAGTTACAAATTTCTTTCTAGATTGTAGATTGAATTCTGTGAATAAGTAATTAAACAATAAACTTTTTTAAATGAGAAGTTTGATTATGAAAGCAACTGGAAGCAAACTCTTTAGTTCAACAAAAAGTAAAAAAGTATACATTTTAGCTATTAAGAAAATATATTTAAATAACAATTTTTTGGTAAAGAATTTATAAATGTCCTTTAAGAAGAATTTATAACCGGAAAAGCGTGAACTATTTGAAAGAATAAAAATATCTAATTGCTCTTTTACAAGAGTAATACTAAAATATTAAATGTATTTAAAAATATCAGAATGCATTGTACCTTTTAGAAAATTTTTCACAAAGAAATGTAATGAAGCATTGCAATTATAGTTTAGAGACAATTTACAATGCTGGTTAAGAAAATGCTAAGATAAAAAATTCTATATTTCTCCGAATTAAGGTATGAATATTTTAATTAAAATGTCATGTAATTTAAAAGCATTTTCTTATTACTATTTTTCTGATAAGTTTTTAAATGTAATATTCATGTAATAAGACATGTTGTGTTATCCTAGGTTTTCATTAAATATATGACAAAATGAAATTGTGTAACAGCTCTCTAAAATTCAATCAAGGTAAATTCCTATGTTTGGAAAGTGACTTTTATAGTCAATAACCGTTTTTATAGCTGAAAATGTATTTCCATAAAATTCTAGGAAGCAGCCTTTTAGTCTAGTTCTCAGTAGCTGCTATATGGAGTATTCCAAGGCTCTATTCCCCCTGTCACATATTTAACAGCTCTCTCAAATTCAATCAAGGTAAATTCTTATGTTTGGAAAGTGGTTTTCATAGTCAATAACCGCTTTTATAGCTGAAAATGTATTTCCATAAAGTTCTAGGAAGCAACCTTTTACTCTAGTTCTCAGTACTTACTGTATGGAGTATTCATGTAGTATTCCAAGGCTCCATTCCCACAGGCGCCCACACTAGGGTGCAGTGAAAAAAACTTTTTTTTAAATTTCAAAATCCAATAGAGTCCAAAAGTTGTGTTTTCTATTGAATAAGAAAAATGTAGAATTTAAAAATTTTTGAAATATATCGTGAGTTTCCACTATTACACCAAAATGTCAAAAATTTCGAAAAACAGAGTATTTTAATATTATTTATAAAATACAAAAAACTATGATTTATAATATACAATAGCAAAAAATAGTTGGATTACATGCTGTTCAATGACTATACAAAATTTTAGAATTGTCGGGGAATATCTTGAGGGTCCTGTCACGTTGACACAACGTGCATATTTTTTAATGAAAAATTATTAATACAAATCCTAATTAATATTGTCTAAATTTAAACTAATAATCTATTCTAAATCTAATTTAAAAGTTTTAATAATAACTATCTTTTAAAGCTTTCATTTTTCCTCTTGGCCTTCTCAATTACAGCGCATTAACGTACTTCTAAAGCAATTCCCTTTCAACTGCCTTGAAATAAAATAACAGTTGTCGCCAGTTTTCTATCCTACTAAACGAATAATTATAACATCCCTTCGCTCGCATATGTTTTCTCTGCTCCGCTGAAACAGATGTGTTTGCGGTTTTCCTCTGCTGTGCAAGAAGCATATTGCTCGAAAAACACCTGCTAAAATTGTTCCAGAAAAATCGAGCTCCCTTTTTCTATATCAGTAGGTCTAACGGTCATTTTTTAGCAGTTGCGGAGTTGGTACTTGTGTGGCGAGGTCCTCACTTCTAAGTGGGGAACCTTCGCCACCGGAACGTAGGCACGAAATGCCATGCTCGCCATTATAATTTTTAGAAGAATGCTTCCCCAGTTTTCCTTTTTATTTGAGGGTGTATTATAAAGTTTCAAAATGTTGATCTTCAGATGGTGTAAAAATAAAAAGATATGATTAAAATGGAGATGAGTCCTGCCAATTATTTATGGTCGACTTACTGATTTTTGTTCGCAAAGTTTGTGCTTTGTGTTCCAGTTTTCTGCGTGCTCTCCTCAAAAAGAAAAGTGAAACGACGAGCGCTAGGAAGACGGATGCCTTTCCGTAACAATATTATGGGTCAACAATTAGTTGACCACTTCCTTCTTTTCTTTTGTGAACCTCCTTTGATGTACCGCTATCTGTGATGATTCCCAGCATTCTCGTGAAATCGGATTTAGTTTGCTGGCGTTCAAGAAAAATGAATGTGGTGTTGCTTTAATTGAAATTTTCTTACAGTGCTACTTTCGCTGACGTATATCTTTAATACGCAATATGGAGGTCGACACATTTTCCTTATTTTTCATGCAGTGACGCGATGGTCTTCACGATTGTTCATACCAAATGTGACAACGATTTACATACCTACCATCGTCTGCTTACGATCACCGCCTTCCACCGTACATCTCCATAGAATAGGTCCACTACAGCGAACAAAAAAGGTCAAAAAAGAAAAAAAATATTTTTTTAAACAAAAAATTGCTTGAAGGAAAAACTTTTCCATTGTTCATTTACAAATAACTATATTTAAATAAAATATTAAAATGTCTATAGGGGTCCCGTGCAAAGAACAAACAGAACGAAATTTTCCTTTTTAATCAGAAACAGATAGCGCTGATGGTATTTTTCACCGCGCAATGTATTTACTTTTGAAAGGAAATTGTAGCTGTGAGATCATCTCGCAATTCGTTTTGAGTATTTGTGAATTCTATTTATAGACATTAAAAGCTGTTTAGCTAAAAGTGAATTTATTTAGAAGGCAGCACAGCATTTTATTCCTGCTTTGATATTGCATTTCAGCATGAATTTGAATGTGAAAACTAGAGATGATGTTAAAGACCTGATTCTTGGAAAACCAAAGCAGTTAGGTGATAATATGTTGCCCACATACGAATAACTTATGCGGTTTCATTTATTTGCAGAGAATAACTTGAAACATGATAAGAAATCTACAGTCAGCGAAATTTCTGTAATCATGGCCGATAGATTAGAGTTAATTTGGAATAGTGCCTCAATTCCAATTTTTTCTAGAGAAAGAATTCTTCAAATGATTCTATCATTTCGCAATAAATATCAAAACCTTAAGAAATGGTATAGCAGTAATAGAAACAGAGCGAGACTGTCCAGCAAAAAATTAATAGTTTTTTATCTGAGTGTAAAAAGTTGTTTGATATTGCTGCTTGCAAATGCTAATTTGATAAGTGCAAATGCGAACGTTCTTGTAAAGTTTCCATAAAAGAACAGGCTTTTCTGAAGGACCAGAGTAGTGAACGAAACATTTCTATTGGCGGTATTAAGATTGAAACTATAAAAATGATGCAGAAAAATGACAGAAAATCTTTGGAAGAAAGTCGTCTTGAAAAAAAAGTCAAAAATCTATTATAACTATTCAGTGTATAATTTCGTTGAAGAAGAAATGTCGAACAATAACTTTCATAAGGTAACTGATCCTGATTACATGTAGGGAAAAAAAAGCACCTCGCAAACATGAGTTAGCTTGCCTATATTTCCAAAGGTTTGTGATCAGTATGCGGTTTCTGACAGGTTAGCAGCAATGATTGCTTCGGCGGTATTGAAAGACGTGGGTATAATATCTGAAGATATGATGCCAAATGTTATGGATGCAAGCAAGAGCAAGGTTACATGAGAAAGACGGGAAACCCGCAAAAATCTGCAAGACAAGAATGAAAAAAGTATGTCTGGGGTATTTTTTTCGATGGTAGAAAAGATTCTACACTATCTATGGAGAAAAGAAAAGAAGTCTATCATCAAGGTAACAATTATGGAAGAGCGTGTGTCTCTAGTAAATTAGCCTCATGACATATACTTGAGTCATGTTTCTCTTGCAAGTGGTACAGCAGCAGCTATTACAGACGCCATTATGAATCATCTTATAAAGAAACACATTAACCGACATGTTACTTACTGTTGACTGTGATGGCACAGGAGTCAACACCGGATGTAAAGGTGGTGTCATCAAACTGATGGAAAGAGAGTTTCAAAAGACACTGCAATGGTTAATTTGCCTGTTCCATGCAAATGAGCTGCTACTCAGGCACTTAATAGAACATGTAGATGGGCCTACTGTTAGACTATGAGGTTTTTCTAGTACGGTCGGAAAAAAAAACCCTGAAAATTTTGAACAACTGCCTGTTGTTAAGTTTGTTCCTATCCCACAGTTAACCACAGGTAACCGAATTTTGCACATATACGTTGCAGAGCCAAATCCATGATCTCATAGCAATAACATCCTACATTGCCAAAGTATATTGCCCAGTTTGGTTTATGATAAAGGCATCTCCATCATGCATAAGTGGAGCTGTCAACTTATAGCATATGATCAAGCTGTCCCGGTACCTTAGCGATCCTGTTATTCAGCGAAATGGGTTCTTCGCCCACCCTGCAAACATTCTTTTGTCTATACTGTCAGACAAGAGAACACACATCCAAGAGCTGGCAGCTCGTAGAATTTTGAAAGACCGAGAACAACCCAAAATCGAAAATGTAAGAGATTTCAATGTTCCAATGCTGAATTTCTAGGCCCAGGATTATATTGATTTGATTGATTGGAAATGCCCTCATATCCAAATTACTTCACCACCACTTATTTCATAAATCAGGAATGATGAATTCATGGAACTCAAAGGGATGAAATTACAGTCTCAATTTTATGACATTTGCAAAATAATGCCGTTAAAATAAATTTCAAATTGCAATGCCGTAAAAAAAAATGTGACATTCTAAATAACTGTTAAACGTTCACAATTTTTCTTTCCTTTTATATGTACTTTGTCAAACTATTAAAACCATTTTCAGGTAAGCAATTATTTGTAATGAAAAGAGATTTTTTCATTCTGTTTGTACTTCACTGTTTCCTGCAGTGGAGCCTCGGGATATTTTCTGACAATTCTAAAATTTTGCACGGTCATTAAATAGCATTTAATCCAAATTTTTATCGAAATTGGATTTTAAAAAACATATTTATTTTTATCTTATAAATAATGCTAAAATACTCAATTTTTCGAATTTTCGTGATACTTTGGTGCAATAGTGGACCCTAAAGATATATTTCAAAAATTTTGAAATTCTGCATTTTTCTTTTTCAATACAATACACAACTTTCGGTCGCTATTGGATTTTGAAATTTATAAAAAAAAGTTTTTTTCACTGCACCCTAGCCCACACATATTTAACAGCTTTCTAAAATTCAATCAAGGTAAATTCCTATTACATGTTTGGAAAGTGGTTTCATAGTCAATAACTGTTTTAAAAATTCAAGGTATCGATAGATTAACAATATTTTGTTCAATGTTTTCTATTTATATTTCAATATACATAAGATTATGGTTCAAGTTGAACACCAAATGATCAAACAATGTTTCGCTATCCTATAGAGACAATTTTTCTAGCACCAAGTTTTGGTGAAAAGTTGCAACAGATTCATGGCACTAAACTGTTTATCGGAGTTTGTGAAAAACCATGTTTTGTCCTCATTAATTTGCACAGTAGTATATAAATGAATGAGATAGACGCTTATTAGTTTTTCCGCCAACGTATGTTACTTCAGTAGTTATATCACTCCTCCAAGAGATGACAGAAATGTCCGAGATGTTTTCGAAATTAGTTAATAACTCATTTGAGGAAGTTCTACCTCATCCTCTTTATTCCCATTACACTGCTTTACCTACCTTATTTCTGTCGTTAACTACAATTTACACAAACCAATCTTTCCTAAACACAGATAATATCATGCAGACGACAGTAAAAGTCTATGAATTATCCGAAAAGCTCTTTTATGAAAGTAGAATACATAATTTTGCCAATGATTGGGAAGATGTGGTTGCAGCTGAAGGAGTTTAATTTCATGAAAGAAAAATCGGTATGTTGCTATTAGTGAATTACTAGTATGATATAAACTTTCTTAGTTATCTGAAAGCTAGGAGATTTTATGAAAAAACGCCAAATCTAATTTATTTAGTTTTAACAAACGATGATCAATTTATTTTCTTCCCAATGGTTGATTCAGCTCAAGACTATGAGCTTGTCAGCTAGGAGACCGGAAATGTCTGTCATTCCATCTTTCATGGCGCGTTTAGTAAGCGGGACAACTTTGTCTATGAGTCGTCTCTTAATTTTGTGGAGTCACGGTAAATTTTACTTGCATCAGACCCCTTTAGCTTACACGCTCCATAACAGCTTCAGCCAAGAAACGTTTCCACCTTTCAAAGTACTAGCCAGTGTTGGTGTTGCTTCACTCTCGGTGTCTTAATGGGAATCTAATTTGATCGACTGATTTATTGCCGGATAGATTTAATTATTATTAGATTAACCATTAGAAAATTAAAAAATTCATTTTACTTTAAAGCGGAATTTTAATTTAAACTTTAAAAGTAATTCCAAAAATGCGTGTCCGTTCACTAGAAATCATACTTCCAAAATAAAAAATAAAAAATTTACCAAGTTTAAATTTTTCTTAACTTACTTTAGAAACAGATTATTGATTAGTTAAATGCATTCGAAATGACATATGCTTTTTTACTCCTTAGAAGATATCTCCGGATTGTTCGAAAGCGATTTTACATTGAATAATAATAAAAAAAATCTGTACATTTTAAATACATTAAATACACAACAATTACATTTGAAACTATCTAAAAGAACTGTCTGCTTTACTATTTTATATTAAAGAAAACATACAAATTTCTTTCAAAAAGTATTACGAGTTTATACAAATTTCTTTCAAAAAGTATTACAATTTATATACGAGTGATTTATTCTTCATTAAAAAAATATATATCAACAGAAGCCAAACAAATGTTACAGAATACATCTCTAATTTAAAATTTCAATACGCTGCTGAAAGTTTTAAAACAGATTGTACTACCACACATGTGTTTAGTTCAATACTTACTAGCAATTACCGATAATTTAAACGCAAAATATTGCTTCAGAAAGGACATTTATCCTATGCAACGCCATGGAACGCAGGATTAATAGTTATGAACAAAAGAAATACTTAAAGAAATATATGTGTGTTATTGAAACAGTAGAAATAAATAGAAGCGATCTTTCAATAAATATCGTTTTTCGATTCAATATATTATGTGAAATATCAATAAAATTGATCAATGAAACCGAATTATGCATGCGCATTTAAAAAAAAAGAAAAGTATTGTAAATTACAGCTGTGAATATTCCTTTCAATTTCAAATATTATTGGATTTGAAAATGATATAGGATTTTATTACCCTTTAAAAAGAAATGTAAAACTTATTTCGACATGTATGCTGCTAAAGAATTTCATGTGCCGATTATGGGAAATTTTACGCAAGAAAAAGTTCTTGCAACTGAATTTAATTATGCGACTAATATTGTGTTTGCTATTGGCAGCAGTTTGATACAGCATGCGATGAAAAGAAATGCATTTAGTATTTTGTTGCGATGTCTTCTGAGTTTTAAATTTTCATATTGTTTCTAATGATTTTAACTTTTTATATTCCTCGGCCATATGAACATTTACATTTTACTGAACCAATACTCCCAAAGTAAACTTTTAAGAAGTGGAACAACTTTTATTTTTGAAGTGTAAAACACTCATGGGAGTTTATAGGATTGATTAAAATAAGAGTAATGACTGTAGAAAGAGTGAAATTCCACAAACTACTCCAAACATCCTTAGACTTTTTAAAAATTATAAATAGTACAAAATTACTCTTAGTGAATAGCCCAAAATTTCATGATGATATTTTATCCTACTTTGACTTGAAGCATGACTGTGGATTAAAAAATGCTTCTTTTCATTAGCATCTGGAAAAAAAAATCGTCATAACTTATGGACTTGTATTCTTTAAGTATTACCGTTGAATCACCGGTAAGAGTATGGTCGGACAAAGATCATGCTATTTAGCTTATCACAAGTGTTATTAGCGACAGTCCTTGAAAATGTTATGATGTAGCACGCTGTCATTTTACTGTACCGAAGTATCCAGTCACGCCTTTCTATTAGTGCCTCATAAAGGCTGAAGAACTCCTGGAAGCTAAGTTCCCATTTAAACACAGAAAATTAAACAGCATTGGTTCCGGTGAGCGATGGCGAAGTTCACAACCGCTCTAGACTACTGCACTGTGTATGCTAAAGTGTGCTGACGAACGTAAAATCTGTTCTAATGTCTCTCCAATGCCTTCTATATTAAAATAACACCTCTGGCTGCACTTATCAAGGAATCTGAAATGAAATAGGTTCAAAATGTGGGGTTTGTTGGAAAGAGTTTATCGAGATCTATGGCTCGTTTTAGGCCTTCATTTAATTTGTTCGTAAGTACAAGATTATTTTAAAGTACCATTTTATGTTAAAATAATTTGACAAACATATGCATCCATGGGTTAACGGGATTTGAACCCGAGACCAAACTGCTCGTATAGCGGCCGGCAGAGATTGGTGCGCAGACCGGCAGAGAGTTGCTCAAAATTGTGATACCCGAATTACGTCGATTTCAGATGCTCAAGTTTTGCCAATGGGAAAAAAGTATTAGCATATTATAAAATGTGTATTAAAAACTACAAAACGTTAAGTTTGATATTCTTCATCTTCAATTGAATTTTTCTTATATACTTAGAAATTTAAATGCACTTTACTTTTGTGCTCCTCGAGAAAAGAAAACAACCCTTTAAAAGTGAATAAAATCGTCAAGAGAAAAAAGACTGTGAGAAATGACATTCATTGTAATAGTTTAAGTGCCTTTGTAGCTGCTTCTTTTGATCAAAACAATTTCGGAATAGTTCCTTAAGTGTATCGAACAGCATACAACTCAGTATGAGAGCCAAACAGATGTGTCATTTTGTTTTATTATATGAGAGCCATACACATTAGATATTTCTTTTAAAAAGTAAAATTAACTGCAAATAGCTTTTCAAATATTTGTTATGTCTTGTCATAACGTCGCGCAATCTCATCCATTTTCTATAGTTTGAGTTTAATGGCGAATTCGATACCATGCTTTAAGAGAAATTTTTTATTACAGAGATCTATTTATTTGAGCTAAATATTTATTTTTAGAAAAAAAATCTGTTTGTCTAGATAGAAACATAAGGTAGAATTTCATCTAGATCACTACGATTTGTAAATTTATCTTTAAAATATTGAAGTACAAAGGGAAATTTTATCATTAAATATCTATGAAGAAAATGTACCAAGAAAAATACAAGTAGGGAGGGAAATTTAGAAAGTAGGAAAGTAGCATTTCCATTTTTTTTTTTTTTTTTTTTGGTACCGAATGTTTTATCTTTTTAAGCAGTTTTATCAACCTTTCAATATTTGCGTTCCAGTTTTTGTTCGTATTTTTCATTAATCACTTTAATCGTAATCCTTTCTCCTACAATAGCAATGTATGAAATAATAATTAGTATTTTGAATCTGAGAGTAAAATACTGCGACAGAAATACCTCCAGATACGAATTTGATTCGTTCCGTAACCTTGCTCGTATCGCAAAGCAATTTTCCCAATTGATATGACATTAATCCGTTCCAGCCCCCAAAATGCCACCTCAGTTGTTTTTGTTACGTGTTTTTGAATAAGAAAAAATGTATTGATAAATGACAAATATTGTATAAAAAAAAAATAAAAGAGAATGTAAAGAAATAAACTGGTTTTATAAAGTGTATTTACCTTAGAACACTGTTCCTCATGATTATACCCAAACAGGCCTGATCAACAATTCTGAGGCATATCACGATGTTAAAGTGGTTCTTCCAGAACTCTCAAAGGTTGAGGTTTGTGTTTAGGGATGAACGCGAGAAGAAAAAAAATGCCCGTCTCGTCTCGTAAAACAGCCGCAAGACATTGTCCCGTTCCGCAAAATCCCTATATTGTAATGGTAGAAACGAAACTGCGTGGTGTGCAGCCGGACGCCCCGTTGATCAGGTACTCGTTTCTAAAATGTTTCTCGTATTTCAAAAAAAGAAAAAAAGAAAGAAAGAAAGAAACTCTCGCTCGACGGCTTGAATCTCAAAAATTTCGAAAAGAAACTCTCGCGTTAGGAACTCGTATGTCGAGGTACCGCTATACATTTATTAAAAACATTGATGGTGCTAAATTGCACCGATGCCTGGATGTACTGTTAAAATGACATTGCTCGGGGACTGGCAGCTTGGAGGTTCAGGGCCCGTCCTACTCCACGATAATCGCCTAAGCGTAAGATCGTGTGTTCCATTCCCACTCATACCCTGGTTGTTTAAATTTCCTTTCGTGTGCTAGTAAAAACTTTCATTATGTTTTTCACCTTACTCGACAAGGATTTAGAATATGGTTCTTGAAACAAGCTCATAAGTCTGAAAATAAATATTCCAAATGCAACAATGACAACATGGCATTACTCTCTAAGTTAAGTCTATCATATCGGGCATATTTATAAATTAGTGTATATCAATTTACTTTTTTTTTACCATACCAGATGAATATATATATTTTTTCGTATTCCCTTGAGAAAATTAATGTTTCTGGAAATAATACTTCCTGTTCCCTACATTTGCGTCTTCCCTACTACGTCCTCGCCGGGGGATGTGTACCACAGGTTGAGAACTGTTTCTTTAACGTTTTATAAGTGTATATGTAATGAAATTTTGGTGGTCATTTTAAATTTCGGGTTATTTCATGTAAGATTTTTGGAATATAAATTGTGTTTTAATGCTAGATGTTAAAACATAAATATGATATTTAGGTAAAAAAAAAACTTATTTACGCCCCTGTCAAATGTGTGTTAAGTGTGAAGAAATTGGCACTCATCGTATGAGACATACTACGTGTACCACATCGTAAAAACATGCGTTTGAAATACTGTCAAGTAATAGAAATAACACAATACAACAGCTTTCTAATATAGAAAACATTAAAGTTTAAACCATTTGATATGGTGAGACGGCTACGTAGCAATTTCCGTTAGTCATTTTTCTGTGCCAAAGTTTTGAATGAAACCGCTTGACAAGATACTTATTATTTTGATTGAACTTAAATACTTAAGTTTTAGTAATAAAGGCTCAAATAACTTTCTATTTAGATTGTATTTCGTGATGATCACTCTGTAAAGGATATTGGGAATGTGTCCACTCTAAAATTCGGGTGGGGGAACTATAGATTTTGTGAACTTTCTTTTATCAAAATAAAAGATATTATCATCATTCTCGTACATAGCTGACAAAATTTCAATAAGTATCGGTAGACCTAAATATTATTCTACTATTTTCTGTCACCCTTCCATAAAATTTGGAAGCAGCAAAGCTTAGTGAACAGAAAACGAAGTTTTGCAATGATCGTAGGACAGGGTAATTCTGCCCTTCATTGAGAACAGGGTAAATAGAACAAGAAGTGATTATTTCCCATTTCTATAATCCATGCAAGCAATATTCTACCACTCTTAAAACTATTTTTGTCCAGACTGTGTATTTTTAGGTGTTGGGCCCTTATAATGATGCAAAAGAATACTTAGAACATTATTTAAATTTTATTTATTTCAATGTGTCCATTTTCAATCGACAAAAGGAACACATTTACGCGCCAACGTTTTAGAAAGGTAATCTTAAAAATAACTCTAAACAGAAAGTAAATATTTGCCGGGTATGAATTGCAAGAAACAGCCCGGATACAAATTTATTCATCAAGCCACTAATATATAAAACTTTTGCATTGCTCTGCAGAACATCTTACAAAAACTAAATATTTATTCAAAGTTTTTCAACGATATTTCTTTTCACCTCTCACATTTTAACGCCCCGTAAAATCTAATGGAATATATTTTTAAAACTTTCGAATACATATCATTAAATAAATATTGATCACGAACGAAAATCCGAAAGCTCCAAAATAACTCTTGATTATTGATCATCTGAAATGAGTTGCGTGTTGCTGGTAGGGTTTATTCAGCTTTTAAAATTTGATTTCAGCCAGAAATTGGAGACTTGTTTTGAAATATAAGTCCTCTTAGAATTTGTTTCTGAATATTTAAATACTTTTTCCTCCCGAGGATATTTCAGATTAGAGTTAATTTCAATTTATTTGGAAGAAAACGCAGCATACCTGCACAAAATAGGTGTTTCTAAAAAGCATGTTTGTACTTTATTTTAAATGGTGTTTTCTCAACGAACGAAGTAAACAATCAGTTTCTTTAAATGTAAGCTGTTGGAATTGTTTTTTCTTGTTTCTTTCTTTTGTTTAAAAAAAGCATTACGCAATCAACAACATAGAATTTTTGAGTTCTGTATGTATTTCGCAGTTTACATAAAGTGTTAACTAAAATATGACATTTGCTCTGTGAGGTATTATATAATTTATTTAATTTAAGAAAATGATAAGGTATTATTTACAATTGCTAACACAGTAAAAAAATAAATTTCACCACTTTCACCTGCACTTTATGTACTAGTTAACTAACTTTCACAAGAGCGCGGTAAAAATTGTGAAATATTTTCAAGGTCAACATTTTTTTTAAAACGGTGAATGTGCTCATGTCACGAATAATACCTTAAATAATATCGTTACAATGATGTATAAGCATACTGTGTGTACTATGTTCGAGATTTGTATAAAGTACGTATACTGTATATACACATTACAACGCGCGCATTTAATAGATTGTTTTTAATTCGATATGCATACTCTAGTGAGTAAATAAATTAACGGGGATCACCAATTTTAGTTTTCAAATTTTAGTTATTTTATGCACGTCCCATTTTTTTATCTCCCATTTCTGGTAATGAATATTAACAGTTCCAATTAAATTATTAAAAATACTTAGGGAAACAAAGGGAAATCTTTGCTGTTTCATTGTCTTCATAATTTTCCAGATCATCAATTGGATAACCGTTCCAAACTTAAAAAAAAAGAGGAATATGTGTTGAGTTGGGAAAGAGATATCAGATTTATCGTGATAGAAATACGGTCAAGACACTTGAATGATCATTTAATACGAAGAAGAAAAGTTGCAATTTTACAGCGAAGTTTAGTACACAACGGCGAACTCCTCAATGTTCAAGCCGACAAGGCCGACTGGCTAAGAATGACATAGCACATTCGTAGATGACTAAAGTGTGAAGTTCAGGATTATGTATTGCGCTGCTGTAGAGCTACCAGTCCGGTTTTTTTTTTGGGGGGGGGGTGTTTTTTTCGAGATGTTATGTGAATACGCGTTAGAACCCTTTAATAATTCCTCCTTACAAGACATCCCCTTCGAGCAGCTTTGTCTCAGCAAAACAACAATACAACTTTTCCTCAGCGTTTGATGTATTTTCTTGAAGTTTAAAAAATTTTTGCAAAATAAAATTTGATCTTCTATTGTTATTATAGTAGAAGCAACACAGTGTTGTCAGTGTTGACACAACGGACTTAAAAGAACGGAGAGGTTGAAAATGGGAGAGTGGACACAGAAAGGTGACGTCAGTACAGAGAGACTGGCATATCTGGTCCCCATGGCATTTCGTTTCATCTCAATTCTTTCCAGGTTATACTGGTGCACTTCTGCAGGCATTATCTTTGTTTACTTCAAGCATTTGTAATCTTGATGCATCTTGGACTGCATGCAAGAGTTCCTTACTCAAAAATGATCTTAAATTGCGACTGCAGTGGATAAAAATCTGAGTATATGGAATTAGATAATATCAGAACAGGAAAGCGGTCACAAGAAAGCGGTCGCTTAATTTCGGAAATGGAATTAGCAATCTATATATGTAAAAGTTAAAAGCAAAACTTTAATGGAAAACAGTTTTTTCGTATGTGATATAAAGGATATGGAAAAACAGGTTTTATTGATTACACTTCTCAGTGGTAAATTTTAACAGTTCTGAAGCTGATTTTTAAGTATTCTGGTTTTGATATATTTTAAATCAAAATTTGTACATGTATCTTTACTTATTCTTTCACATAAAGTAAAAAGTAGCAGAGAACGGAGCAGTTTGGCCTGTTTTTAGCATTAAGATTTTTCAAAAAAAGAAAGAGATATTTTAAATATTTTTTCAGCCATACATTAAGTGAGCCTTCAAGCATAATATCTGGCATTCAAATTTAAAAAATTATAAATAGTAGATTTGACATAAGGAAATGACAAAATGACATCAAGTCAGTGGGCCAACTTGCCCCAAAAGTAGGGGCATGGCCCAAAAAATGACCTACTAATTTTGATATTAATGTGTCTAAATCTGCTACACACATAATTCATCGAAGTTTTCCAAAGGTATTAATGTATTGAAATTCTTTTGCGTGATCCTGAAATTAAACTCTATGGCAGATTAATATCAAAAACCAAGGTGTGCAACTGCATGTTAAAATAGTCGTATATATAAAATTTCAACAATACGATTTCAGCTACGACTTGTGGTTTTGGATATATGCGAGTTACATACATACATATGTCCATCAAAAGTCGCCATTCTTGGCGACTTTTGACGCAATTTTTTTGGAAGGCACATGACCGTCGTCGTACAATTACCTAACTATATAAAAAGATGATATTGTGCTGTAAATGGATAAATGTGTCTAAATCTGCTATTGACTGTAATGTGTTGTATTTTTTTTTTTTTTTTTTTTGATGTAGAAGAACTATGAATTATAGACACTATTTTCCATGGAGAGATTCATTTTGTAACCCTTAACAACATATATCTCTTTTGAGTCATTTGAAATGACTTAATATCTCTAAAATGCGAGTTAATGAATTTCTGCCCGCACAGCGTAATTCATTTTAAATATTTTGGGACCACTGTAAATAAACGATCTAGTCAATTGGAGCCAAAACGGGAGATCCACAGCTACATATTACAACAATCCTAAATATAAAATAAGATAATTCTACGACTAATAGTTTTTTGAGATATGTGATTTACATACACACGTACGTCATACGTACATATATATTTACGTGCATTACGTCCATACGTCAGGGAAAAATTGGTCAAAATGGACTTGCGGCGGATCAAATTGGTTTGTACATGTATTTTTATGAAAATACATACATGCGTACGATGTCTCTAGAGGTAGTCAAAACTTTAGAGTTAGTCAAAATCGATTTTTTCATCAAAATCTGTGCACCGAAAATTTTCGTGTTCACATTACTTCCTTATACTTCGTACAAGGAAGTATAAAAAGTCATTTAGGTATTAGCATAATCAAGAGAACGGGAAGAAATGTTTATTCCTATTACTGAAATATAAATTTATAATTAGGTACAAATGAAATTTTGAAACTTTTACAAAATTTCAACCCCCTCACGAGGCTCTTTTTACTTTCCGAACATGTACTATGTAAGGAAAGTATTGTAATCATGAAAAAGTTCGACCTCGAGATTTTGGTGTATTTACACGTTTTGAGGTCTTCCGAATTCATTTATGCTATTTTTACGAGATGTATGTATGTATGTGTGTGTGTCTGTGTGTCTATATGTGTGTTAGTGTGTATGTGAGTGAACATGATAGCTCCTAAACGGAGTATTCGATTGAGCTTAAATTGGGTATAATGTGTTATAAAACACCGTCGCAAGCCCTGTATTGAATTTGGTGTGTATAAGACTTATAGTTTTTCTACAGGGCTACGACAAAGATTTCTTTTACATTATGGCCTATGGGGGGAAATTCTTGAAAGTGCGCTAGCTTTTAAACGGTACATTCGATTGAGCACAAATTGGGTAAACATGTTATAAACCACCATCGTAACACCGGTATTGATTTTGATGTGTATAGTACTGATAGTTTTCTACAGGGCCACGACAAAGATTTCTTTAACATTATGGAATATGCGGGTGGGGGGGGATTCTTGAAAGTGTGCAGGCGTTTAAACGGCGCATTCGATTGAGCTTCAATTTGGTATATTGTTTGAAGAATTCATCTACTAAATTTATTTAAGTGCTTGGTAATGATCTTGATCTTAAATGTTCGAAAAGTCGAGTGGAGTCACTCCATATTTTTTTTATTTGTGTTTAATTATACAATCATGTGCAACACACTTTTGGAAGTACACATCAAAAACGATTCAAAATTCTAATAAAATTAACACTGTAACACCTAATATATCTCCGGACAAAATAAGAAAAAAGAATATCCTATCTTGTTAAATATCTTGAACATCACGCGAAAAAAATATTGGAACGCTGACGGCAATACGTTAAATTACTTTGTTCTTTTGTTATGGAAGATATTGTACTTGATAAAGTAAATGATTTAGAACGGAGACATTATCTTACTACGCTGAAAAAAAAATGTAAAGTATGTGTCGGTAAAGTGACTTACGATTATTTGCCGATATGGAAAACAGATTAAGATCATGTCTGGCAAGAGCCATTAAAGAACCGTCAAATAAATTGAGCCTCACTGTATTCTGAAAAGTATTTGCAGAAAAAGAATTTGCATTTGTAGTCATTTGCTACATTTATCACGGAAAAGCTGTGTTAAGTGCAATGTAATGTATGAAAGAAAAATATTTCTAATGCAATGTATGAAAGAAAAATATTTTCAATGTAATAACGAATATCTACAATACGCTGAGGTTGTTTTAATGTTGAGTCTACACTCATTATACGAACCTCTTTATTTACAAGCACATGCTTTTCCAAGCTAGTAAAGGGTCCCGAATACACTCATTATAGGGCATTTTATGAACTGTTTGAGTGATACTTTGATTGGAAAACGAAAGTCGACTACAGTAAGAAAAGTTTAAACAATTGTTCAGCACAAAGTCAACGTATTTTACAGAGGTTGTACAGTCCTTATATTGTTATTAGAAGTGTAGGCTGTTATTAGAGTATTTGGTTCGTCAAGGAAAATCACATAAAGGCTGTGTGTCAAAGGTAGGAATGTCTTAAGGAAAGAACTTTTGAAGAAATTCTCACGAGTATTTACGTTGCATCTCGAGAAAACCCCGAAAATCCCATGCCGTTTAAAACGGCATCTGCGTGATAGGCCAGAACCCTTGGCCTTCATACTTCAGTTATCTTCCAATATTCAATGTTTTACACACTCGGACATTGTTAAGCTGTTAAAATATTTTACCAGAAATGGTGCTGAAATAGATGATGTCTTCCTTTGAAGAAGCACTTTTAAATCATTTTATTTTTATTTTGATCCGCTTAAACTCTAAATCTTGCTGTAACATTTTTAAGTGTTTGTGGTTTATAGCGATCACAGAGTATGCATAGAGATCGAAAGTATACTCTACCTATCTATACCAAGATCGTAGTTATACTCTAGGAATGCAATCGTTTTAGGAAGATTCCAATACTGTCTTAGCAATATATCTCAGTTGTTTGGTGACTAGAACAATGAGAATTTATTTTTGTGCAAAAAGATTGCATCTAATAGTGTCATTTGAATGCGAAATATAGAAACACTTCCATTAAGATTTCAGCGTGTTGGACAACACACCAACCTGTTCTAGATTTACGACTACCTCTGAAGATTTATTAAGAAGTATTCATGGCATTTGCACATTTTAAATTTCATATGTGATTTCAAATTAACTTTTGGAGGTAGTTAGCAGTTTTTGAAGAGTATTAAAATGCAATAGTTCATCCTCCAGTTAGGTGCAGTTTCTAGTTCCCTTAACGAGGATCTGATTTGTGGGTGGAATCTGTGAAAAGTCAATTAGATTTAAGTGACCAATTCGGTGACATGAGCTGTCTTAATGAAATGTAAATCCAGTAAATCTGTCAAACAAGTAGGCATAGCGTTCTGATTCTATACTATTTTAAATTGTAAAAGAATTTTATATAGTTGGTTGGAATTTGTTTTCTCTTGTCCCTGAAATGCTCATTTCAAACACTACATGAAAGAAGTGTACTGCTGTAAAAATCATTCAAGAAAATGCGGATAAAATTATTTTAGTTACACTTTTTAAGCTATCGTTCAATTATAATAGAGACTTATTACTTTAATTTTGCATAAAGAAGTTTATTTTTACCTTTAAGCTAAAGCCAACTTCACACCTTATGCATTAGAAACAAGTTTATGCTCTTGGGTCATGTTTTATTTACCTTACAATGTTTAATAGCACTAGTTATAAGTTCAGGACAATAAGGAAATGGGTTGAAAGACACAATCAGAGATCTCATCGGAGTTCTCCTGAATATTTCAGTGAAGTACTTTGTAATGTGCTGTAAAATCCCCGAAACTTACGCTTGTAAAATGTGTTTACAAAATTCACATTAACCCATTTGTGCCTGGATATTTTTGCGACTTTCTTCGATTTTTACTGATAACAGAAATAATAGATAAATTTCTGATGTCAACTTCTTGAACAAGGAATGATTTATTTAAAAATCATTTTGCATTAAAATCGAAATATCAACATCCTACTTGGTCATGTTAAAATATTGTGCGGAGTTGAGGCTCAATACTCATGAATAAAGGCTAGGAAAAATAAATAACGTTTTCGACTAATAGCGAAAATGCCGTCCCAAAAAAGGGACGCTAGGCACAAATGGGTTAAGAAGTATTTTTGTGACACTTGAGACGAAACAAGATCAGAAATTGTGCGAACAAATTAGCTCTTACTCTACAGTATATATTTTCGAGTAAAATAGACAATTTTTCTGCCAAATAAATAGGGAACTGATAAAAACATATTTTCAATGTTTAAAAGATCCTACATCCTTTTTCTCCTATTTTGTGACGATGATAAAAGCTCATTGAATACAAACATTCCCTGAAACATAGCTCCTCAGGGATACAAGAATCATGCTCTCTTTCATATTACTCCCAAAATAAAAGACGATGATGTAAAAGTTTCAGACTTTATGTATTCTCAGTGCAAATATTTAAAAAAAGAACGCTACGAACCGTTTAAGAGAATTTAGTATGTTCATCCGTTGAGATGCATTCATACATCTCTAATTCTGATAGTTCCGAAATTTTTATGAAACAGCTGTTTGTGACGCCGTTCTTCTTTATATACAAAGTAGCTTGCATACTGTTCAGCTTTTTTAAAGAGTGTCATTGAGTCTCGAGCGTTTTTTCTAACCTATTAAAGTCACATTTACGTTATTTCTTTTATTTTTCTTTTGGTTGGGCATTATCTTTTGATCTATATAATTGCATTTAAATGTTAAAATTAGGCGTGTAATAATATAGATTTCTCGATTTCTGAAGTGGCACGTAACAGTAGTTACTTTCCACATTAAAGCATATAATTTAATAGAAATTACACATTCTGAAATGCACTAATATATTTTCTTTCTTAATACGGATAATATGATTTTGAAAACATTTTCCCATTAAGTTGTTTCTACTCTTTCATTTTCTTGATGCAACGGAAATTACACGTATTTTTCTTAAAATCGCCAAAATACATTTCTATGTATGTGTATATGTTTAAGCACTGTATATGCAAATTTGTGTGAATTGACTGACAAATTCAGAGACAGACAAATCACTCTCTACTTACAGTCCAAAAAAGTTTCATTTCATTCAAATGGAAGTTAACAAATACAAATCCATGGTATAAAATTAAACTTTTGCTTTTCGTTACAATCTTAATCTGTAAATTATTGCACTAAAATGAATCCACTAAGGCTGTTGAACGGCAGCCATCTTGAGTCCACTTGCTCCATAACATCATATCGTGAAATTTTAACCTTCCGCATTGGTAAATTTACGATAATTTTAATAGAAAAAATGGTTTAGGCTTTTCAGGAGACATTTCTTTAAGTAGAAAGTTTTAAATTTTGCTCACATTTTTTTTTAAAACAAGTCAAATTCCATTTACAATATCGAAAATTCTGGCAATTGCACATATAAATAGTCAAAAATACTCTAGAATTCAACTGTATTAAAAGTTATAAAAATATTTCTAAATAAATAATTTTTTGCTAAATTACCGATAGCGGTTTTTTGTTATCACTGAAAGTAAACATTTGAGAAGGGAGAAACATTTCGAAAGTTAACATGGAAATGGTAAATATGAGATGGCGGCCACTCGATTACCTTAAGTAATTCATTTTTAAAATGTTGTTTTAAAATGTTACAATGCTCTTTTACTGCCTTATTAAATCATACATTATTTCATATACTGAAATAAGACAATATACTCTAATGCCATAAGGTAAGGAAGATGCCGATGACTGACAACAACTAACACATATATTTGAATATCGAAAATTGTCCTCATAATGTATTTTTCTTGATGAATCTAAATATAATTATCTTGAATCTCAGATTCAGTTGATCAACTAGTGTATATAGTTCAACTTCGAATCAATAATTCTCACTAGGTTTTAAAATAAGTAATAGCAAAAACTTTTAAACAAATTTTACCACATAAGGATACAAAATTCAGTATTGTAGTATATTTAGCTTTAATTTTTTTCGTAAAACAGTCTCAAAATTTCTGAAAGGCTTGTTTAAAATTCTCTCTCTCTCTCAGTCACACAAAAAAAGAGCTTAAAGTTAAGATTTAAATAAAAATTCAAAAAATCCTTTGAGGAAAAACAGATGTTCCAGAAAAAGAAAATAAATTATTAATTATCAAAAATAACAGATGTCATTTAACGAGTGCTAAAACTATCGCGAACTGGGCAAGCATAATTTTTTCTTACATTTATTACACGCACATTTTCCGTAACATTACTTGTCATTAAGTTATTAAGAAATTTTGTACAGCAAAAAGATAACTTGTTATTATTTTTTTAGATATCTTAAATTAGGAAGAAGTAGTGTTTGTTTCAAAAAACAGGAACGAAGTTAAAGGAATGGAGTTTTCTTATATTAGGAATTAAAAGGGTTAAGGAAAATCACATTTTAACAATGCTCTTTTACTGCCTTATTAAATCATACATTATTTCATATACTGAAATAAGACAATATACTCTAATGCCATAAATTACAACAAAAAAGAAGATTTTTTACGAATGCCATATCCATCAATTTGTTCATTTTACAAAAAGGAATGAAGTATTATCAGAAGTTCTAACGTCGGAAAATATAAATTAAAACATGCAGGGGAAGGTGGCCCAAATTGTCCCGAGCGGGCAAAACGATTCACGTATGTTTTTATTCATACAGGTAAGCATTATTTACCGGGCAACGCATAAAGTAGTTGCGCAAAGCAATGGCAGTATTCAAGCGGTAAACAGTATTAATGTTTACATTATTTTTTGAGCTACCCTCATATAAACTGTATTTTCATTAGATTTAGTATACATTTAAAACATAGGGAATAAATTTTGTTTTCAGTTTGACCAGATGTTTTAAAAATATCATTCAACGCAGTTAAAAATTGAAACTAAGAGACCCCATGTTAGATTCTGAAAATCTACGGTTTGTCAAATTTAGTCTTCTAGTAGTGAAGCTATATATTAATACAATCCCCATTTGAAAACTTGCTCATTTTTCATCGTAGAGGAATGAAATTTCATACCTGGGAGTGCAGTGGTTCATGGAAATGATAGAACACCTAAAAAATAATTTAATTTGGAAGTTAAATAAGTAATAAACATGCAAAACACTTTTGCACGAATTATAATTTTACGGGTATATTTTATTACCGCAATAGCCTTCACAAAACAACTTTTCTAATTTTTTTTTTCGCAACCAATGTGACAAATTTTTTTACGTAGTATATTTTCCATTTATTTCTTTTAAATGTGAGTTCTAGATTGGATGTTTTTTTAAACTAATAAACTTTTTGAAGTTTGTTTTGACATTGATCGATTGTAATAACAACAGGAAGAACTAGAAAGTTTGTTAAGAGTCCATTCTTAAAGTTTCTACTTCCGTGTAACATTTTTTTATTGGATTCTAGTACTGAATTTAAAGCCTAGGATTTATAGGAAGTATTGATTCGAAAATAAAATTAAGCTTGCATTTTAATGAACAGAGATCTTTTCGAAAACATCTGCAGGATATGATAAAACTGTATAAAAGTTTTTAAGAAAATGAGTAATTTTAATTATGTTTAACGATTTCTAAAATGTAGTACATATAGAACAGAAAAATAGCTTCTTGAAAAAAAGAACACTTTGTTTCACCATACCAGTTATCAAATGATGTTTACGCGTATTTTAACCTTATTATTTTTATTAACCTTAGGTTATTTAGCCCCTATTTCAAGTCAGCTTGAACTGGTACATCATCTTCATCCGTTCTGGATCCATTATTGGTTTAAGCACCAAATTCTGTCATATACACTAATTTAAATTTTGTGCAACATTTCACCAAATGAAGATGCTAGAAAACTCCCTAAGATGGGGAAACGTTGCTCACATATTTGGTGTTCAAGTTGATTTCAAATGAATATTGAACCATCAAATGAAAAGAGAAAAAAAAAAGAAAATTGAATAAAAAACAAAAAATTCTGAAACTCTTCCAGATTTTATTTACGCATTCGGCTGGAAGAATTTCAATTTTTATTAAATCTATTCAATCAATTCTGCCATATGGAGGAAAATGATAACTGTAAGTGCTCATATAGACTCCTGTTCGCATCATTTTGTTGCTGAAAATTGCATCCATTGTTGTTTGGCCTCTAATGGTGAAATGTTTTGGATGAGTGCGTATTGGAAAATCTAAAGTATCCATTCCAGTTAGGAAATCAGTTCCTTGATCTGAATTTAATTCTATGTTAAAATCTCCTACTAAAACAGTCTTACAATCATCCTCCTTCAATAACGTTTCGAATATAGCGTCTAATTCATCTTTATAAGAAATTCGAGGACAAGCGTATGCAACTGCAAATCTCACTTTATCTTGAATTACGCAATGACCCTTTGAACACCATTGATCTGGCTTGTGGAGGCACGGTTAAAGTGTTTCATATTCTTTTTATAAAGTGACTTTTATAAAGTTTCTTCTATAAAAATCATAATTCCAGATGTCTTTCTGTTCTGGAAACCACTATCTATCCGTTCGACCCAAGTGAATCCTGGTATTTGAAAATCATCTGAAGGGAAAGTCCATGTTTCCGTTAGCAATATGAAATCACTCTGCAGAAAACATGAATCAAACGATAAAGTGACCACGTAGACAAAAATCCCATGCTTGAAAGAAATAACACCCTAGTGCTAATAAAATCGATAGCACTGAAAATAAATTGGCAAACTACGAAACTTTTAAAGAGTAAATCTAGGTACAGGGTGTCCCAGGAAGGTGGTAACAAGCTTTAATTCTTTATCTATTTGATGTAAGTCGACAATAAAGTTTGAAAACAAAATTTTTGAAAACAAGGTAGGGAAAAATACTATTAAGAAAAATATTCCTCTCGTAAATCTTCAGAAACTTACAATTTTTAAACTTGTATACGAATAACTTTTTACACTCTAGCTTTAAATGCCCCCATTAAAATCCATGTATAGTCAGTCCTCATCACTTTGTTGAAAGATTTCTCTGAGGCGTTTTATGGTGAAAGGATGAAATTTTGTGCATCGCCACATTACTGTTCGAGGCACATTTTACTACTTGGAAATTTTTCTGTATGGGGTTCGTATATAAATTTAAAAGGTGTAACTTTTTGAAAATTACCGACAGGAATTTTTTCTTAACGAAGCGGTTTTTCCTACCTTTTTGTAGAGAATTTTATAATTTACATCGTCCACTCATCTCAAACAGGTAATGAATTAAATCCTGCTTAAGGGTATAAAAAATTCTTTTATTTCGTGCTTGATGCTTATTCTTCGCGCGAAAAGCAATATGCTGCTTTTCCTAGCAACCATGTCGTCGGGAAGAAAAGGAATTCTGAATCTTATACCTTTTGGTCGAGCAGTGCGGAAACTATTATACCTGTCTAAAGCCTGCCAAATTTAGTCTAGGGATTCTCTAGAAATTTTTAATTCATAAAGTGAAAGTGAAATTTTAGGTGTAAACACTGATAAATATATGCATTCATTATTTAATTTTCTAATTCTGCAGCACAGAAAAATGTAATTCATCATTTAATTTTCTAATTCTACAGTACAAAAAAATATAATTCATCATTTACTTTTCTCATTCTACAGTATAGAAAAATATAATTCATCATTTACTTTTCTAACTCTACAGTACAGATAAATATAGTTCTTCATTTAATTTTCTAATTCTATAGCACAGAAAAACATAGTTCATCATTTAATTTTCTAATTCTACAGCACACAAAAATGTAGTTCATCAGGGTAATTTAGAATAAAAAGAAATAAATCACAACATACGATTTCTAGCCGTTTTAGAAGCTCTAACACTTTTTTCTGCAGTCCCTAGAAAATAAAAGTTAAGTTTCGTGTTTCAGCTTCTAATTATCTCCGAAGTGCTATATCGTTCACGCCGGTATTTTCTGCCAACATCATTTGCGCACAGATATGCGCTGACAAGTTTCCGTGGCATCTTTCAACTGGGTAACGGAGCATTCAATCTAATTCAGCTCAAATTTTGTATATATATTATAAGCCACCGTCACACGACAGGTATTGATTTTTTTTCTGTATAGGAAAGTTTTTTTTAAAGGGCTATTCAAATATCTTTTATAAATTACGCCCTATGGAGAGGGCGTAAATAGTACGCTAACTCCTAAAAGGTGTACTTGATTGAGCTCAAATTTCATGCATATATTATAGACTACCGCCGTAGAACCGGCGATTAGAGTATTGATTATGGTGTGTATAGGACTTCCAGTTTATCACAGGGATACAAAATGTATTTCTCAAATAATGCGGATTATGGTGAGAAATACCTAAAAGTGCCAGATAGCGCAAAAGGGGGGTAGAATAAAATGTTGAAAATCGCCAAGGTTTGCAATTTTTGATGATTTATCGCCAAAATTGGCGCTAAAAAATAAACTGAACCATGCTTGGTGGTGACTTCCAAAATTTGACTAGGAACTGGCAAACGCAATGGTTTATTATAAAGGAGAAGTATAGTTGGAATATGTATGGCGAAGATTGTAAAAAAGTTTTAGTAGGCGATTTTAATATAGATTTTCAATTCTGAATAAGTGTTTCATGGATCAGGAAGACAAATACGGTAGACTTATGGATTATGATGCACATTCTAAACAGAATTTATAAAGGTGAAGTATAGTTATATGATTTGCAAAGATTGTAAAACAGTTTTAGTAGGCAATTTTAATGTAGATTCGAAATTAGTGTTTTATGGAAGAAGGAAGAAAAATACGGCAGAATAATGGAATAAAAAAGAAAAATAAGGACAATGCATGGATTATGATATGCTTTTAATATATGCCATTTTAGTGTGTATTTAAAATATGAAAGTTTTTCAGACATTTCTTTTAAGTATTTAGTTTTCATTAAATATGTTTTTAATTTTTAAGGTATTGTTTTTATAGTGCATTCTTCTGTGTATGAAAAAAATTATTTCAACGTAACAACTTTAATAGATGCTAATGCATATATATAATTTAAGCAAAGCTAATTTTATTAACGAAGTACTTTTAATCTTCTGAAAAGTGAAATAAAAACATGCTAAGTTCGCAGGCTAAGGCCATTTAACAAAAAGATTAATTACTTTGATGTATTCGCAAACAGAAAAATTTAACTTTAAAACCAAGATTGCAATCTATAACTATTGTGGTCGTGAAAAAAACGTTTAATCTTCAAAGAATCTGACTTTTGCGTGATTCCTTCCTCAAAGCACGCAGGTTTTCATGTATATAAAAAAACTTCTTTATTTCAAAGTAAATATTTCTCCCCTTTTTTATTCTTTTCTTAGTTTAGAGATTATAAATTACTTAAAATCACGGAACCTTTTACTCACTCAGAATTTACTTTAAAATGTATTTCAGATGAAAAAGAAAAAAAATTATAGTCATTAAACTTCAAATAACCATCTGTATGATGGAGAGATTTTTACCATAATTGCATTCTAAGATCATAATTTTTAGTGTATTAAATAAGTTTTTTTTATTACGTACGTGTTTTAATGCAAAATCTTTCAGCCTCCATGGAGTAAACATAGCGTTCGAAAGTTATTCGTAAAATGGAAAAAAAATGCAACTGATTGTCGTTAAACGTTTCACAATTCTAAATAAAGTTTCAGGCAAAGTACTAAAGTGTTATGATCGATTTTATCCTTATTCTAAATAAATGACATGGACATTTTCTACTCTAGATGTAGTTAAAATACTAATTTGATAATTTTGTGTGTTTCCAAGTTTTATATATATATATATATATATAGTCACCCCCAATGCTGTAGAGAAATAATAAAATAAGTGTGTCAAATTAATTTACAAAGATACAAATTATCAAATTAACTGCGTAGACTGGACTGGAACTGGTCATTATGGCAATAATAAAATCTCAAGAAAAATTTCAAAAACACGTTATTATTTTGGAAATATTAGGCAAGCTATACCCAGTTTTTGCTATCGTTCCCATTTTTCAAATAAGTCAAAAATTAATGCATATTTGTACACGATCTCACCTACTCTAATTGTACAAAATTAAAAAAAAAACCTATATACAATTATTTTAAAAGGTATAATTTTTGGTAGATAGAACTCAATAGCGTTCAAATTTAAACATTTATAAATTATGGTTGAATTTTGACCACTGGATAATCCCTAGTGAACATAAAATTCTAATCTGACTTTTAAAATATGAGCTAATGCCAAAGTGAGGATTTATTGTAATGAAAATCACAAATAATTAAGTTTCAAAACTCCTATATTTAAATACTTTTAGTTTACGAACTTGAAAGACAGATCTGGCATCTACATGTTTAGGAAATTACGATGGAAATTGCTTCCAAACTTATTCGTCTGATTGAACGAAGATCTTATTCATGTATTTACTTAAGCAAAAGCTTTTATTTTTAACGACAACGATAAACTAATATTTTGATAAAATAAAGTTTCCATACTTAAATGCGAAAGTTAACTAGAGAATATGCAGCGCATTTATTCAATTTATATGGAAATTACTACATGCGCATATATTATGTTGAAATTAAACTAGAAAGTAGATGGAAAACGATTTATATTTTGGAAAAAAAATATGCATAAGCAAACATGAACTTCTTTTCAAATTGATGCACTTGTTATGAAGAGCGGTATAGTAGTTTATTCAGAACTTTCATTAATAACATTCTTGTCAAGCATTAAGCAAAGATGTTCCACTCTTCATGATACAATATTGTTTGCCGAAAGTAATACTATGTTCATACACCAGCCATATTAATATGCAGCGTATAGAAAGTTAATGCTTGTCCTAGTTTCAAAATTGTGGTAACGGACAGGTATTTGTATCTTCAAGTAATACTGTTGCTATATTAGAGTTTTGTGACATAATTTCGTAAATTAGAATGTATTTAGTACAAAATGCTTCTGAAGTATTTGACATGCTGACACGTACCCTGCTGCAGACTGATAAACTGTGTTAATTATGTTGAAATCTTACAGTGTTGATTCGCTTCACAAACATCGTAGCTCTGCATTCGTATCTGAAAACAATCGGAACAAAATTTATGATTTAGAGCCATCGATGTAATAATGATTGTATATTTACATAATTGAGTTTTCAGTGTGTAAAAGTTTAGAATCATTGTAAAGATTTACAGAATTGTTCTCAAATAGGTGTTTCCTGATGCACTGCAATGGAATGGTAATAACATGAATATCTCACAAAGGCAAAAGCCTACTCTTTAGAAATCACATAGAATCTGAGATTTTTCATTACTTGAAGACTGCCTATTAAAATCATTATAAATATGCAACAAAATATTTTTGAAAAAAAACAAACAAAAAAAGCAATTGATTTTCATTAACGATCTTAAAAAATCTGTTTTAATACTGATGAATATTGTTAAATGTAATATTAACGAGCAATTTACTTAACAAGAATGATTTTTTATACTTCAGATGAAAAAGTTTACTATGTTACATTTACACTGAAAAATATAGAGTTATTTTTGATTATATGGACATTGTAATTTGTGTGGTCAATCTTTATACAATTCAAAACTGT
Source organism: Cheiracanthium punctorium (assembly GCA_038373885.1). Classification (NCBI taxonomy): domain Eukaryota; kingdom Metazoa; phylum Arthropoda; class Arachnida; order Araneae; family Cheiracanthiidae; genus Cheiracanthium; species Cheiracanthium punctorium. The sequence continues at coordinate 500,440 of JAWZYV010002231.1, forward strand.
GTTAAGTACATTAATGATTTTGATTCATAGCAAAAATAAGGATAGACCTGTAATAAACTGACATTTTCTAAAATATTGAATTCTTTCATGTCATTAATTCTAAAAAAATACATTTGCATGATCAGTTCATATAATAGAATAAATGGATTAATCTGTAGGAAATATTTGTATGAATATAATTGGACACTTTTCAACAGTGTATTTATTTTCGGCCCTTCTGCCTGTCTTTACAACAGACGAACATTCCATGGAGAAATGAAATTGTATTATATATCCGAAGTAAAAGCATATTCTCGTCGAATAATTTAATAGTTCAGAGTAATTTTGAAAAATTTTTTAATTCTAACTACTACTATCTACTCTAACTACTGTTAGAGCTGTGTCGTTCCAGGAGCTTGTGGATAGAGAAAGATAGACCTGGTGGAACGACAAATACACTCATAACCAGGGAAAGCTGAATGTTTCAGGTGTCTTAGCGGGGGAAATTTACGAAAAAACTGTCATGTACAAAATTAATGTCGTCTTTAAGGTTGCAGATATCAGTAGACCAGAAAAGACCGTCAAGGGAGACCGGATACAGATGACCTTGAAGAACGCAGGCTGAGGAATATTCAAAAGCCTCATTTGAATGTCTTGCAGATTTCATCTGCCAATGGTAGTATTAATGGACTCTTTACTGGGATATGTAAATGGTTTTCCATGTCACATGTGTATTGATACTGCAACGAATATAACTATCATAAGGACAGATCTGGCGAAGAAATTAAATTTGAAGACTATCTGGACTCCTCCTCCTTATCCTACAGACTGTGACAGGTGACAAGATAGAAGTGGGTGGAAAGGCGCGAATAGAAATATCATTTGAAAATGCCAGACAGACCATGGGGTATACATTGCCAGTAATACGGACTGTTTCATTCTCGTACTGGACTCTTTGAAATCAGACAAATTTAACATGGACTTTAAGAATAACGAGTTTCATTCAGACTCGGAAGAAATAACAGTAAAAATGAAGATGTTTAACTTGTTCAGCAAGTAATAGACCAGACTGATTTCATTCTACCTCCAAGAACTGTTTGTATAATATCTAGAACCGTAAAATCAATCAATTAATTCTAGTTTGCATTACTCGAGCACCCAAGCAATAGCGATTCTGTCAGAGGAGTACTTGTGGGTGCAACACTTGTGCACTTGTCGAGAACTAACAACCCATTTAGATCAGCGAATGTGACAGACAGACCGAATGTGATAAAGAAAAATGAAGTGTTGGCGAGGAGCTCTCCTTTTACCTGCATTAATAAAAAAACCAGCCTATCGACAGCTAAATCATCTGAGTATCTGACGAAGGAATTATTATAAGACATAAGAATTTGAAGACCTTTTCTCTCGTACTTCGGGTGACTTTGGTCGCACTAGGTTAACGCAACACAGATTAGATACAAGCATCCCTTCCCCCATTAAGCAGCATCCTAGGTAGTTTTTATTTTCTAAGCAAAAAGAGGTAAACAGACTTTTAAAGGAGATGCAGCGCGATAACGTCATCGAGCCATCTACTAGCCCTTGGGCATTGCCAATTGTTTTGGTGCGAAAAAAGAACGATTCCACCCGGTTCCACTTTGATTACAGAGGTCTGAATGATATTACCAAGAAGGACAGCTACCCTCTTCCCAGGATAGACCACACTTTTCACACTTATCTTGGGAAATGAATGGTTTTCCACTCTGGATCTGAAGAGGGGCAAGTAGAAATTCATCCCGACGACCGTGAAAAAAACTACGTTCACTCGAGGAAAAGTATTTTGGTAGTTCAAACTTATGCTTTTTGGACTCTGTCTACATTCAAGCGTCTAATGGAGACAGTGTTGAGAGGGCTTGCCTACGAAGCATGTTTCGTATATTTGGACGATGTTATCATCGTCGTAAAGACTTAAGAACATCTAGAGAATATCCGACAGGCGATAAAGAAATTGAAAGAGGAAAACTTGAAGTTGAGTCCATTTAAAAGAAATCTCTTTCGTCGCGAACTACGTTATCTCGGGCACATATTATCTGCCTTCGGAGTCCGAATTGATCTCGAAAAGACGTCTATCAAGAATCGGAGTCGTCTTGAGAATGTTCATGAGTTACAAGTTTACTAGGAGTATGTACCTACTATTGCAAATTTTTTTTCTAAGACTTTTTTCTAAGAATCCAAGGCCACTTCACAAATTGAAAGAGACCGGAAAAAAATGTCTATGCACGGCTGAAGAAGAGGATGCGTTCAACGAATGAAGTCGGGTTTAACATCTGCGCCGAACCAGTCGTATGTAATCCTGACAAGCCATTTATCCTGGACACAGATGCAAGTAAGAATAGTGTCGGAACTGTTTTGTCCCAGAAGACAGATGGCCAAGAACACGCCATACCAGAGCAAATGCATTTCGAAGGCAGAACGTAACTATTGTGTTACAAGAAAGAAACTTCTTACTATTGTCACTACCGTGGAGCACTTCCATAATTCACTGTACGGCCAAAAGTTCCAGCTCCGAATGGACCATGTCTCTTTAACCTGGCTTTTAAACTTCAAGAATACGGAGGGCCAGATAGCCAGGTGGATACAAAGACTGCAAGAATGCGACATAAAAATATGTTATCGGAAAGGAGCGTATCATAGAAACGCAGATGCTTTCTCGAGAAGACCCTGCATAGAGAGCTATCGCTATTGCTCCAGGACAGAGGAAAATTGACATCTGAAATATATATCATTGTCCACCAAGTTATATCATCGGTACCATTTCAAGATCCCTCTAGTGACGAAAATCTTCGGGCGGTCCAATTAGCAGATAGCGACATTAAACCTAATGTGGAATTTTTGGAAAAATCCAGCGCTAAGCCCAGCTGGCAAGAAATATCGTCATATATTCCGGCAACGAAACAATACTGGGCTTTGTGGGATTCGCTTCGCCTGAGAAATGGAATATTGGGTCGGACATGTTAGCTGATATCGACATTAAATCTATTGCGGAGTTAATCGAAAAATCCAGTGCTAAGCCCAGCTGGCAAGAAATATCGTCTTGCAGTTCAGCAACAAAGCAGGACTGATTGTTGTGAAATTCGTTTCGCCTGTGAAACTGAGTTCTGCATCGCAAAAGGGAGTGGGACGAAAGTAACATGCTCCGATGTCAGTTAGTACTCCCTCGTCGCTGATACCGAAGGTTCTAGAAGAGCTGCATAATCTTAATTTGAGCCATTTTGGCATAATGGAAGCCCTGCAGAAAGTTCGCGAGCGCTTCTACTAGGTTAGGTCGGGGACGATGTCAAGAGATAATGTCAAGCTTCTGACGCTTGTGCTGCCAGTAAAGGCCCAAAGAAAAGAAGAGCCGTGGAAAACTACATCGTTATAATGTAAGAGCGTCTTTCGGAAGAATTGCCCTCAACATCCTGGGACCTCTTCCGCGAACTTCGAATAGCAACAAATAGATTCTAGTTGTCATAGATTATTTCTCTAAATGGCTCGAAGCACACCCTATTCCCGATGAGATAGGTACGACCGTAGCAGAGGTTTTAGTATTTAAATGGATTTCCAGGTATGGAGCCCCTCTTCAACTTCATTCTGACCAAGGAACGAACTTTACTACTGCAGTTTTTAAAGGACTATGTCAGTTTCTCAGAATTGGCAAAACACAGACTACACTTTTACATCCACAATCCTAGAAAGCATGGTGGAGAGGTATAGTTGCACTATTTTGAACAGCCTCTCGCTCCTGGTATCTAGGAATCAAGAGGACTGGGACAAGAAACTCCCCCTCTTCCTGCTGGCCTATAGGAGTGCCGTCCATGAGACTACCAGCTTCACACCTTCCCCGATGCTATTCGGAAGTGAGCTTCGTCTTCCCTCCGATCTAGCGTTTGGTCGCCTTCCAGATGCTCCTTCATCATCAGTGAAGTACATGAAAGATCTCCAGGCACGGTTTGAAGATGTGCATCATTTTGCTCGAGAGCGAATCAACCTGAACGCGGAGAAGATGAAGACTCGTTACGACACGAAGGCTACGGGACACGAGTTCAACGTAGGTGACAAATTTGGGTAATGGAATCCTACTCTTCAGAAAAACTTGTAAATTTTTTTTCGGTTGCCGTTTTGTTATATATATATATATATATAACAAAACATATAACATATATATATATATTATTTTGTAAGTTTCATAAAAAATACGTTTAACGATTTATTATGTTAATTTTAAACAATTAATGGTTAAGAAAAATGGCCGAAAAAATAAAATTATTTTTTTAGCCAAGAATTGTATTTATCGTGTCTAGACATGATTAGATTAAAAACTTTTAAATTTATTCTAATAAGTACGAACGTTAAACAATAATTGCAGTAAATTTATCACTTTAACATATTAAGCTAAATTAATATATTTAATTAATAAATTATCTTAGTATTTTATTTTTTCTCATGCATTATCATTACTTTTCAGTATATTTTGCAGCTTTTAGAAATATTTTTTCTAGCTGTTTGTGAATACATAATTTTATTTTTAAAAATGTGTTATCAAATGTATCTGAATCGTTTCAAATTTCATGCCTTTAATAGTTGTCTGACAGTAAAAAGGAATTTTCAGGCGAGAAATTTCAAAGAAAAGAAAGGATTTCATTTTGATGAAAAATTTATTACTTTGTTTATCTTCGTTTTCCCACATTGAAGTTTTGAAGTACATAGTCTGTGACTTTAAACATTCTCTTAATAACAGACATGCATTTAAAATGCATGAGGTGTCTAGAAAGAGGTAGATTTATCTCTGTATGAGATAATATTTAGGTCGTATTGCGCATTTATTGTTTTCAAAGCACTATTCTGAGTGGATGAATTTATAGAATGAGTAAATTTGAAGTTGCTGTGAAAGATGTTAGCTTCTCGTGATGCTTAAAAAAAACAAGTCTAAAAATATTACAAAAGCACTTTTAGAGATGACCTGTGTTTTTAAGTTAATCACTTATGATTTTGGTAAGGTTCTTCGATAAGGAATCTTATAAATAAAGGACTTGGATGTTACACATGATAACCAACCATTTCTTTCGTTTTGAGATACGTGAATTGTAGTAAATGAAAAAATCTGGATTGTCCGCACTCGACTTTCCGAATACTTTGTACCAAGCGTTTGAATAAATTTCATTTAACTCAATCGGATCTAGTGTTCAGGCACTAGCACTTAAAATGATTTGAATGTATAGCCGCAATATATAAGAATATTTTTTGAAGCCCTGCCAAAACAGGCGTACACTCGCTAAAATTTAAGCAATATGTAAGACAGTGAGCTATAAAATGCCTACCTAATTTGATGCCAATCGAATGCACCATTTAGACACTTGTTCACTTTAATGACTTGCGTCCTTAAGCCGATATATATAAGAATTACTTCTTCCACGTCTGTGAATAAACTATCAGCTCTACAGATACAAAAATCTATGCAGATCATGAGAATGTGACCTATAATACACATACCCAGTTTGAGCTCATACGAACGCAGCCTGTAAACACAAGCGAACTTTCAGGAATTTCCGTGCATGGTCCATAATGCAAAAGAATATTCATTTGTTAACCTTTCAAAAAGCTATAAGTCCAACTCAGAGCGAAATCTGTACATATAGCGTGACAATGACCTACAATATGCATACCCAGTTTGAACTCCGAATTCATCATTTAGACACTAGTTCATTTTAAATGATTTGTGTCCATAGACCGTGATGTGAAAGACTTATTTTTTGCAATCCCGTGAACAAACTAGTGTTGCAGAAAACTCTGCTTGATTCTTGGGATCGTCGTTCTAAAGTTCAGTAAGTGTAGAAAGTTCTAGTAAAAGGGCCATTTTTCTGGATGGAACTCGAGCTTTATTGCTTCTAGAGCTTCGTCGAACAATCAGCAGCACAAAATTTACAGGCACTAACAGCCAGTAACCTGCAGTCCGCTTAGTGCAGAAGTTTTCACAGATGGCGTAATTCACACACGAAATGAAAAGTTCCACAAGCTAAAATTTAGTGGAAATACTCGAGGAAAATCACAAACAATTCATCAATGAAGAATTCACACACAGACAATAGCACAATTCTCAGACTAATGCAGCGAAGAGAACGGACGTCTGTTTTGCTCGGAATCTTCAGAAATACTTGACTCCACCGGGGCAGCCCGCTGACATATTTACAGATGTTTCAGAAGCTATGAGAAATTTCTAGGTTCTCTTTAAAGCGCGAATTTTGATTACGTCATAGGAATACAGTTGAATCATTATGCTATTACGCAATTACGCAAAATTAAGGCAGGGAAACAAACGTTACTGTCCCCGTTGGTAAAATCACTCCAAATGTCCAAAATATCGCCAAACGTGGACATTTTGGGCGAAATATTGCCAAATCTGGCGCAAAAAGTCCTCAAACGTTATGTCAGCGAAGCTCTAGCATCAATATTTGTCGAGATTTCTAGAAAATCCTATGATAACCAATGGGAAAAACCACAAATCCACATCTCCCGTTCTAGTAACCGATTTTGGTGGACAAAATGCAAAATTTTATTATTAGACGCGTAGAATGCGAATTACTAGTTTAGCCCCTAGAGAAGATGGTTAACCTAAAAATTCTTATCACTATCAATTCTACACACACCAAAATCTATACAAATCATGTGATCGTGACCTTTAGATATGCCCCATTTGTGCTCAATTGAATGCACTGTTTAGACGCTAGCGTACTTTCAAGAAATTCCGCCTATTGGCCATAATATAAAAGAAATCTTTTTCGCAGCCCTGTAAAAAAACTACAAATCCTATACTCACCACAATCAATACCGATCTTGCAAAGATGACCTATAATATACATGCGAATTTTGAGCTCAATCAAATGCACTGTTTATATATATAAACACTAGTGCACTTCAAGAACTTCCACTCATAGGTCATAATGTAAAAGAAATCTTTGTCGTATCCCTGTTAAAAAAAAAAAAAAAAAAAAAAAAAAAACACCGTAAGTCCTATACACACCAAAATCAATACAAGAAGTCTTGCCAGGTTCGTATAATAAACTCGAAACAAGGCCGTGAATAGTGATGTTTTAAAAAGACAAGTAAAGAGCTGAACACACTTTGCGCAGATCTTAGCATTTATTAACACATCATAGAAAATGTAGAATACTTCTAAAAAAATACTTTTCTCGCGGTGGCTGGCAGAGCCCCCCCAAAAAAAGTCTTCGGCATGATCAATGGCTAATCTGTGACGACAAACTCAAGCCAAGAGTAAGAAGAACAAAAATCCACCAAAGAGCATGCCAAACAAAGCGCCAAAAGGTGTGATGCCATCGACGGTTTAACATATTTTTATATATTTATTTTTGAATCCAGGCGCGACAAATTGGATGAAACAAATAATGTAACAGCTTGACTATAACCCAAAATAAAAGCCAGTGTTATTTATTATACGTGTTACCTTATATGGCCATAAACAAACCATCTAAAATGAAAGTTCTTAATCGGAAGAAAAGCTAGGATTTACAAATGCAAAAGTGAAATAAAAACGAAAAATAAATGAAAACGGAAGATTGCTTTAAGTAAGGTAGGTGCAGAAAAAAATGAACGTGCAGGCAAAACGAACAAAATAGGAATCGAATGTGCAAAGAATAAATTTTGAATACAGATTAAATTTAAAAATAATTAATATTTAAGTAATTAAGAAGTAAAATAAAATATGTGATTATCTGAATCATAGTCGTGCGATGGAGACCTATAATATAATACCACGTCATAATTTTAGCTAAAAAAACTTAAACTAGCTTTCAAATTGCAAATGCTACAAAAATTAAAAAACTAATTATGGGAACATATAACATAGGTTTCTTTGATGGGACCACCAAAGAAAAGTTATGCCCATTCCCGTTGCATACAGGAATAAGAAACACACACCTTATAAGAAATCTGCAGTTTCAAGAAAACAGTGGTATATACAGAAATAAGCATAGTGAAACATTTGAGATATATTTTGTAATATCTAAACAAAAAATATTCCAAAAGAACACCTAATGTAAACAGTCTTGAAAGCTTTTAAAAATCTTTTACAAAGCATTTAACAAATGTTTTAGAAAATGCCTAAATTATGGTATGTACAGCAGTTATTATGGTGTATCATTTAGGAAGTTTTGCATTTTGAAAATTAAAAATACTACATTTTCAATGTGTTTTACAGACATTGAACGGGAATTAGAATCTTGTAGACGTAGACAGATAGTCAGGAACCATATCCACGTCATACCTTGGTAGTTCACGATCTTCCCAACAGTCTCTCAAATTTAAATTACTTGCCCTTCCCTTTGAAAACAAATCCTTTCCTTACGCCTTTTTCTTGAACTTTTCACGTTTTACGTGAAATAATTTGCACTTAACACAAACTGAAAGCTGAATTGTGTCGCCATCGGCCGAAATAAATCTATGAAAAGTACTCATAAATGTCCACATTACCATTGCAGTTATTTGTTTGTGTAACATGCATTTCGGATTTGTGTGCTTGGCCCGAAGGCCGCTTATAAATCCACTTCACAAGGACAACACAAGGATGGGGGGAGTTGCCCTCCGTGGGAGTATTTCTAAGGTGTCCTAACCCGTATTTAAGTTAAGTTTCGGAGAAAACCCCGGAAAACTCCGAAAAGTTAATTAGGCGGACGCGACCTGGTTTTGCACCAGTCCCCCTTCCGTCTACCTTTCGAGTGACTTAACCATTCGGCCCTAGTGAGGCCCATCATTACAGTTATTTTGCGCATTCAAGCTTATTTTTGAAACAAAAAGCCCTCCAAATTTATTTCTAAAATTGCTTCAGATTTCTGTTTAATCTGAAAAATACAAAATGAATTGGATATGTTAAAAACATTTTAATATTTTCTAAATGCTCGTTGGTAAACGACATTTGCGTAAATTTCGTATACAAATGTTGTGTTATTTTGTTATCATTTGCCATTTTGGAACAAAGAAATGACGTCAAAAGTCAAAGAAGATATAAATGTATCGCTCAGGTTTGATGAAAGAAAATGATGCAAAGAAAAGCGTGAAATTACTGATGCACGTAGATAATTTAATACATTAATTTATAGTTTGGTACTTACGTTATTAAGTTTATACAAAAGCATTACTTCGATACACTGAGCGTATTAGGAAACAAACTATTCAAAAAGCAATATTAATACTATACATACTACTTTTTTTTTTTTCAACGGAAATCCTCCATAGCATAAAGTCGCTGACCAAAGTTCTGATTCCGCTTAAATTTTTCTACCACGCATGGGAGTTTTACATATATAAAACTAATTAATTTTATCTTAAAACTAATAAAATTTAAGGTGTAAATATTATGTTGTTAACTTTTTAGGGTGTTGACGAGAAAGCCATTTATGTTAATGAAATTGCAAATGCAATTATCTCCACTTTTAACACAAAAAATGCATTCTGTGGATGATTAAGAAAATATTCATTAAGAAGTAATGGCAATGATTATAAGCGGATAATTATGTGTTTCTACATGAAAAAATGTAATTACAGAGAGATGTGAAAGAATATTCATTAAATTTAAATGTATTCACAAGATTATAACTTGAATACTAAATTGTAGAAATTTAAATGTAAGAAATTGAATAAATATTTGGACGTGGCATGCATAAGAATCAAAATGCTGCTCTTTCATAAAAGCTTTGATTTTTCTGTGGACAAAGAATAAATTATTTTGATAACACAAGAAAATTTCTGAAATAATTCAAGAAAATGCATCAGACAATAAAGTAGAATTCCATAATGCATAATGTAGTTGAATTCAGTGCCGTATTATTTACTTTAACACAAAACTAAATTATGATAATCTCATAAACTAATAATGATAATAAAAGATAAAATAAATATGCCTACTGTTCAATGTACCTAGTTTTAAAAAATGCTTTCGTTTGTTTTGAATCTATGAAACATACATAATTCACAGCAATTGCTAAAGCTTAAGATTCTATTAAAACAAACTACCTATGAAATATAAAGAATATTTTCAAATATTTTACACATCATTTAATCAATATTTTGAAGTTACTCCCTATTACTCAGCTGAATTTTTTTCATAAAGTATTTTTCTTTCTCTTACTTTCTTCACTTTTGAAGAGGGACAGGAACATATTTTATTTTTCGTTTATAAATTAAGATATGTTTCAAAGTTGCATCAAAGCAGTTGACAGTTCTTAATATTTAATTATGATGCATTCTTGAAAAATATTTTCACTGAAATGTGGTTTAACCTATCTATTTTAGATTTATTAAAAATAAAAGTAGATTATTTAATTCCTGCAGCAGCAACAGAAAAAAAGAAAATCATATTTGAAAGCTCTAAAAAATGCTAACTCCACTTCACATTCATTTGTAACATATTGGTTGAAGGTAACTAAACTGTGATTTCTTCTCGGGACTATATATTAAAATAATTGTTAAGTTTTGTATTTGGAAGCGAAGAACAAAATAATGCAAATTAAACAAATTTACTGAATTCCTTAAATCAATTAACAGTTCTTAGGCTTATCGAATTTTACTATCCCACTGTTTCAGGATTTCTTGTGCGGCTTAAAAATAATTCCATTAATGACTGCACATGAATTAACACTAGAACGCCCACTGGTTTTTACCACCTAAAACGCCCGCCGGAGTCGTTTCGACTCCTGCCTGTTTTAGAAGGTTTAATAATATACAACACAGGAACTAGGCACACAGAAATAACGAAATGATTAAATTAGAGCATTTTAGCATATATTTAACATAATATCCCATTTTTTCAAATGAAAGAAAGCATTTAAATGCACATTTTCACAAATACATTGCAATACACAATAGAATCAAATACTTACGGAATATTTTTACAAATTAATTTTCTGGAATACAGGTGATGCAAGTATATTCATTCAGTCTTGTCTAAGCATTTTCCACAAACTTTTTTCCAACATAATTTACAATCTTTGAAGGCAGGGACGTAGCCAGGGGGGGGGGGTGTTAGGGGGTTCATAACCCCCCTCCCTCCCATGAGGAATTTTTTGCCATACAAAATGCATATTCTGCACTACATTATCACACACACGTATACATATGTATGAGTTGTAGTAGTCGTAACCCCCCCCCCCCATGAAAAATTTCTGGCTACGCCCCCTCTTTGAAGGTCATGTTTCCTTTACAAAGTTTTATTTCACATTTACTTCTCTTGGGTGCTTCTGTTTCGGGTGGCTGCTCCATGGAATGCTTTCTTTTTACTTCATTTTTTGCAGAGGTATAATTTTTACGTAAGTTGTCCGCTAATAATTGAATAAATGCTTGTCTCCTCACTTATTTCCTCATTCTTCGATTCATCACTTCCGATTCATTCTGAAAGCTCTCGTAAAAGAGCAGTTATTTCTTCTGGTGTTAGACCTTTTTTCCGCGACTTATTGAAATATATTCTATTTTATTATTGAGAACACAGTTGCTTAGCTATAAAGAAAAAAAAGACTAACACGATTTGAAATGGAACAAAGTAAAAGTAACTAACTGAGCATATTTCAAAAGAAAATGGCAACATTTTCAGCAGGTGCGCGGAACTAACCAATTTCCCCCAACAAAGGGGTGGAAAGAAGAAAAGAAAATCTGTTTCTATCACATAGACAACGATAACCAATTCCAAGGTCTCAAAATTCTGTTTATCTTTCTGTGGAGTCGATTCGACTCTCACGGGCGTTCTAGGGGTATTTGCTTATAACTAATTAACAAAATAAGCAAATAAGTTAGAATTTTCAGAATAAATAGAGTAAGAAAAAATAATAAAAGTCACGGAAGGAAAATAATTAAAATTAAAATTCCAGAGTGATACCAGTATTTTAATAACACTCGGAGTCGAAAGGACTCCATCGGGCGTTCTAGTGTTAATAGTGTGGAATCGTCATTACTTAAGCGCACAGATTATAACTCTCTACGTTTAAGGATTATTTTGAAGCTTTAAGTAATTTTTGTTAACAAGTTAGTTTTTTTCTCAATGAAAATCATGTACGAGCAGTGCTTTTATTTTGTGTGGTTCTTTATTGCTCTTTCCACTTATGCATAATGGTATTAAAATTTTGAAAATATTATGAGAATAAAATTTAAATCCACCGTAATATATCATGAAGTTATTTAATGAAAAATATATCGTAGACCACAGTGAGTTTATTATTAATAAACCTTTCTATTTCTGATTGCGGGTAGTGCGGAAAAGGTGCCATTAGAAGAACAAGTTCCATATGAAAAATTTGAATTAGGGAAATTTATTGATGTGGCGGAAATGCGTAGAAATTTCGGCAAAATCATGTTTGTTGGTGGGCTTTATTTTACATAATTCGTGTAAAATAAAACTTTCTATGTTTTGATGATGCGTAATGTGGGAAATGTGCAATTCGTTGCACTACGTTCACATAAAAATGCTGAAGTATTTAGGATAGTTCCTAAATTTTCTGAAAATGCTTCTAAATTGCTACAAAATTCTATACTTTAAAAAAAAATTAACCTTTTCAATTATTAAAATCGTTTTACTTTTGCTTATTTATCTCTAATAATAATTTGAAAGTGCATATAGAGACCCCAAATTTTCTTCATTTGTTTATAAATTGTGCATTATAAGTTAGTAGTTTATTAATACTTAAGAATTTAAATACGAGGTACTGTTCCAGTAGAATCATTTTTACGGTGACCAGCTTGCGTTGTGTGTTCAAATCCGGTGCAAAACAATGCAGAACTCACCACGAGGACTTGGCTGTACAACGTGTACCGCCAGCCCTTCCTACCAACTGTGAATATTTTATTCACAATACACTCTCTCCTTCAACTCCTTGGGAGGAAAGTTTAGAGATGAACCATATTCCAGTACTTTTGTATGAGTAACCATATTGGAATTATTCGCTGGAGTTCTTAGACTAATAAATTCTGTATTAATTCACTAGTGAGAAATCCCCATCTACTTTGTTACTGCACCAAAATTTCTTTTAATCGCGAAGATGACATATTTTGTAAGATCTTCTCATTTTGTAAATGTCATTTACCTGCAGCAACAGTGCTTAAATGGATATACCAAAAGCTACATTAAGAAAAAAATATTTTGAATTTAAAAAGGAATTATGCATAAATATTTGTATAACTTTTACATTTTGGTTACTTTACATTTGATGTGTGTGTTGAAAAATATCTGATATGGACAACACATAACTTCCATGCACGTCTATTAAATCAAAAATATTTTCCGCGCACTTCATCTTAACTTATTTTGTTTGAAAGAGATAAAATATCAGTAATAGTAAGGTTTAGCGATTTCTAGCCAAATATTTCGATATCGCCAAGCTGAGTTCAATTTGAAAGATTTCCTTCCGACACTTTATTTGGCGATATTTCGATAGATTCACCAAAAGCCGACAAGCTTGGCATAGTTTGCGAGATTTTGGGGATAGCCAAAGTAGTCATTGACCACAGACTTTCAATGAATTGAATGCATCCATACACCTTAATGTATTTAAAGTCATTTGACTGACCCTGTAAATAAATTACGCAGTCGCTGCAGTCAAAAATGATATTGAAAACAGCTAGATATTACAATAGTTCTAAATACAAAAGTTCAAAATTCTATGGGTTAGAGTGATACAAAATACGAAATAATTTTTGGCGCCAAATTTGGCGATATATCGCCAAAACTCGCCAAGAACGATGCCAGATAGCGATATTTTGGGCATGAACCAAATGACTGACTATTGCCAAATTTGGCGACATTTCGGTAAAACTCTCCAAGATCGACAACAAATGGCGACATTTTGGGCATGGACGAAACAATAGCAAACTATCGCCAAATTTAGCGATATTTCGCAGAAACTCGCCAATGACGATAACAAATGGCGATATTTTGGGCATGGACCAAATGACTGACTATCGCCAAATTCGGTGATATTTCGGAAAAATTCGCTAAGGTCGACGATAGACGGCGAGATTTTGGGTGTGGACCAAACATTGACTGTCTACAGTTGTATTATATTGAAGATGTCCATAGACATTAAAATATTGAAATTCTTTTCGATGGTCCTGTAAATGAACTGTCCAGTAGATTGGAACCAAAAATCCAAATGCACAACTAGATGTTACAACAATTTTATGTATGAAATTTCAATATTCTACGACTAATACTTTTTGAGATTTGAGAGTTAAATACATGCACACGTACGCCAAGCTTGACGAATTTTGGCGTAATTCTGGAGGGCGGAACGTGACTGTGGTCGGACCATTACCTAACTATATGGTAGGACGGTATTGTGCTTGAAATGGATGAATGCCCCTAAAATTGCCATTGACCGTAATGTATTGGAAATCTTTTGAGTGTTCCTGTAGCAGAACTATAAATGATAGACACACTTCTTTTAATGGAGAAATTTATTTTGTAAATCTTAACAGCATATATCACTTGTGAGTCGTTTCAAATAGCCCAATACCTCTAAAATACAATTTAATGAATTTCGACCCATAGAGCTTAATGTATTTGGAATCTTTCTGGCGGTCCTGCAGATAAACTATCATGTAGAATGGATGCGACAGGGAGGGGCACAACTAGATGTTACAACAATCTTAAATATAAAGTTTTAATGTTCTACGCCTAATAATTTTTGAGATATACGAGTTTAATGAACTTCAGCCTTCTTAATGTATTTCGAATCTTTCGGCGGTCCTGTAGATAAACTATCAAGTCGAATGGAACCGAAAGGGGAGGTGCACAAAACAGATGTTACAACAATCCTAAATATAAAATTTCGACATTTTGGGATATGTGAGTTTAATAAATTTCGGCCCATAGAGCGTAATGTATTTCGAATCTTTTGGGTGGTCCTCTAGATAAACTATCCAGTCCAATGGAACCGAAAGGGGAGGTGCACAACCAGATGTTACAACAATCCTAAATATAAAGTTTCGACATTTTGGGATATGCGAGTTTAATGAATTTCGGCCCATAGAGCGTAATGTATTTCGAATCTTTTAGGCGGTCCTGTAGAAAAAATGTCTAGTCAAATGGAACCGAAAGGGGAGGTGCACAACTATATGTTACTACAATCCTAAATATAAAGTTTCGACATTCTACGCCTAATAGTTTTTGGGATATGCGAGTTTAATGAATTTCGGCCCATAGAAAGCGTAATGTATTTCGAATATTTTTGGTGGTCTTCTACATAAACTATTAGTACATAAACTAAGATTTCAACATTCTATGACCAATAGTTTTTGAGATATGCGAGTTACATACATACATACATACATACGTACACACGCACGTACGTACAGACGGCATGAAAAGACTGGCCAAAATAGACTCGTCTCTCGTCGGAATGAGTTGCAGACGCGTTTATATGGTCGTGCATGTTAGCTGACGATGAGATGCATCGAAAAAACTCTTAAAAGTAAATTTAGAGTTAGTCAAAATCGGTTTTTTCGTCAAAAATTTGCCTCCGAAATTTTTCGGGATCACATTTCTTCTTTATATTCCTTACAAGGAAGTAAAAAGCAACAACAAAGAAACATGTATTCAGAATCATTTCAGAGGGAATAAAATAATTCAAAATCTATTTAAATGAAGATGTGTTGAATAGATAGTTGATGTTTTTTATTTAAAAAAAAATGTATGCCTTTTTAATACAGGCTTAACATTAGACAGTGCATATTAAGTAAAAAGAAACCTCGAACTATATTTAATACTTACATTAAGCTTTAAACATTATACAATTAAGGAAAAAATTACTTTGAATAAACTTCCGCTCCATTTAAAGCGACATTGAAATGCATTCTTATAAATATAGTTTTATATAAATTCAGATAAATATGCATTTAAATTTATTTTTGTAATAATTTGAAAATGCAGCAAAAATCCAGATTAAAATAATTTGTGATACGCTGAAATGACAGCGGATTTCGTAATATTTAATGACACCTACGTAACCTAGAATGAAAGCGTTATAAAAAAAAAGTATCATAGAAGCCAATATATTCAACTCAATGGCCTTCAAATGCACAAAGCGAAATATTTGAGATAGAAAAACGAATCTCTGGTTACGCATACTAACATATTGAGGCAAATTATTCTGTACAAGCCAGAAACAAACGTTCGCTGGCCGCGTGATTGTAAAATTTCAATTATTAACTGAATTATCAGACGTATTATGAGATTTGACTCAAATTCGTTATTCACAGATTTAAATTTTAAGTAATATATTAAAAAAATAAGTCCATGCATGAATATAAAGGTTTATTTAAGTATGGCTTATATTTACATTTAAAATAATAATTTAAATATTTCTCTTTGAACGTATGAAGAAATTTACGCTATTAAAATATTTGAAATCTAATAAAAAAAATTGTACGAATGCATTATTTCTCTCTTGGTAATTTCCTGAAGTAACTAACTTTAAAAATTTCTAAGAATTCTAAAATTCTTTTAAAATATTTTTAATGATAATATTTTGAAAAGGAAATAATAGGTATGAAAGTAGCAATATTTGTCAACGAATTTCATTTTTGAAAATCGTTTGCTTTTTATTTCTTGAAGCAAACAATTTCTTCTGCGTCAAAGTAAATGAATGAACACATTGGCGAACACATTTTATTTAATTTTAAAAAAAACCTCTTGAAAAACAGATTCCGATTTCTTTGATTGTTGCATTAAATCTTATTTACTAGAAGATTGTTATGTCGCCCTTTTTGCGGTGCTTTTTTACAGTAAGTTAAAATTAAAATACTTTGAATAGGATGAAAAAAGCACTTGATTCTTTTTCGAAAATAGTTAATGGAAAGTAATTAAGAATACCTTATTTCTACCGGTAGTGAACATGGATTATTACATTACTACACGAACATAAAAAGTCATTCTAATTTTGAAACTCCTACATTCTTCGATATGGCAAGACTCCAATAACTGCGGGAAGATCACAAAATTTTTCAGTAGTTTACTATAAATCTCTCTAAAATACTTGCATGATATTAGTTTGTATGCCCAATGAGTAACGTTTTTCCAATGACTAACGGACTTTTGGATCAAACGTTACATGTATGTAGATGTAATATTTTAAAGGATGTTTCTATAAAAATAATGTGACTTTTTTCTAGCATTTCGCGTTTCAAATTTATGTTGGCAAAGAGTTACTTTGTCTTTAATTTGGTTTTATCACTATGCACGGGGTTTTCCGTGCCTTTTCTAGGTCCCGTCCGCGTATTTCACAAGTGCACCGCTATATAAAGATGGGAAGAAAAAGAGCCTTCCTATTGGCTATTTCGTGATTGCTTCCATTATGTCATACATCGCGAGGTTCGGGTGTTCTGCTAGTGAACATACGCCATTAAAGAAATAATTATATGAGACAGCGAATTCAGATTCCTTCATTTATGACAGGTGGAAATATATATATATATATATATATATATATATATATATATACTATAGATTAAACAGATCAAGAATTTGAAGCTGAAAGAAAATCTGAATTTTAAGAAAGGGGCAATATTTGCTTAGATATTTTTTTTTTTTTGTACTCCTGTTTGCTAAATATTTCGAGTTGCTGGCGCCATCTACTGGATATGGAAATCAACATTTTTTATTGTGCGAATTTAACCATCTAACAGCCATGTAGAAATAAAAGTTATTTAAAATATTACATAGAGATTAAATTTCATTTTATGTAACTTTTCTTAAGTATGAATTTGCAAAAATAAAGAATTTTGCATTCGAACATTAAATTTCTAATGCATATTGATTGCACACCAGAGATTGTAATTCATATGTTAAATTTTTCTTAGAGGAAAAATATAACCATAGAAATTAAGTTTTAAAATTGGCAATATTCAAGACAAAATTTTTATTTTCTAAATTCTTGTTGTGTGCACCAAACGAAAATTTAAAGTGTAAAATCTATGTTTAATACAAATTAAATTTATATTTTGTAACTGTAGGTTCCAATTAATATACTAAAACTATAGAGAATTATTGAATTGATGTGCATATTTTTTCAGTGATTATTAAAAGTAATTTAAAATTGACAAGAGTAACCTGTTTAAAAAAAACTTAAAAGAGGTTGTATATTTGTAACACTTTATCCCCTCCCCATTCCAGTCTAAATGAACAATCAGCCCTGTACAGTTTAAGAGGCAGTATAATGATTTTTTCCAAGGAAATTTGTAAAAATTGTAGAAAAATATAGGGAAAACTATTACAGCACTTTCTTTAAAAAATATGAGGCATATTGCAAAAAGTTACTTATATATTATGCTTTAAAGTGAAGACAAGAGTGTTGCATTATAAATATGGAAGAACGTTAATTAACTTAAAATTTTAAATGAATAATATCAATAAAATAAGGAAACTAATTGCATGTGTGTGCAAGTAAATATTTGGTTGAAGTGGTAAATTTAGAGGGTAGAAGAATTTACATATAAGCTTTATGTATTTTTGCTCCTTTGAAGTACATTGATTTAAGATTGAAACTGAAAGTACAATTTCTGAAATTTGTTGTTCTATTTTTATAAGTCCAGCAAAATCATATTAAAAGTAAGAATTTACTGCACTTCTCACCTGAAAAAACTGCAGGTAAGTTTTTTTTTATATTATTATTATTATTTTAAATCAGTTCAGATTTTCGATTTAAATGAAGTATTTTTTTTTTTTCAATTTAACCTTTTATTGGGGATTGGGGTTCATTAATCGAAAATCTGAACTGCAAAATTCTTTATTTTTGTAAATTCATACTTAAGAAAAGTTACATAAAATGAAATTTAATCTCTATGTAATATTTAAAATAACTTTTATTTCAACATCGCTGTTAGATGGTTAAATTCGCACAATAAAAAATGTTGATTTCCATATCCAGTAGATGGCGCTAGCAACTCGAAATATTTAGCAAACAGGAGTACAAAAAGAAAGAAAAAAATAGCTATGCAAGTATTGTCCCTTTCTTAAAATTCAGATTTTCTTTCAGCTTCAAATTCTTGATCTGTTTAATCTATAGTATTATATATATTTCCACCTGTCATAAATGAAGGAATCTGAATTCGTTGTCTCATATAATTCTTTCTTTAATGTCGTATGTTCACTAGCAGAACACCCGAACCTCGCGATGTATGACGTAATGGAAGCAATCGCGAAATAGCCAATAGGAAGGCTCTTTTTCTTCCCATCTTTATATAGCGGTGCACTTGTGAAATACGCGTCCCGTCCAAACCTCTTTATCAGTGCAAGACGGAGTCTATAAATATTTTTGCTTTGTAAAGAGAGATGGAAATGTCATGATTTTTTTCAGAAGATTACGTTGTAATGACGCTAGCTGCCAATCAGCGAATATGTTCTTTCCTGTAGAGAGGGTTTCGTATTTGGATTTCTGCTCGACTGTTTTTGACTAACATGTTATTTAGCCGCGGGTGGCATCTGTCTTGTATTTACTTACGTTTGTGCTGTTTGAACATTTAGCAAACTAAGTGTCAAAGTACTGAGTGTAATCAATAGTTAAATTCAATGAAGTCATGTTAATTAGCTGTAAGCGTGGCATCTGCATCCTAGCAATGATTATAATAATTTAAATTAGAAAAAGTTCGGACGGCAGTACTGCGGAGATTGGGGTAGCGCGCGCTCATGTTACTGAGAGTCGTACGCGCCTTGCTGGGTTAAGCTCAGTACCCACTACACCTTGCACACTACAACACCAAAAATGTAGCGACACTGTCTTTGATAGTGTGCTTTATTTTGGGTGCACACTGTCACCTCGACTGAGTCTGCTGTTTACCGTATTCCCAAAAGGGAGCTGACATGCACAACAGTTGCCGTGGCTCCAATATCCAACATAATGAAACGATACCTGTGGCGTGCTAATCCAGCTGCAAGGGATCTCATTTGGAATTGCTTCAAAATTAGGAGACACCTCATAGAGTGAAACGTTGGCCTGTCTATTAGGCGATCCCAATAATGAAATTACGAACACAAACTGCTTTGGTAGCAGTCAAGCTTACAGTACACCACTGATACGGCCATTAGAAAGAAAAATCATTTTAAAAAAGAGAACTCATCCGATACGAGTAGATGAGTACGTAATATTTTTCTTTAAACATAACTGAAATGCAATATTTTAGTTTGAATACCCGCTAAGAAACACGTTCACAAGAAGGCATTTAATGATGTAACATTGTTTCCAAATCTGAGTAAAATACGTTAGAAAAAATGGAAATCATCCATTCTAGGGAAAAGAAACGCAAAAGAAAGGAACGTCTTTTCTAGAAAAATATAAGTAACTTCAAAAACATTCCTGCTGCATACACTTGACAATGATATTTTGCTGGATATTTTGAAAAAAAAAAAAAAAAAAAAACCAGCACGTGGTATACCCCAATGCCAAAACTTCAGAATATACGGATTTTTGTGGAAAATGGAAGGAACTGAATAAGAATATATTTTCAGTTTTTTTTTTTTTCATTTTCATATTTAGGGCATACAAGGTATGAGGAATGGTGTCACACAGATTCCTTCATTTTAATCTTGTCGTTCAAGTTCATTGTCAGGTATTTTGGATTAGCTTTGTATGAAATTTCCCCCTCATATGCCTATGATGTAAAAATAATTAATAATTATTTTTTTGTTTTTAATAGTATAATGCAGTTAAGTTCATATTTAGGTTGTGTTTCAAAAATAATAAACTTTGTTAGAATGGATAGAGAAGTTCATAAAATTACGACAGTTATATAATTTATATATATAAACATTTTTTTAAATAAATTAAACTGACAGTAAGTGCTGAAATTGCATACAAAGTAATGTAATTGATGATATATTAATAGGATGTAGCGAAAAACATTTATTTTTTCAAATACGAAACATAACCATAAGTATTAGTTGAGATTTTGATAGTAAAATTAAAGCAAACAACATGAATAACATAGATTAATGTCTTTTCATCCTTTAAAAAATATTTTGAACTATTTTTAGTGGTATTTTTTCTCTCAATCTAGTTTAATTATGATGGAAAACCAGTTTCAATATTTAACAATTCACTTAAATAGGCAGATTATTTTATTATTTTCCTGAAGAATCTTTAGACATTAATAACGCAATCGAGTTGCTTCGATATGCACAAAATGTATCATTCGTTTTCATCTTAAATGGTACGATTAATTCTCGCTCACACTCAAAAATGATCTGTGTATTTGTGGAAATGTGATTTGGTGAAATGCTGTTGGCCTTCATTATCTTCCAACAAACTTGCAGATAAAAATATTCTATGTGATCTACTTGTGCATTAAAAAATTTATAATCCCACCCCTGCATAAAAAACTAGGTCTTACGAAGAAGTTTGCCTCAAGTTTTGTCAACTGAAAAAGACTGTTTCAAGTAGTAGTTCGTGAAGACACTTATTAATTTGTTTTTTGAAAAAATTAAAGGCACATTTGTCTGATGCTTCCAAATACGGAATGAGGTCAAATATCCACCTTTGATTGTGGCATTGTAAGAACCAGGAAAAACATTACTCTGCAATTGTCAAGGACTTTCTGGGAAATATACAAGTAGACAATTACATCAAAATTGTAGGGGATGTTTTTAAAAACTACAAAATGTTTGGCTCGAATATGAGTATCATAGTTTCTACCGGAACATCATAATAAGTTCAGTGAAATCATTTGTTGTCGTCAGTGATGAGCAATAATTCATCAAAATATGAAAGTCATCGAAGGACGGTATCAGTAAAGAAAGAATGAACTCATGCTAGTTCACTGTCACTGGTACATTCTGCAGAGCAATTCGCAAGCTAAACATTTCAGCAGAGCTATAAGGGAAATTTTTTACTTAGGGCGATAAATTTTAGGTATTGTTTTAAAGTTATGTTCAGTGACATTAAAATGAATTGTAATATTGCCATGAAATCGGTGGTAGCTGTTAATGAATATGCTAATTTCATAAGTAATTTACTTTCAATGGTATTCTGAAAGCGTATTATTAAAAATGTCTGATAATTGCATTACGTACATTTTTTAATAGCGTAAAACTCATCTAATACTCATAGATGATAATATATGTCACTTAAATTTTAGGTAATTTCATAAATTATTTTTATTTTGAGGAATTCTAAATAAACGCATACTTAGTTCATAGTAAAAATAAATAAATAAATTCCTTCAAAATCTTCGCAAGTAGAAAAAATAAACTTTAAAAGTAAGATTATAATCATAACTATTGTTCTTGTGAAAATATTTAATCTTCAAAAGGCCGACTTTTGCGTGACTCTTTGATCAAAGCACATGGGGATTTAAAATACTCCTGTATATCAAAGTAAAGTTTTTTTTAAAAATAGAATTTATAAATTACTTGAAATCACGGAATCTTTTACTCCGTCAGAATGCACTTTTTCTTTCCTCAATAACACTGAAATACGTATATTTCAAATCAAAAGGAAAAATAACAGTCTTTAAACTTCCAACTATATGATGAATTGACTTGTATCATAACTGAATTCAAAGTTTATCATTTTAAAAGTATAATATAAGTGTTTTTTTTTGGTTTTTTTTTACTGACCTAATGCTTTAATACAAAATATTTAAACCTCGATGAAAAAAAAAATAATGAAAATAAAAGCGTAAGACATTGGCCTGTAAAAAAGTGTACATTCTTTAGAGATTTCATCCTTTTAAATGAAGTTTGAGGCAAAATTAAAATGTTTTGTGTTGACTTATTATAAAAAAATAACTTTTACTTACAGAAAGAAAAGTTGAGCAACATAGTTAATGAATTATAAAAGATATGTGCAACAGAATGTGTGGTTAAAATACGACGTGCTTTATTTTCTGTGTTTGAAAGTTGTCTTTTTATAGTTATTCCTTCTGCTGCAGACAAATAACAAAATAAGTGCTTCAAGCGAATGACAAAAAAGATATAGAATCTACTGAGTAGGAATTACTGTAATATTTTCCTTAAATAGGGAAACTTGCTACATTAATTAAAACCAAGAATAAAGGTACAACCACAGTAAAATTATTCTAAACATATGAAAATTTAAAATAATCTTAAAATACCAATCATGGTGCAGTTATATAACATGAGTTAAGGCCAAAATTATAATTTATTCTAGCGAAAATTAAAAAAAAACTAAATTTCAAAATCCGTATACTAATCTATCTCCTGTCTGCGAACTCACAAATAAGATGGATCTGGTAGCTATGTAAACTTAATAAAACGCGATGGAAATTGCTTTCAAACGCATTCGTCTGACTGAACGAAGATCCCATTTATGAATTTACTTTAACAAAAATTGCTATTTTAAGCTACATTAATAAACTTATATTTCAACAAATTGGAATTTTCATACTAAAATGCGAATGTTAACTACAGAGGATACAGCGCATTTATTCAATATATATGGAAATTTCTACATGCGTATGTTTTATGGCGAAAGTAAACTAGTAAATACATGACACATATTTGTATTTTGGAAAAACTTCTTAGAGAAATAAAGACTTCTTTTAGCATGCATGCACTTGTTATGAAGTTAGCTATGCATAACTTATTCCGTTAATAACATTCTTGTCAAGCAATAAGTAAAAATATATCACTCTTCATTATATTGTTTATAGTAAATTGTAACATCGCTATGAACAAGCCATTAGTATGCAGTGAATACGAAAGTTAACGCTTGCTTTGAAATTTGTGGTAAAGGACCATTTGTAGTTCAAAGTAATGCTCTTGCTATATTAGTGCTTTCAGAATTAATATAGTAAATTGAAATGTAGTACAATATCATTTTTAAATACTTAGTATTTTGAAACATTTTTCATGGTGCAAATTGATAACTTGAGTTAATTATGTTAAAATTACCCGTGTAAATTTTAGAAAGAACAATGCTCTGCATTCATATATCAAAACAAGCTGAATTTTATCAATGGAATTGAGTTTATGACTCAGTGCCATTGACATTTATTCTAATTAGTTGGTTTAAATAGTTACCAGTGTAAAATATTTGTTAATAGTTAAGGAATTGTACTTAAAAAGGTTTTTTTGTGTGTTTATTAAGCTGATTAGTAGTGAGATTTATTAAATATCACTAATAAAGTATGAGAAAAGTCTAGTCGAATTTGAAATAAAAAATAATATTTAGGTATGGTTGCTTGAAATTTTTATTATGTCTGCATAATGAAATATATTTAGAACATACAACATATTTTTGAACAGAAAAAAACAATTTATTTTTATCAATCATTAAAATGTAGTTTTCATATTTAGAATGAACCAAGTTATTGATTTATAAAACAAACTTCTTTGTTTTGAGATATTTGACTGAATTTTTATACATAAAATATAAACAAAAACTATTTAAGACTGCGATTTATCGATACTGCAAAGATACAATAACTCAACACAAGAAAAAATAAACTAAAAATACAAAAGAATGGATAACCGAAATCATATTTATTGTCATACACATTTTAGTTATTGCTACCATCCTAAAAATTCATCTGGAAGAATACAGAGGTAAAAGAAATTAATACGTTATTTTATGTACGTTTTAATTATAGTACAATTGAATACAATAAGTGAAATGCAAAATAAATGTACTAATTTTTAAATAGGAAATGATTCAAAAGAAGAAAAGCATAAAAAACTGAAAACTTTGAATTATACAATGTGTCATTAAGTTATGAAACTTTGTACATGCTTCAGGTATTTTTAAGCACTTGGAATCAATTTTTCTAATGACATTTTTCAAAAAGAGACGAATATTTCAAAAGAGACGGATATGGAAAATCAAATTCATCGTATACTTATTGATCACAGGTCATACAGATAGCGATTAACGACCCCAATCGCAAAATTATGGTATTAAATGAAATGAACATAATACAAATTATGAATAGAGAAAATTAAGAGCTTTACAGACTATGAAAAACAAAGATTAAAGTAGGCCAAAGATTGCCAAAAGCATTTTATAGTAGATAAAGGGCTTAGGGAATGCTAAATTTTCCGAACGGTTTTTAATATTTGTGTTCAAGAGGTATTGAAATTTACAGAGCTGCAGATAAAGCAGGCTGCAGACACATGGAGTGCTAACTTTTTTAACAAAACTATTGGATTTAATTTTCCAGAAATATTTTGATGAAAAACCGTGTAGAATTCTGTAATAAGTATGAACGTTGAATGATGCACGTATCATTCTGTTATTCTCATATTCATTAAGTTGGATTTAAGAAAATAATTTAATAAATTCTCAAAAACGTTTCCCTGTGTTCTTACAGAATAATATCACTCTTTCAATTCTTTTCTGTATCTTTTAAAAGTACTTGAAATAAAGTCTGTGTTTCCCATTACTTGTATAGATAAAATGCTGTTAAAAATGTTTTATCAGATGCGTCTGAATAGTTTGAAAGTTGAAACTTTAATAGTTGTCAGATAGTGAAAAAACTTTTCAGGCGAGAAGTTTAAAAGGAAAAAAAAAACCCACTCTTTTGGAGACTCTATTCCACTATTTGGTTATTTTCGTTTTCCAAAATTGAAGTTTTCAGGTATATAAGATATGGATTAAAACGTCCCCTTAATAAATTACATGCATTTAAAATCGCATGCAAGTGTCTAAATAGAGTCAAATTTATAACAGTACGAGAGAATAGTCATGTCGTATAAGGCATGCATTGTTTTTCTATCGTAATGTTATAAGTGCATCAATTTAAAAAATGAATATTTTTTAAGTAGTAGATATAAAAGAACATACATTCGTCATGCTTTATAAAAGAAAATCTCACGAAATATTACAAAAACATATTTAGACATAATCTATGGTTGTTCTGCAAGTCGCATATTATGCTGTAACATTGCGCAGAATCTTAAAAAAAATTGAATATCTGTATTTGCTTCAGATTTCTTTTTAACTGGAAGAAAGAAGTCTCATTGAATATATTTACAGTAATTTTTAAATTTAAGGTATTAGGGAATTACTTGTGGGGGGGGGGGGTGATTGCCGACTAACGTTCGCTAATCTAATCAGCCCCGCACTCTATTTTCACAATCGTTACCATGTAATTATATCAACATAAAGTAAATATAAATTTTTAAAGCATTTGTGGGCGCAATTTGTTTCAGACACAGTATCTAACATAGATACCAGAAGTCAATTAATGCCTTAGTAAAATGTAATATTTTTCTCATATGCATAGATCCGTGCATGGTAAATCGCTTTCCTTGCATATGCTGCTTTTCTCTAATCCCATTTTGGAAGCATAACGAAATAGCTCATAAAATTATTTAGCTGTTCCAGGTATTATTATTCACTGTGGAACATTAGGGCATCATCCACTTTAGTTCAACCGAAACTCGTCATAGGAGATAATACAGGACTTGTAGTCAGTGTATTCACCCAGATGTAGCAACCTTAATGTATGGTTCTCTTAACATTTTGATTGCGTACATCAAATATTGGCGGAATTCACTGTACTCAGCTTTCTATTGTAATTAGATTCTTTTTAAAATAGTACTTCTGCTTTTGCAATCGTATGATACCAGGACGAATCTCTCTATTGCTCATATTGTCACCTCAGGAATACTAGTGGGAGGTGCAAGTCGAATTCAGTAATGCTTATATAAACTCTGCTGTCGAAGCTGGAGTTTGCACGAGAGCTATTGAATTAACTTGTACCCCAAACAGTATTCTTGAGGAGATAATGTGCGCAATAGAAAGATTCACCTTACCATTGAACAAGCTGAAATTTGAATTAAAAAAATCTAGAAAGGCGCTTTTTATAAGAATAAGCTGAGTGAGATCAATTCCACCAATATTAGATGCACTTAAGTAACATGTTTAGAGAACCATGCATCTAGCTTGCTACATCTGGCGGAATACACTGACTCCTTGTCCGGAATTACATCCTGTGACAAGTTTAGGTTAAAGTAAAGTGGACGAGAGCCTAAATCTTATAGAGTGGATAATAATCCCTGAAGTGGCTAAAGCATGTGATGAGCTAATTTGTTCTGGTTGCAAAAAGGGATACGAAAAACGCTGCAAATACAAGAAAAGCAATTTACCATGCACGGAACTATGCAAATACGAGGGAGATTGCTCCAGGATTCCCTAGCGAGTGTTCAATAAATTACTTTCAACATATTAAATTATGATAAATGAAAAATTAAATATATTTTAATTTAAACTTTGTGTACACATCCATAAAAATGAGCTAACAAATTATAAACTTTTAAAGCATTAAACGATTTTGTGCATCAATGATTGTGGGAACATTCCACGTTTCTGACCTGATTAGAGAATGTAAGCGGGCATCTGTCTTCACAAAGTTATGCCTAAATACCTTGCACCCCATGGCAACGCCAGGTAATGCAGCTAGTGTTTCATTAAATATATTAGCACCAATTTATTTTAAATTTACTCTATTTTAATCTTTTAATACCAAAATAAATGTACAAATGTCGAGAAAAGTGCAAACAATAAAATAACTTTAGTAAATAAGATCATATTCAGAGATTGAAATGGCTCCCAAATCTCACGCACACACATTATAAAGTGTCCAAAATCTTAAAATGATGTCCATCTAGCGTTTCATCAATGATAAAAAAATTTATACTTTTCAATCACATTTCATATCACATAATGCACAATTCTTTTTCTCTGCTGCCCCACTACAACAGCGGAAAGTAAAAAGTATCTAATATGACCACAACCAGAAACCCGAACGAT
The DNA here is from genome assembly GCA_038373885.1 of Cheiracanthium punctorium. NCBI lineage: Eukaryota > Metazoa > Arthropoda > Arachnida > Araneae > Cheiracanthiidae > Cheiracanthium > Cheiracanthium punctorium. The sequence continues at coordinate 528,195 of JAWZYV010002231.1, forward strand.
ATCTAATCTGTAGCAGAATTCGTCCCACACTTTTTTCAGCATGTCTAGTGTTACGGTTTTAACGCATGCAGCCATCCTCTTTTCCAATTCAACAATATCATCTAGTAGAGCGGAGAAAAGACTTTCATCTTTAAGGCAGACCCACAGGATGAAGTAGCAGGGAGTAAAATTGGGTCTGTCGGCGGGCGGCAAATGAAAAACATATTCGCATCTTTCTAAAAAATGTGAAACTTTATAATTTTTCACCGAAAACGGTGTGCAAAATGGAATGCTATTTGTATAGTTCAGAAGATATAGTCTTTCAAATTTGGAATACACATTTGCTATCACCCTGTAATTAAAATTAATTAATTTTATCTTAAAAAGAAGTATATCTTCTTAAAGGTGCGAATGTGTACTTATTGAAATTGGATTACGATTGCAAATATTTCCAAAGTTTTAACACAAACAAACAAAAACTGTATAATGCGTGGATGATTTAAAAAAGTTCTCATTAACAAGTAATGATTCTGAAAATATGCAGATAATTATTTGTGTCTGCATATAAAAATATATACGGATTCCGAGTTAGAGAATAATATTCATTAAATGCAAATGTATTCCCAAGATGACTACTTGAATACTAAGTTTTAAGAATTGAAATCTGAAACGTTGAGTAAATATTTGAAGGTGCTATTAATAAGAATCAAAATGCTGCTCAGTCATATAAACATTGTTTTTTCTGTGGACAAAGAATAATTTATTTTGATAACACCTGAAAATTTCTAAAGTAATGCGTAGAAATTACCTTTGTGGATAAAGTAGAAACTGCGGAATGCATAATTTGATTAAACGCGGTGTCGAATCATTTATTTTACTTATTACGCAAAAGTAAATTTTAATAATTTCGTAAATTAAAATCAAGCAAAAATGCCTAGAATATGGTGGTTCAGAATGTGTAGTTTTAATAACAGTATGTTTTTCTTTTAAGTCTTTTAATTATACATAACTCAAGGCAATTTCTAAAGTTTAAGATAATATTAAATCATAATTACATATGAAAAAATGCTATTTACAATTTTTTATACATTATTTAACTAATATTTTGTAGTTATTTCCTTTTACTCTTTTGTAACTTTTTATATATTCTTTTGGTTACGCTTACTTCCTTCATATAAGAAGCAAGGCAACAACCATATTATTTGTTTTATATATATATATATATATATATATATATATATATATCTGTAAAGAATGGGCCTTACGCCATTCCTTGTTGGAATAATTGACGCAAATCCATTGGGGTTCTAGGTTAAATAGTTTATTTCAAGTTCAGACAGAGGGCAGGAGTCGGGCCGGCGACCTTATTCGTTCCGTGGCTATCTTACATCGCAGTCTAAAGGCTCGAAGCTAAGCTTTACGTTCCAAACTCCTAAAAAGCTAAGCGCGAAGTGAAGACGAAGCTCTCGAAATTTCCGTGCTCTTGCTTAAATACTCTTTAATTACCACATCTGCTGGCAGGGTGCAGCACGATCGCAAAGGCGTTACTCTCAAACGTAATTAGTTAACTAGATTGTCAATCAAGACATGAGAAACACCTGCTTACCCAGGAGTTCTAAAAGCACGTAGTAATGAAAACCACAGAAAACCGAAAATACTGCTGAATAAACAATTTTCTACTTATGGAACTTCAAAAAACGTCTCCGAGCGTAATATTTGTGTGGCCGAGAAACAAACTTTACAGTAAGAGTAAAAGATTAAAGAAGGATTTTTCAAATAACATTAAATTAAATTAGGTTAAATTAGCAAAGTTTATTTTATTATTACATATCCCCCCCCTCCAAGAGGAGGGCAACCGGCTTGCCTGCAAGTCGGTGGCACTCAACCCGAACGGAGCAAGAAAGAAATTTTGAACTGTGAATTTTTTTTTTTTTTTTTTACCTCTGAATGTAGTCTTGAGATCACCAGCCTTCTCCGCATACACAATTTCTCAAAATACAGTTATGACATGACAAAATATTCAATACAAAATAATATTTATAACAGCACTAGTAGTTGTAAATTTTAGTATATTAATGCGCAAGGGTAACAATAAGGGTAACAATAGGGGTAACAATAAGGGTCAAATAAGGGAACCTTATATAAACAATCATTAGTTCTCTTGAGCCTCTATTTCATTGTCCAAAGTTTAGTGTTTATACCTGTTATAATGTGCACAGTCATTGACACAAGAAAAGCGAAAGTACTTGAGGCTCTGATGGTAGATTGTAATATATGTAAGCACATTGAATTAGATGCATCTGCAGATTATTATTTTTCTGAGTTAATTAATAAAATAAACCATAATCAAATAAGTAAACACTATACAAAACACATACTGGATTTTAATCATAAAAATAAAACTAATATAATTTCACTAAAGTATAAAGAATCGAACTATTCGTGCATAGTAACGTATATACAACACTATAAAATATCACCTAATATCTGGAAATAGTTTTGGGAATAATTTTCCAAATGAAGTGACCAATACATTATAACAATTAAATGCAACAAAATAATATAACAACATGACAATAAGATATGACTATATTTACAACATAGTGATTCTTGGCAATATGGGTAAATACAAATGTAAACAAGAGAAAAATTTGTGTGATATATACAGTGTGTAATGTAAAAATGTTGAAAATTAAAATTGAATTGAGAAAAAACCACAGCTGTACAGTAGCATTACCCCGTACAGGGTGGTATAATTTTGTTAGCATTTTAAGTTTGCTCAAACTTACACTCTTCACAAAGGTCTATTCATGGTATAGTTTAAATTTTTGTGGATTATTATAATATCTTAGTTTAGATGAATGCACAATCTCGGAATCTCTTTTAAAATGAGGACTAGGTTTATCAATTTCAAAGTTTACTTCAGAAAGTTGTTGTATTATTTTATATGGACCTGAATAGGGTGGACTTAATTTACGTGTATTAGGATATTCAAATTCTTCGTATATTACTTCATCACCAACTTTAAATTTTACAGGGAGAAAGTGAGCATCATATCTGATTTTGTTTTTGTTATGATATTGTATAGTTCTTTCCTTAGCTAATTTACGTGCTTCATCAAGAGGTGGATAATAATTATTGTTTGGCAATAATGGATCATAAGGTAAAGTTCCGTACATTAAATAACTTGGTGAAAACAGTGTAACAGAATGTGGAGTTATGTTATATTGATTTAAAACTTCTTCTAGTAATTTAGTCCATGGTACTCTAGTTGATGAAGCGTTAACTTTGCATTTTAACCTTGTGACAATAGTCTGATTCAGGCGTTCCACATTCCCATTCGTTTGTGGGTGATGACTGCATGTCATTAAATGTTTAACACTATAGTTACGAAGAAATTTTTTAAATCTTAAAGAAGTAAAAGCTGCATTTCTGTCAGTTAATAATTTTTCTGGAACTTGAATTTGAAATATTTGTTTTAAACAGTTTGTATAAGTTTCTGTTGTGACACTTTTAGATGGAAACCCCCACACATGACGAGTTGCATGGTCTGTGACCAAATGCAAATACTTTTTAGTAGAATTATAGTAATTAAACCCACCAACTGTGTCCAATGAGAGGCATTCAAAAGGTTTATCCGTTGGGGGTACTTGCTGCAATAATCCAAATCTTTTTTGTTTACATTTTTTGTTTATTTGGCATGTGTGACAATGTTTGACATACTTTTCAATATCTGTATTAATATGAGGCCAATAATATTGAGGTGTAATTAAATTTACCATTTTGTATATTCCTGGATGTCCAAATTGGTTATGAGTCTTCTCGAGCAGTGGTAATCTTAAAGACATAGGTACATAAATTTTATACAGTCCTTTTTTCTTAATTACAATAACATCATTTACTTCAATTAAGTTTTTACCATTTACTATGACATTTTCTTTCTTTTGAGTTTCTTTAATTTCATTTAAATCAAGAAGGTGGACATGGTGCGAGATATGTTCTACAGCAGGTGACCGGGATAGCATATCAGCTTCAATATTAGTGGAGCCTTTTAGATATTTAATTTCATAATCAAACATACTAAGTTTTAATGACCAGCGGAAAAGACGCCCCCTTAAATTTTTAACATTTTTTAGCCAGGTTAAAGCCGCATGGTCAGTATGTATGATGAATTTTTGCCCATGTAAATAATGATAAAATTTGTCCAAGGCATCCACAATAGCCAAACACTCTAATTCGGTAATAGCATAATTTTGTTCATAACTTCTTAAGTTACGCGAATGATATGCCACTGGGTGTAAAACTCCCTTTTCATTTTCCTGCTTCAGAACACAACCCACTCCATGACTTGAAGCATCAACAAAGAGATGACAGGGACTTCTTGGGTCATAAAGCCTTAAAATTGGCTTTTGAATCAATGCACTTTTTAATTTTTGAAAAGCATCTTCACAATTTTGATCCCAAACATAGGGGACATTTTTCTTAAGTAGATTATTTAATGGTGCCCTGGTTTTAGCATATTGAGGAATGAACCTCCCATAAACATTAATAGACCCAAGAACTCTCTGGAGTTCTTTTACATTGGTCGGTTGTTTCAACTTTGTCAATAGCTTCAATGTTTGGATTATCAGGAGTGATGCAACCATTAGAGACTTCATATCCAAGGAAATTAATTTTAGTTTTACTGAAAGTGCATTTAGATAACTTCAGCTTTAAATTTTCTTTAACACAAATGTCAAATAATATTTGTAAGTGATGTAGGTGCTCTTCTTGAGATTGAGAAAAAACAATAATATCATCAAAATAATTACATGCAAAATCAATTTTGTATTTATTTAGAATTCTTCTTATGGTACGATTAAATATTGCTGGCGCTGTGCGCAATCCGAAGGGTAGAACTTTCCATTCAAATAACCCAAATGTGGTAGCAAAAGCCAATTTTTCAGTATCTCGGGGATGTATGGGCACATGCCAATATCCACTTGCGAGATCTAGTGTGGAAAAGAATTCTGATTTTGCTAATTTATCAAGAAGAGTATCAATTCTAGGTAATGGTTCTGCGTCTGTTTTCATAATAGCATTAAGTTTACGAAAGTCAACACAAAGACGTGTTTTCTTTCCTTCCTCTCTCTTAAGCACCAAAGTGACGGGTGCAGAGTAAGGGGAGTGGCTTTCTTTAATTAAACCGGCTTCTAATAAATTTTGAATTTGTTCTCTTATTTCACTTTCCTCCTTAGGGGAGGTTCTATAAGCTCTTAGTGCAATTGGTAATTCAGATGTCAAATGAACTCTTTGTGGTTCCATGTTAATTTTACCTACATCATATTTTGTTTTTGCGAAAATTTTGACATATTTAGCTAAGAGAGCAGGAAGTTCACTTTTATTGGCTAACTGAAGATTTTGATTATTTTCCTCAGTGGCTGGAGTAAAATCAAGCTCTATAGCTTCATCCTGATCGATTTGTATCTTACTGAGGAAGTCATCACTCATATCATATGATACGAATTCATTATCACAATTTGGATACACATTATTTGGACTTGATTACTTTCATTACAATAATCACTGTCTGGAACTAAATGCAAGGCCTTTTCTGTGGAAATATCATCTTGAAGTGACATTAGTAAAATATTTTTTCCCATTTGCGAAATTTCATTTTTTGTACAGTCTATATTTAGTTTAAAATCACAACAATGTGGTAGACCAATTAAGACATAAGGTAAGTTATTGTTTACAACATACATTTCTACAGTTCGTGTAATACCACCAAGTGTCAAATCTACAAGGCATTTTTCTCTTAGTTTTAAAATACCTTGAGTTTGAGCAGCATTGATCCCATATTTATCATATTGAGTTTGAATGTGATGTTTCTTAACAATATGTTTTGGACAAATTGTTATGCTGCTTCCGGTGTCAATTAAACAAGGTATAGCTTCAGTTTCATGTACTTTTCTAACTACTTTTTGAGTTTGTTTATGTTTGGATCCATTTTGAATAAGTTGCCCGGGCAAAATTAATTGTTCAAAAGAGTTAGTTGTACTCTCCACTGAGCTACGTTCGTTGTGATTGTCTGAAGCAGCGGTCTCTTGACTGGTATTGTTTGTTAGAATGTTAACAATCTGTTGTTGCATGACAGTAGATTTTTTAAGAGGACAGTCCTTATGCCAATGAAAAACATTAGTAATATTGTAACTTAAGCATATTTTGCAAGGAGAGGGTGGTAAATATTCCTGAAAATGTACATTGGTATTGGTATTCTGAGTATTTGGCCTCGGTCCCCTGGGTACGTATGTACTATTATTAGAGGGATATGATCTAGGCGGGTTATTTGCATTCGGATACCTATAGTTCCAGGGTTTTGCTGAGTTTGAAGGATTGGGTTGAGATTCATTATTTGGTCTCATGGGTCGCCACTGGCGAAAGCCCTGGGAGCTTGGTTGGAAATGTGTTGGAGGTTGATGTCCTTTGTCTACTATCTGTATTTTGTTTAGTTTGTGTACCAAGTACCTCCATTCGGTTGTTGTCTTAGGAGAATTTACTACAACAAGTTGTTTCAATTCCTTGGGTAGCCCGTCTGTTAATCCATCTAATAATAATTTTGGTTCCAGTTCCAAAGCTCTTCCTACCTGTAATTTTTTGTGGTAATATTCGGAAACATTTTCTCCTATTCTGAAAACAATATTTGAAAAATCACTAAGGGATGGTTCTTCCGGGGTAGTAAATTCCTCATGGAATAATTGCACTAACTCCTCCCAATGTAGGACATTTAAATTATTGTTAACAAATAAAGTAATTGCCTTTCCCTTAATGAACTTGTGTATATTTTTTATTTTCCATACATTATCCAAGTTTTCATCATTGCAATAACCCTCAAAATAAACAACCCAATTCTTCCATTCCATTCCTGACTCGGGGACAAAAGGAATTATTTCTGAAGCTCTGTCATAATTTTGTGTTTCTCTCCTTTCGGGTATTATGGATGACAGTTCTTTTGACTTTTTTAGCTGCTGAGAATTCCCATTACGATTTACTAATTCTGACGAAGAGGCTAATCGACTCGTTTTTGCAGATTCCTTATTACTATAATTTTTTTCCGAGGTTTGGGTTTTGTCACCGTCAGCTATATTTTCAGCATCCTCTATATCACTGTTTATAGTAAAGGTTTCACTGTAAGTCTCCAAATCCCTGAAGGTGGATAGGAGCTTACGTGCTGTCTCCTCTTCTGAATCCGAAGGTTCTAATTGAAAAAAATTAGCAATTCTAAGTAATTTAATTTTATTAAAATTATCAATAACATATTTTAACTTTCGTTCAAATTCTGCATCCCCAGTTTCAAATTGGAATCCCTCAAATTCCCTTAAATTAGATCGATTTCTCTTCTGCTTATCTGTTTCAAAAATAAAAGAATGTACTAATTTAATTGTGTCTGACTTAGCTGATTGAATGGCTAACTTAATTTGGGGAATGTCTACCAACTTCATCTTGACTTTATTACAATAAAAATTTAAAGTTATAGAACTTAAAAATTATCATCACTTTTTATATAACATACAATTGAATGGCATTTTTATATTAACTTTCAAACTTATAAATAGTATCATAATACATGACTATCATAACCCGTTTTTATATTTATTTTTTCAACATAGATATTAAATAACTAACACATCACTGTCATTAATAGAGAAACACCTTACCTTGCATCTTCACAAAATAAATTTAAAAAAAAACACACTAATATTTCTTCTACAAATTAACAATCTTCTTTTATCTTGAGTTCCACACACAAAAAAAAAGTGTAATTTTTCAATTGTGAATGGTGTACCGTCAAAATTTAAGTTCTCCGTCGGTCAATGTCCGGAATATCGGCTTCCACCGGGCGAGATCGTTCATCCTTGCCGGACGCACTGTTCTGGGATACGGGGACGTACAATCGTGTTTCAATGATGACAGCGAGCGACGTCGGTACTGCACGGGAAGACATCGGCGACACGTCGCACCATGGAGAGAGGATCAAACGCCTGTTGGGAGGCACCGGAGGGTTGTCGTCCGCGCTGAATCACTGGTTCCTCATGTTCGCTCCTCGGAGAATACGGAAGAAAGGCTGTTTTGCTCTGCTCGTGCTCTGTCGTCTGCCTGGGAAGCATGCGGCGAAAAGAAAGTTGGGTCCTTTCCGCAGCCAGTCCGACTCCGCCAGACGAGATGTCGGCGTCTGTCCGCGTAAGTGAACTCCTCGCGATTTCTCCTCCACGCAGAAACTGTCCTGCCGGCTTCTGTAAAGAATGGGCCTTACGCCATTCCTTGTTGGAATAATTGACGCAAATCCATTGGGGTTCTAGGTTAAATAGTTTATTTCAAGTTCAGACAGAGGGCAGGAGTCGGGCCGGCGACCTTATTCGTTCCGTGGCTATCTTCTTACATCGCAGTCTAAAGGCTCGAAGCTAAGCTTTACGTTCCAAACTCCTAAAAAGCTAAGCGCGAAGTTAAGACGAAGCTCTCGAAATTTCCGTGCTCTTGCTTAAATACTCCTTAATTACCACATCTGCTGGCAGGGTGCAGCACGATCGCAAAGGCGTTACTCTCAAACGTAATTAGTTAACTAGATTGTCAATCAAGACATGAGAAACACCTGCTTACCCAGGAGTTCTAAAAGCACGTAGTAATGAAAACCACAGAAAACCGAAAATACTGCTGAATAAACAATTTTCTACTTATGGAACTTCAAAAAACGTTTCCGAGCGTAATATTTGTGTGGCCGAGAAACAACATACGATTGCACAGTAAGAGTAAAAGATTAAAGAAGGATTTTTCAAATAACATTAAATTAAATTAGGTTAAATTAGCAAAGTTTATTTTATTATTACATATATATATATGTTCTCAAAGCTAACATCGTAATCATTCACTGCTTCTAATATTTAATTATAATACATTGTTGAATGTTGCATTTATTAAAATTTTATTCAAGTGCATTCATTAAAATCAGAAAAGTTTAATAAAATGAGAGTACTTAATTCCTTGAAAAAAAGAGAGGGTAAACAAAAGAAAGAAATCATATATGAAAAATTTTCTAAAAACTATTTGCTCTACTTCCTATTTAATTGTAACTCGTATTTATACATAATTAAAATGTGATTACATTTTGGGAGCATATTAACTTAATTGTTAAGCTTTCTATTTACAAGCAAAATACAAAATAATGCAAATAAAACAAATTTGCTCACTTTATTAAATCAATTAACAGAGCGTACGTTTATATGCTTTTATAATCTCTTTGTTTTAGCATTTCTCGTGCAATTTGAAAATAACTTCTTTAATGAACAGACATTACTTTTAAGAATATTAAGTCCTCACACTTAAGGATTGTTTTGAGGCTTTCAGTAATCGTGAGAACAAGTTAGTTTTATTCTCATTGAAAATTATTTAACATTAGGGCAAATGTTGATTTGATTCTTAAGTGATTTTTCTATTAAATAAATGTTTTATGTCTTTTATGAAATTTTTATAAATAGGGAAAAAGAAAACAGTATAATAGGGTTGTGGTAGGGACAGCCACATGCAGATGATTCTCAGGACATCAAGGTGAGATTTAATTGTTCATCATTCGGCGGTAGTGTTTTTGAACTTCAACTGGTCAAAAAGCATATATACTTTTGTCAGATGCAAGTACAAACAAATATGCAAGTGAAACTAAGTAAAAGCAAAATGACTATACATTCCTTACTGCCTTGTTGCTCTCAACATTATTGAACACATCTTTATTATCTAAATACAGGTCAATTTATAGTCAATATATTTTTATTATATGGAAACTAATATAGCTTTGCATGTATTTTCGGAAGAATGTTTTTGAAAATTGTGAAGTTATTGATTTTTGGAATTTTATTAGATATTAAACAGCGTAATAATATTTCACGTTAGTATAAATCTGATAAACGCTATGATAATATTCATTGGAAGTATAAGCATATATTATACAAGTATTTCAGAACGACATATAATAAATTGCTCAAACATATGTGTATTACGTATTTTTACCACTTGAAACATGAAAGAGTTTTTACATTTTATTATTAATGAAATGTTTTCTGCATTAATAGAATGATTAATTTCCACTTCCAGTAAAGAATAAAACACACTTAATTACTTTCCAATAAATTTTCTCGTACAAAAATAAAATCTATTTTTTCTATTTAAATTATTTTTACTCTAAAATTCAATGAAAAAGCAGCATAAAAAGGCGGTAAAATATTCTGATAGTAAGTGGGATTTAATGCAACAGTCATTGGAATCAAAGTCTGTTTTTCAAAGTTTTTTTTTTCTTCGCCTGCTAATATGTAAAACAGAATGTGCTTGCCATTGTATTCATTTTTTTATTTTGGTGCAAAAGGAAGTGTTTGTTTGAACGAATAAAAATCAACTTTAAAAGATCCGAGTTGCTGATGGTTGTAGTTTTTATATCCTTTATTTTCTTCGCATAACACTACTAGCATTATTATTTTTTTTTCAAATAAACTTAACTTTCGAATTCGTTGAAGGTTTTAAAGTTAACTATTACAAGGAACTGGAAAGTCAAGCATTATTTGAACTTTTTTTTACTCGCTAACTATCAAATATTATAATATATTTTCTTTTAATATTTTAAAATTATAATTTATGGTTAACTGTATCATGATGTCATAATTGGAGAACCATTATCGGTGCATGTTTTTATTTATTTATTTATTTATTTATTTTTTTTTTTCGGATGATTTCAACTTGGAATCAGAATGAAAACTTCCATCCAAAACTTATATTTTAGTCAAGTCTCTTAGTCTCTTAATACACGTGATAGTTGAATTACATAGGTAATGTCGGATTTTTACGATAAGTTGAAATATTGTTTTTAGCTTCTACGTAATGTATCCTTTAACTTAATTCTAATAACCTCTTGACCGCAAGTAAGAAAAAGAAGAATCGATATTCCTTTTGTATTTCCAATTAACTACACATCACAATACATACACACACACGCACACACTTATATATATATGTGTGTGTGTGTTTGTATATATATATATATATATATACATACGAGGTCTGTCTATTAAATACCGGGACTGGAGTTAATACAACGGAATGAATAATAAAAAGCAAACATACGTTTAATAGTCCTCAAAATAATCACCTCTGGCACTCATACACTCTTTTGCACGGCGGAACAAATTCTGGAAACACGCTTCATAATCCTCTGAATATATGCTTCAAAGTTGAGCGGTTACGTTTTTCTTTATGTCCTCTACGTCCTGAAATTGATGCCCTTTCAGAGCAGTCTTAAGTTTTGGGAACAAGTTACAGTCAGGAGATTACAGAGGATGAATAACCTCTACGATGTCATGTTTTGTCAAAAAGCACTTCACACTGAGAGCATAGTGAGGTCTCTCAATGTCGTGTAGTAGGAGCCAGCTGCCTTTATCCATATTCGATCGCACACAGTGTACTCGTTTAACTAACCGATGCCAAACAGCTTCGTTGTACTCCCAATTTTGAAACAAAACTCAAAATTCACTCTTTGCCCCATCACCGACCGCGACAGGCGCCCTAATGAACCACCTGCGTTTACCTTCTTCAAACCGGAAATGCTTATGCAATCACTGTGCATTTTCCCACCTTCACGCCTCATCAGTTACGCTATCACATCCGCATGATGACGTGTTCCTACACACTTTCATTCCTTAACTACACGTGCAGTCCTAGAATTTAATAGACACACTTTGTATGCATGTATATATATATATATATATGTTGCGCCCACGCCACGCCGCGCCGCCGCAGCCGGGTATCTGAGGTCATTACGCCGCCGCCGCAAATTTCCGTGTGGTGCAATCCTATATTTGCGACACGTTTTTATCTGTCTTGTAAAATAATTCGAATTTCGAAAAAATCGCTTCGAGGTATGTCGGGACCCGCAATGGAGAATTTCCATACAAAATTTGGTAGGTCTACGATCACCCGCCTGGGAGCTACGCGTGACAGAGACAAACAAACAAACTAACTAACTAACATTTTACAGCTCGTTTAATTTACATAGATTTATGTTTTTTATACACGTTTTCCCCTTAAGGGGATCGTGTTATCCCCTTATATACATATAGAACTACCACATGTTATCCGCCTCCTTTTCATTTATTCGACGATTTTCACTGGTCCTGGCTCTTTATACAGGAAAATAGCAAAATATCACTCGTTTATACATCGCTCTGAAAATAAATACTTCTTAACTTTTGCGCAAAAAAAAAATTGTCTACAGTAGAAAATATTTAAATTATTTTTTCTTAAATAGAAGTAACAAAATAGAATATTTTTTTTAGAATGAAAGGTTTAATAAACAAACTATATGTTTCATATGGAATGAAATGTATTCCCCGTTTCAGTGCAAATTTTTCTTCACTCACACCTGCACACTTTCCACCTTTGTTGTTTCTAGAAGGACATTCCTTCAGCATACACATGAATTTCAAGTGGAGCGTCTCATCTGTTTTTCAGAAACGTTGAAAATCCATCCATCTTGATGGAAAAAAATCATGTACTATAGTTTCTGCCCGGAGGCTAGTCCTATCAATAATTCTTATTCTGTTTATTCGAGAAAATGAACATACAAATTCCCTTATCTCGGTAAATAAAATGGGGGCGGTTTAGTGATTATAGCAATCAAGCAACCTATCTCATAGCATGGATGAGGTAATTTTTTTGTGTGTGTGTGTTTTAACAATTTAGCTGTTCAGTTAAACTTTCTGCTCTTGCAGCATTTGTCTCTTAACGACATGGTGAAACGAAAGAAATTATGTTTGTATTTCAAAGTGAATGTTGTAAAAAATATTATTAAATTAATATTATTAATATTTTTTACAACTTTTTTCATATGTGATTGATTTTACAATCTATTCAGATTTGACTGATTAAGAAAATCAATCAAATACGAAAAAAATCTTTAGCTGATCATTTTCAAACTCCCAAATCGACTTTAAAAGGAATTTTAAAAAAAGGAAGGAATTCTACCTGCTCAATGCGGAATTCAATCCTCGAAGAGAAGCCGAATTGAAAGAGGAAAGTTTCAAGAATTAGAATGCGTATTTTGTTAGAATGGTTCAAAGAAGCCTGTGAGGAAGATGTAGGGGATCGATCCGAAAAACATCCCCCTTTAATAATTTGAATATCTAGAAAAACAAGCTGTTTTAAAATCGTAAAGCGGCTTCCATGTAATTAGTTTAAGAATCGTGCAGAATGGAAGACGTCAAATATTTTCTTAGACTTTCTTCAAAAATTTGAAAAGGACACGTAATGGTTCTCCTATTTATGGATCAATGTCCTGCTCATCCACATAATCTGCCGAATTTCGATTAGATAAAAGTAGTGTTTTTTCCACGCAAACTGTTCAAGTAAGTACACCAGATCGCTTTAAAGAAGCTGGATTACTGATGAATATAAACGTTGTGACCAAATTAACAAAACTGAAGGATATTGTGTTTTAGGTCTCACTGATGACGAATAGCAAATTATATCTGGTGGACTTGTTTGTTTTACTATTTTTATTGTTATTGATGATAATTTCGTAACAAAAGAAATGGTGCTGGAGATGATGATTATGATGATTAAGAAGTTGATTGCAAAGTTCCTTTAAATTTTACAAAAGCGTCACAAGGTTTGCACACTAATTTCTGACTATTTGCACGCGGACTATTTTTATATTAATTCGGCTATTGAAAATCCCTTTTCTCATTTGCATGTAAAAACTGTTTTTTAAATTCATCAGCAAAAATGAACATTCATTATGGTTAATTTTAAAAGTAAATAAATTAAAGTATGTTTCCCTTTCTGTTTTCTTTCTATAAATGCAGTAATTACCAACCAATTATAAATATCGAAATCTAACCTTCTGAAACTTTCTTATTCATGATCTCATTGCAATTTATGTTGCGTTTTAAAATATGAATAGACTTTTTCGCTTATGCGATTTTTTTCTGTTGGTCACTTGGGCGTTGTGTGTACAGTGAGAGTTTTCTGTATATATATATCTATATATATATAATATATATATATATATGCAAACATATGCAGAGTGTTTCAAAACTCTTGCCAAAATGCAAGCGGTAACTGATGGAAACAAGGCTGTTCAGGATCACATACCAATGTGCGGTCAGAAACTTTGTTTTCATGTACCTCTTACTAATAGTTTTGGGAAGAAATTGTGAGGTTTTAGTGAGCTTTCCATTTATGGTTTGTCAAAAATAATATATGTTTTATGGAACGCACTTGACTCTCGGAGAAAAGCCCATTGTTTCTGAAACATGATTTAGACGAACACTTCACTACTCCCTCTAAATTAAGTATTAATAGGTTTCTCTATCACGAATGAAATTTACACCAACGGTTTTGAAGCACCCTGCACATATATTATGTGTACTAATAAGAGAGTAAAATTGAACTGCAGTGACAGTTTGAGCTGCCAAACTGGGAATGCTAAGTTAGGCGTTGCGCTTCTTTTTGCCTTCGACAGTCATTAAGTGAATATAATAGCTTCTGTTATTGCCTATGTAATCAAGTTTGTTTACAAGTAACTTAAGGATAATTGGAACTTATTTAATTTGACGTCATGTCAGCGAATCTTAAATTATTAGCACTTGAGTGCTGTTTCGCTCGATTACGGTTTTTTGTGTATACAGGATTTGTCTACGCGCCGTATCAATTGTTATAAATATATTTTTAGTATAGTTAGAAAACGACTGGCGAACTTAGTAGAACGAAAATAGTTTTAGTAGGAGATTTAAATATAGATTTTAATTCCGAAGAAGTGTTTTATACAAGTAGAACAGAGAAAACAAATACGGTACACCCAGAGAATATTATGCACTTTCCAAATGGTATTTATAAAAATGAAGTATAATTTTACTATACCTGGCGAAAACTTTACTATACCTAGCTTTGTAAAGAGTTTTGGTAGGAGATTATAATATAGATTTATATTCAAAAGAAGTGTTTTATAGAACAGAGAAGACAAATACGATACACTCATAGATTATGATAAACTTTCCAAATCGTATTTATAAAGTTGAAATATAGTTTGACTATGGCTGGCGAAAATTTGTAAAGAGTTTTGGTATGAGATTTTAATATGGATTTCTATTCCGAAAAAGTGTTTTATGGAACAAAGAAAGAAAACACGGTACACTCATGGATTATGATACACTTTCCAAATCGCATTTATAAAGGTGAAGTATAGTTTCACTATGCCTGGCGAAAATTTGTAAAGACTTTTGGTAGAAGATTTTAATATAGATTTCAATTCCGAAAAAGTGCTTTATGGAACAAAGAAAGAAAACACGGTACACTCATGGATTATGATGCCCATTCCAAGCAGTATTTAAAATATGCCTATGTGATATAGTTGAAATATTCCTATAGTTCATATATGTCTGGCGAAGATTGTAAAACAGTTTCAGTAAGCGATTTAAAATAGATTTCGATTCCAAAGATGTTTTTTATGGTTCAAGAAAGAGTTGATTCCTATTTTAAAGTCCCTACTCTGGCCAACCTAAAAATTCCCCGCACTTTGGCAAGCTTTGCAGTCATGGGTCTCTAGGAGTTATGCACAAGTTTCAATGCTCCCAAAAGAACTAGATGAAAACTAAAGTGAACAAATGAGCGATAAACGCACCAGCTAAGGAATTTGAATACCCTTAATTATTAAAACTACATTAATTAGCAACCCAAAATAAATAAAAACGTAACGGAATGCTGTACTTACAGATTGTTCCAAGTAGCTATTTTAATTCTAAATTACGATTGCCACATAAATACACAAAATTATCTTGGTTACTGCATATGTTTAATGATCGCCACCTTGGCGAGAGTCGGTGCGCTAAAGTAGGAATCAACCCAAGAAAGACAAACACAGCACACTCATGGATTGTGATTCACATTCAAACCAATATTTAAAAGGGTGAAGTATAGTTGTAATATATTTGCCGAAGATTGTAAAATAGTTTAAGTAGGCGATTTTAAATTAGATTTCGATTCCAAAGATGGGTTTTATGAAACGAGGAATCGAAATACGTCACATTCATGAACATTGATACACTTTCCCATATAATGGAATAAGGAAGAAGAATAGGGACGACGCATAAATTATGATACGCTTTTAATATGTAGCACTATAGTGCGTATTTAAAATTTCAAAGTGTTTCAGATTTTCTTCCTTTCTATTTTTTTATGTGCTTTTTCACTCATTTTCAAATTAATAAGAATATAACTTTTTAAAAAATATTTTATTCTAATGCGATTTGTTAAAAGCGGGATTTCCCCCCCCATAAAATCATATGTTTGTAAAAAAAAAAAAATAGCTGAGTTGAACTGTTTTTAATAGTACTACCGGTTTTTCCTTAAAAAATAATGCATTCAAAACAATAAACACACACAAGACATTTTAATAAAGCCCAATTATTTCTTACATGAATCGATGGTTTTAAATTTTGATACATTCTTAGAAACTCGATGACAAAAAAAGCCATTTAATGACGAAAACTTATTTTTAAATCTGAATAAAATACGTTATAGAAACGAAAGAAAATAGGGTTGTCTTTAAAAAAAATAAAGAAATGAATGTCTTTTCTCAAACAAAATGAATACCTTATTCACAGGAAAGAATCCTTGCGGCATACACCGCAAACTTCACAATGAGATTTTCCTGGATATTTTGAAAATACAAGAAAAGAAGCATAAGGTATGCCCCAAGGCTAAACCGTCAAAATCTACAGAAAATTGTTGAAAAGGGAAGCAATCGAATAACGACACACTGTCGCGTAAAAGTTTTTTTTTCTTTCTCTTTCTCTTTCCTTTCTTTTTTTCTCATTTTCACATTCATTTTGTACAAGGGGAAAATGTTGTCACACAAATTTCTTCATTCTAATCTTTTCGTTCAAACAATTTAAAACATTTTGGATTAAATTTTCTTCTTTGAAGGCTCTTGGGAAAAAATTTAATCACTAAGGTTTTCCTTAGAAGAAATCAGTTATGGGGACATTTATGATGTGTTTGAAAAATCTTAGAACATAAATAAGTATACAAGTTCATAAAACTGCAGCAATAATATAATGGGAATACGCGAATTTCTCAATAAAAATAGCTTATTAAATTTTCAATAAGAGCTGGAATTGAACAGTGAGTCATGTAAATTGGTGCTTGATTTCGATATATTCCTATGCTTTAAAATGTTAAAGTTTAATGACTTACGTAGTATTTGCACTGGCATACTGTGGTTTGCACCGTGAAAATGCAATTTAATATGTATCAAATGTTATACCTTAAATTAAATATGTGAAATGCTAAGAAGTTAATTACTCATATAAAATGTAATCTATAACTACATTTAATGAAAGGTTAATTGTTTAAATAAAGCCTTAGCTGAGAATTTTTTACAAGCATAAAATTTAATTAAAAACTTTCATTTATATTTATGTGTGAAAATGTATGTGATATAGGGGAATGCGGCCCAAAATTATCCCCGTAAGAGGAAAACTTGCGCGTAAAATAACATAAATGTTAAATAAAACTTCGGTCCTTTGCCACAATATTTTACACTATATTTTCCATCATAAGCATATTTTAATAATGTTTAAAATCCGAATTGAGTAACGAAAAAAATAGAACTTTGAAAAAGACTCCAAAGGATCATTTTACCTGCACGCAAGGGCAAAATGATCCTTTATTAAAAAATAACTGTAAATTTTTTATCGGCAAAATGAAATATTTAAAAGTAATTTTGACAATGCATAATGAAATAATATAAGTTTTACAATCATATAAATGGGTATTTTTTTTACGAAAATTTTAAAATAAAAAAGGTTTCACAAACATTAAAATGGAATATTTCAGAAGTATAATTAAAAAATTATGGCCTACAATAAATGCAGAGTTAACTTAACCCGTAAGCTGGCGCGCCCATTTTTGTAACTTAAGCACTCGCGTGGGGTAAATATTACCCCATTTTGTCTTCTTTATATTTTTGACTGAAAATGTTTGAAAAACAAATTTGTGGGCTTATAACGTAAAATACATCAGTTCTATTACGTTTCATGGTAGGAAATCGTGCTTTTCATATTTATTTAGAATCCTAGCAGTTCCTTTAAATATCATGTTTTCTGAGAAGAAAATTTCATATGATATGCTTTATACCTAAAAACACTAATTACTTTATTAATATGATATTAATTTCACCTAATAGCCTTTTATCAATACATACCAGTAGTATAACGTCCATTTATATTTAACTTACATTTAGTTTACGTTAACAACGTAATGAAACGTTGTTAGTCGCGCGGGAGTATTTAATCCCAAAGTAGAATTTTCTTCCCTTCCGGATGACAAAGAAACGAAATTCCTTCACCCACCCGAAACTAGACTTTGACCTAGAAAGGTAGAAGACGGGGCAAACTTGATCTCAAAAAATTTCTTACATTTTATGAAGAAAAAATGTCTCTGGGGTGAGATTTACCTCAGCGCGCGTGCTTACGGTTTAAATAACGTAATAGGGAGTCAGGCATTTTGTGGACGTCTGAAGGTCTGGTACGATGACTATGGAGTTTCTTCAGTTGATGGATCATTTTAACCGACAGAATGGCTGCTGACTTTAGGTCATATTACTGGAGCACGCTGATAAACATAACAAGTGTAATTCACACCTAAAAACATACTCTATTAATACAAGCCATGCCATATTAAATACTGTTTTTCTAAATAAATAGGGAAGTTAGTGATAATAAATATGATATAACCAAGATTTTTGAAGAGTTTTACTGAGGCACGTAATTACTCCGATCGTTTAAATATCGTCAGTGCTTCTCAGTGACTTGGCACAATTGGTTTATGTATTACCCGGTAAACAGCGCTACCTGTACCTGAGAAAACGTATGTGGATCATTTTGTCTGCTAGGATCATTTTGGGCTACCTTCCCCTATTAGCAAGAACGGATTCTCTTTGTATGTTTTTATGTGTCTTTTTAAAGTGTTATGCAGAAATTGAGTAAATACAGGGTGCCCAGTAATTACCCAAAAGTTTGAATTTCTTGGTAAAAGATTTGGGAATAGATTAAAAAAATATTTTCTTCACGTATAAGTACACTCATTCCGACTAAATGCGCAAGAGTTTCAAAGTGCTTCCCATTACTAGCAACAATATGGCGAAGTCTAAGATCAAAGTTTCCCAAACTTTTTTCCAAAACCTTGAAATAACCCAAACCTCTATTTATTTAGAACAAAGTTTGCAAAGTTTTTCGCAGTGTGATGGCCGAAATTTCAGCAAAACTGGACGAAATTTCAGCAGAAATGGTCAAAATTTCACTAGAAAAAGAAAAGCCTATGTTGGATGGTCAAACGCGACATTTTACTACTGCAAACTCCTTCCAAAGACGAGAAATTTTACTGGAAACTGCTTGCAACTTCATGTCTATCTAGTACTACGTCACAGTACAAAATGAAACTCGAATTAATTCAAACAAGTTCAAACTCATTTCATAAATTGCAAGCCGCGTAGGGTTACGTCGCCAAATGTTACGTCAGTATCACGTCCCAGTAAAAAGTTATTCCATTTTCAAATTTTCGGTTAATTACTGGGCACCCTGTACCTAAGAATAAAGGCAAAGGAGATGATAAGAGTAATAGCAGTAACATAGGAAGAGCATGTACCAGTAAAGGCAGAAATATGAGAAAACATTAAATTTAAAATCAGCCAGTTTGAGGAAATAACAAAACTTTTATTTTGCCGCGGTGATATTGAAACTTGAAAAATAACATAAAACTCATCTAGAGAAAATAATAAAATATTTGTTTTAATTAATATTGCTACAGGAGAAAATAAAAATTTAATTTCAAAGATTATTTGATCAAAAATTATTTGATCGTAAAAGAAGTCTATTGTACTAAGTCTCTTCACTTTCGCACTTTTAAAGACACATATCATTCATGAGCCTTCCAGCGTCAATTCCAAGTCCTTAGACATCGTAACGTAAAGTGGTTTCATTGAACAACATTGTCACTAGCTTAACCGGGGCCATCGTGAATCTTCTATCCGGCATGCTTGTGCACTCCGATGACTCATTCAAAGAGGCCTACGGATGCTCACTTATTGGTTCCAGCACACAGATGCGTCATCTAACGGCCAAATCTAACCAATGAATAACGTCCGTAGGCCTCTTTGGATCACTCATCGAAGTACACAAGCAGTCCCTGTAGAAGATTCACGATTGCCCTCTCTTAAGAGATAAACGACCAAATCTATTTTTAGACGGTCGCAAAATGTGTAGTTTGCAAAAATATTTAAGTATTAATTCACGTTTCTATAATTTCTGAATTAATAAGTCTGATATCGACAAAGTATTTAGCTAAAAGAAAGTAAAATGATTATCTTTCGATGCCTTACATTTTTAGAAAAATAAAAACATTCTTCGTACCACTTAAATATCGGAAATTCATTTATCACTACTGCCATCAGGATAAATTGGAGAATGTCGAGAAAAAAGTCAGTCGCTAATGGTTTAAATTATGGGTATGTAAAAATTAATCAAATCTTTGATATCAATTTCTTCGAATTATTTCCAGCACAGAAAAAAAAACTGGCAATAAGGGACACTTGTCATGCTGACATCTTACTGGTGTCAGTTGCAGAAGCTACGTGTCAGGAGTTGCGGTGTTGGCTAGATATTGCCTTTTTTATGTATCGTATCATATATACGAAAAACATTCCGAACTCACACTTGTTATAAAAACAGGTATACATTTTTTATTACTAAAACATGATTCTATTATGGTATAAAAAATTGCAGACTGTTTAGAGTTGTGCCCAGAAATTTATAAACGCATTTTTAATTAAACACCAATTGTATTATTACAAATTTTCGGGGTGATCTGAATTTCCGCTATTTAATCTAGTCAAAAAAACTTCGCTTCAAATAATTAAAATTTGCATTTTTTTGCATATAAATTGCTTAACATTTATACTAACATCTTTGCATGTAAATTGGTTGTGATAAATTTGATGCGAGATTGAAATACTTAATTTTCCCATAGGGTAACATTAGTATTGGTGGTTCCGCGCCAAATATTGCCGATATTGCTTGGCTGGATTCAGTTTTCAAACCTTATTTTCTGCGCCAAATTTGAAAATATTTGGCCAAGGTTGGCTACATCTGGCGTTGAGTTTATGAAGGAAGGCTGCTATTCCACATATAATAAACATTACGCAATATATTTTCAAGAAAGACGGGAGTATTCTCGAGTTTGAAGGCTTGGAAATTACGAAAAAGGTCGCCTGACTGTTTAAATACATGAGTAGGTTCAATCAAGTTCAGCATTGAACCTGCTCTGCTTATGAGAGCCATAGCGCTGTCTCATTCTGCTATCACAAGCCACACTGTTTCCCCTATTTTGCGAAGACTCATCGTTAATGCTGATTGTGAATTCTGTATTGTTGCATGCTTTGCTCAAGTTAAAATTTTCGCTCGAATATCCCACTGACCCTTTAGCCTGCGGAACGATTTTAATGCATGTGAATTACAGTGTTTGCGGAAGTCGTTTAATTCGACTGTTTGTTAAAAATCGAACTGCTGCTCACGAATTCCTGTGAATTGTGAACCCGCTATCTCACATTTATACCTTCCGAAGAGGCCTCTCAAAATTATATGTCTTCAGTAGCACTTTCGAGACGTTTCCGGCCATTCGAATGCGTAATAGTAACGTTATAAGGGTACACAAATATCATAGGTCCCATTAGTAAAATAGCGCCAATTTTGCAGAATTTGCCGATTTTCTGGTAAAACATCCACAAATTTAGAGCCATGAAAAGTGCTAAAACCCGAATCCGGCTAAGCGATACTGTCAATATTTGTAGAGAAAACCACCAAACTCAATATTTACCAATGGAAAGCTCCTTATCTTTCGTTCTTTTAGCCGTTCTTCTAGCCTGTTAGCCGATTTGCATGCAACAAAATACAAAATTTAACTAGTTGGATCGTGGAATAGGAATTTTAGACTGAGTTAAACCCCAGAAGAACAAATAATTTGAAAATTTGTAACAGTATTTACACATACAATAAAGAATGTAATGGTTTTAGTGTATATTAGTAAAGCCTTCCCTTACGAGAATAATTCGTTCAAGAATCCTCGCATAAGTAAAAATTTCACGTACCCGACTTTTTGAAAAAAACACACACAAAAAATTGACATTCATAAACACCTGTCATGAATGCACGTGTTTCGTCTTGTTCATTTCTATGTGATTGTACATGGTTCTTGTGTTTTAAATTCTTATTCTTCTTATAGTTCATTTAATTTGAGAATCTAAATAGTCATTTCTTGAAAACTGCATCTGAATAATTTAGCGGAAAACGCACATCAAACTACCACCCCCAGCAATCAACAGATACGCCTGTTTACACCTATGAACCGGATACATATGTTTTTATCTAATCGGTAGTCAATCAATAATACACATTACATTAAAATAGATCGCACTACAGAGCGACTCCGCTGTATTCCGATACATCAAAACAATTGAATTCAGCTAGCGTAATTCAATCAGAAAGAACCGTATGAATTCACATTAAAAAAATATCTATTAATCTATCTATCCCATTTGAGCATCCTTTACAGTGCATACACAGTAAAACATCTTCTTGCTGTTTAAGTAGACACATGAAAGAATAATAAGAAAAGCGCCTCGTAGTTTTAGTTAAATAATTTTAAATTTTACACAAAATAAGAACATCTGCACGACTCTGCATAGACACTCAAATGAAATCCTTTTGTTTCACACTTTTAGAATTAAAGAAAGGAATCTGGGGGAATCAGAGAATCTCATTCAATTTCTTTCTTCGGAAAAACACTAGAATGTTTTGAAGCCAGTTTTTTATTGAATTTCTCTTTGGATGCTAAGTTGGAAACAAGAAAATGCATCACAAAACAACTATTCTTCTATAAATAAAGAACAATTTTATCAGAATAATACTTTTATTCTCTTTTTTTCAGGAAACAAAACTTGTTAAAAAACCGACAGCGTGAAAGTCAGAAAAAAAAAATTAAATTAGTCTTATTCAAGAACAGATTTTTTAAGGGAAGAGTTTTTTAGAAATCTATTTTTATTTCATTATTCAAAATTTAATTTGAAATCAAACAGATAATTTTGGGTAATTATTGCTCTGAGAACTATTACGTTTCCTTAAACTGGCTTTGTGAGATTACCATGTTTAGAAAAACTCTTACTCCAAATTTCGTCACATTCTAAATTACTAATGTCGTATACTAGTTCAACTGTATGCACATAATTCATTTTATTAAAAAATTAATAATAAACTACTTCAGAATTAATAAAATATTTAATAAACAAAAAATTGTAAGGTTGTTTTCATGTTAAAAGGACAGAAATGTGTCTTCATTTTAGATGACGTACCTAAATTTAAAGATTTCTAAAATTAAGATTTCTAAAAATCTTAAGATTTATAAAAATAAATTTCATTTGCCATCTATGAATCATACTTTACAAAAGTATCTACATTTTAAAATCACTGTTACATTTTAAACACAGAAAAAAATTCATGACTAATAATTCGTGTTTGGCGTTATCTTGAAAAAAAATTGGATGATATTTTATAACTAAATACGAGTTGTAAAAAATAAAAAAATATATCTTTAAAACAGTGTCAGTTTTCGGTGCTATATAATTATATATTATATAATTCGGTGCCGATAGTTAAAATCTGCTTAAATAATGTGGTTCCGATTGGTGGGATCCGGTGGGATAATGTGGTTCCGGATAAATAATCCAGTTCTGATTTTGCGGAAGAATCTGCTCGTACGGATTGAGAATATTACAAAAGCTGAACGCTTCGAATGTATCACTAAACGTCAACCACCATTACTGCCGCCACTGAAACACGAGGTAAGTATTACCATTCTGTCAAAATATTGCCAAAAAGCTCTTTTCCTATGAAGATGGGGACATTTGCCTTCGATGTTCAGAAGTTTCAGAAGCAATTTCTCACTGATTGAACTGAAACAACTCCTTTGCATATCCTCTTCAGATCCGACAAAACTCTCACATCTCAAATTAGAGAGCAATCTCATATTTATTTTGAAAAAAAAAATCCATTACTTTTAAAAATGACCAGTAGAAAGTGCATTTTCAAATAATTTTTGAATAAAAGCTTTATTCTCAATCTCAGTTTTAGTTGTAAAAAAATTGTTATCACCCATAAAAGATTTACAAGACACTTTTAAAGGTAAAGGATGTCCTACAAGTTCTTTTCAGCTATTTGAGTTTTGCAAATAAGCAAAAATTCGACTTCGGAAATTTCACTTACATTGAAACATTCTTTTGTGTAAAGGCAAACAAAGGGAAAAATAACGACAAGCAAAAATAAAATGTGCGTGAGTGTGTAGGATTTGCACATTCACATGCGTTAACACCATTTATTCAAAATTAAGGCATCGACAAATATGTACATCCAATCAGAACTATAAAAAAATCTTAAAGAACCGTTTTAAGAATGAAAAGAAAAATATCCATATATATGTACCCTCGGACCGATGATGGTAAAATGATTGCAGAGCTCTGCCCACAAATAACTGCAGGAATTGCGATCACAAATTCACAAATAATGCGCCATTCGATGCAGTTTTTGTGAAATTATGCTGAATCTAATAAGACAAACAAACAAAAAAAAACTTGAGTGCTAACCGTAAGTGATTTTCTTTCCTGGGTGGTATGCGAATTAAACTATTTTCACCATAAAACCGATATGGATTCTTAAAATGTGTGCTCCTCTTTAAAACATAAACTACAAAAACAATACCGGTATTGTCAAACTTAGTCTACATTCAAGATCCCCTTCTCCCCAAATTTCATTAATTTTTAGTTTTAAAAGAACGTTCTGTTAAAATTAAATGAAGTTTGTTAAGTCAATTTGGTTGAATCAGACAAACGTTTGTTAAATCAACAGAACAAAACTATCGATCTACTCAATCAAACAAGTTTTGTTAAATTGAACAAAACACATTTTAGTGTGTATAAAATGAGGAAATGTGCAATTAATACACTCAGTTATGTGCAAATTACAATCAATGGAAAGCCCTGAACCAGACATTAAATAGCTATTATTATTTATTTTTTTATTGGCTATATAGAAAATATCAGAAATCAAATACTTTGAAAATACATCAAATACAAATTTACAGCTGCAATTTACGATCGACATTTGCAAGTTTCCATTTTTAAACAAGTGAGAAAAAATTTTCTGACACATTTATCTCTCGTTTAAGAAAATAAAATAAAAATAATGAGCAGCAAGATGTTACATGCGCAAAAAAAAAAGAAAAAAGTAAAAAGTAAAATAAACAAAATATACAAATTATTTAAAAATGAACTTATCGGAAAACGTTTACGTATTTGTCTATTTATTTTAGAATATATAAGCGCATAAATTAATTTCAGCCGCATAGATTAAATCTCCACCTCCATTTTAGAATATTTTTGTTAATTTTTTATATTCCTATTTTTGAAATTAATACTCTCTCTCTCTCTCTCTCTCTCTCTTTATATATATATATATATATTAGCAATTACAATATTACTCAATTTAAAATAAAAGCAACATTTTATTTAAAACATAAGGTACGGAAGGAATTACAAAACTACCCAATGAAGTTCAGATTATGTTTCATTGAGGATTATATGTATTTCGTTCAGACTGTATTAAAATTTGCTTCAGACTGAATTAAAATTTGCAACATTTTCCTATTTAATTCAATGCATTATACTTTTTTCTCCCACATTTACTCTAGAATAATAATAATAAAAAAAAAATGCATAATTTGTCAAATATACCACCTTACACATACATATTTTAAATATGAAAATTGATAAGTATTTTATAACTATAAAGCTAATTAGAAGAAGCTCCAAAATAGGAAGTCAAGTTTCAATTAATTAAAAGTATAATACTATTTAAATAATTCTTCATAATTAAACATAGAGTCTTTTAAAGTAATATTTTTTTGTAAAAGTAAAAATCTGAAAATACTTGTCAATGTTTTAGGAGTAAAAATATTTTTTGAACGATAAATGTTTTTAATGACATAATTACATGTTATTTGATCCTTTATAAATTAAAAAGTTAACAAGATATAACGAGTGTTTTTCATTTTTCTTTTGTGGAAATAAAACATATTTTTTCACTTGCATTACTTGTTTCATAACACTTGCTAACAAAATCGTATATAACACAGCAATAAATACTTTCAGTCATATTTTAATTATATTAAAAATACTGTTATTTGTTATTTCTTTGTTTTTTTAACATAGCCATTATTTTTAAAAGTTTACAAATCAATCTTGAATCTCAAATGTAATTTTGGGCATCTAAATCAACATTAGTGTTTTATTCAGTTTAGAGACATGTCTTTTACAAAAATTTCAAGAAATAAGAAATTAACACTTCAGAAGCCTCCTTAATATTTGAACGGTAAACTGGCAGGATATAGAGATCCAAATTATTCTAGGGACTGTAGATATAATAAATCTGAACTTTAATCCTTAAATACCAGGAAACATTTCAATATGGGAAGTTGTCTACTCTAACCCTTATTACTTCTTTTATTAAGTAGCAGGCGATTTTTATATACTGATCCATGTGTATTTTGATCCGAATATTAAAATAATAGAATAAGAAATGAATTTCACTGAATTTTTTTAATTCTCTATTTGTGAGTTCAGCGTGCGTGCGGGAAAGAACTTTTTCGAAAAGAACTGTACCAAAAAATGTTGCAATAAAATAAAGGCACAAAAAATGTGTGAAAAAAAAAAAAACAGTGCCACAAAAACGTGCCAACAGAACAATGCCAATAAAAACTTTGAGTAAGAACTTTTTAAAAATCAAAGAGGGAAAACGTGTTCATAAAATGCCTTAGAAACACATTAAGTCAAGATGCAACGAAATATGTTGTGTAAAAAAGAGTATCATGTAGACCATAGATTACGTTCGTTTTTTTTTTCTCCCAACAGATACAAATTTTAGCAAGAAGACGATGTTCTGATTAAAAAAAAAAGTAATAACCTATAGAAATAAAATTAGACTTTTCTCTGTAAATTA
This sequence comes from Cheiracanthium punctorium, assembly GCA_038373885.1. Lineage (NCBI taxonomy): Eukaryota > Metazoa > Arthropoda > Arachnida > Araneae > Cheiracanthiidae > Cheiracanthium > Cheiracanthium punctorium. The sequence goes on from JAWZYV010002231.1 coordinate 555,347, forward strand.
CTTGGAATTCAAAAATTTTGCGATTTTTATCCGGTTCATGTACCTGGGAATCCAGTAAGACCCTCAAGTCAGAGTTGGTCTGTTATTCTGTGATTCAGTCATTCTGTTCGTGACCCTTTTTTTGTTTGAGCATCACGCAAAAACGACTGAAGCGAATGAAATAAAATTTAGTGACATGATAGGTGGTCACTCATCTTAAAATATAGGCACAATTTTTTAAAATTCTTGATGATTAAAATTCGAGATTTTGCGAAAATCGTTTCAAACTGCGTAAATTTTGTTCGCGCATCACTTAAAAATAACTGAAGCGATTGAAAGGAGATTGAGTTGCATGATATGTGCTCATTAAAGTTTATCTATAATAGTAAATTTAAAAAAAAATCATGATTAGATTCTGAGATTTTGCGAAAATCGTTTCAAACTGCCTACAGTTATGTTCGCGCATAAGGTGAAAATGACTGAGGCGAATGAAATGAAATTGAGTGACAGGACAGTTGGTCCCTCAACTATATTTTGTTATAGTTTTAGAGATATTGTGAAAATGCAGTACATGTTTGCACTACTTCTGAAAATTGGGAAGGGGAAAGAATGAAATATGTAATTATGTTATATGCAAATTATTTTGAACTGCAGTTGCCAAAACAGTATGAAATATTTTTGGGATTTTGTGAAAATCGTATGAATGTTTGTTCTCGCATTCCTTAAAAAAGGATTAATATAATGCAATGAAGTTTAGTAACATGATCAGGAACGGCTAAAACAACAAAAATCGTAATTTTGTGAAAAAATGAATTAAATTTTTAAAATGTTGCTTTTTTAGATTTTGCGAAAACTGCGCGAAATGTTTTCGAGGAATAATGTTAAAATATCTACAGTGGATTCAACAAAACTTATTTACAGGTTAGGAATGAAATCTTGACTTGAAAAACTTATTACACTAGAATAAAATTTAACTTTCTCGAATAGATAGAAGTTCTCTTTAATAGTCAAATTTACTGATTACTTTGTTACTCAAAAAACTGCAATCGTTTAACAATACACCTAAGATATAATTTTTATTTCTTTACTATTGCTAATACACAGGGTTGTCCAAATTAAACTTCCCCAACTCAGAGGCCTGTGCAGGATGTTGTATGTATGTCATAATGTTATGAAATTTTGAAAACAGACACTTCAGATCACGCGCTCGTGATTTATTAAAAAGAAATTATTAGTACAAGAAGTTGCCGATAGGTGGCGCTGCAGATCAACAAGACTTTCTACAGATGTTCTATATGTGTTCCGGGGTCGACAACAGCTTGAGAAACAGTTGGAGCACTGACAACACCATGTGGTGATTGGCTAGTGGCGTCCACGACCGCCAAAGCAACGTCTTGTACGCGTGCAGAATCCGTCCTCTATCTGCTAAAATTTCCAGCTCTTTCGAACTTCTTCATCATGTTTCGTAAAGCGCGTGGTGTCATTGGTCGTCTACGTTAAGTTCTTCAGCCGACGGAATTCTCTTATCGCAGTTCTCGTCAATCCTGCAGAAAAGTTTCACTAACAGAGCTTTGTCTTTCAAAGTCGCCATTGTGCATCAGCGAGCTGGAAACAACTGCCTGTGCAGCGCCTGTCTTCCACTTTTGTAGGGCTGGTCTTTTGGATACGTTGCGCAGAAGCTTTATTTATGCAGTTACGTTGTTGCAATATGCAAATTACGAGTGTTACAGCGCCACCTAACGGCAACTTCTTGTACTAATATATTTTTTAAATAAATTACGAGCGCTTGATCTGCAATGTCTGTTTTCAAAATTTCATCACATTATGACCCAGACAACATCCTGCACAGGCCTCTGAATTGGGAAAGTTTAATTTGGACAACCCTGTACTATTTCCATTCTTTATACACCTACAATGCTGACGAAAATTCAAGCTTTTTGAAAACTTTAATTATTTACTAACCGATTAACGAAGGGTATTTCAGCTAGTAAAGAAATAAAAATGCATAATGGGAACTGGTAAATGAATTTTGTTCTTAATACACTTGAACAAAATTGTTTATTATTTATATCGCTATTTTCATCTTATAAATAATAAACAAGGGCAAACAAATACAGAGTGTCTTAAAACTTCCCGTACTGACGGCATATGGATATCATTTGGATACTTATTTAGCTAAAACATATTGGTATCCTTCACACGATTTACGTTCAAAATATATCACATGGAGCGTAGTTGTCTGATTGCGTGATACATTCATTTCACTAAGAAGAACAAAGTAACAAAGAACTTAATTCACGTACAACTTAGAGCGCGAAAAGAGGAAAACAATAAAGACTAAAGAATATGATGCACTGATAAGCAGGCGGCAAAATTTGATATTTTTTTTAACATCACAGACGATGACTCCGTTAAGTTGGAGTACGGGAACTTTTAGGACACAGTGCATGCAATCGGTATATACCGCTTTTTTCTTTATTTCAAGAAATATAAAATTGCATCTCAAACTAAAATAAAATTTGTCGGGCTGTAGAAAATGCTGTTATGAGTGCTCGAACTTCTCAGAACAAGGTTTGGAAAGTTTTGTAATGGATATTTCTCTCAAAAAGTGCATTAAGGCTACTTTAAATGAAAAGATATAAAATATAAAATAAAATCTAAAACAAATTGACACTACACCGTGAAGATATCTACGATGCTCAATTTATTAAAAAAATGCTGAAAATCCTTTAGACAAGCACTCGAAATGAAAGGCGAATTTTATGTCAACCCAATGAAATAGTTATGTAGATTATTTAAAAGTATTGAATAAGATGCGAGTATTTTAATGCTCTGTCAATGATTATAAAATATGTTTTACATCCACAATAATCATATAAACATATAAATAGACACCATACTTATAATAATTTGCCAATGTATTTTTTCGAATCTGTTACGCAATTGTAATAAATGCAGTTATGCAACATAGTAAAATACTTAATAAGAAAATCAAGTTTTTAAAATATCTGAAACATTAAAATATATCGGAAGCTTAAAAAATCTACGCTGGAACATATTTAGTAAATCAGAAATTCCTTTAAAGTTTTCATTACACACGATTTAGGACGGATTTCAGGAAAATGTGTCAAGTAAACTCGAACAAAATTTATTAAATGTCCTTCTCGTTGATGGAAACTGCTCTCGATTCTAAATGAAAGTTTAAAATTCTTTGGTGACATGAATCAAATATTTACTCTGTCCGCTAAATAAATGCTTACTATACCGTTATTTTTCTATTGGGACTCGAATAAATCCATATAGTTGTATGAAACCTTAGTTTGCCGATTTTATTATGAACAGATTTATTGATTCGTCTTCAAATTTCAAATGCAGTTATTTTGATTTTCTATTTTCTGGCATTCTAGCTGAGCTCTTGAAAGTGGTCGAAAATTACAATTTCTAGAATATTAAAGGATAAAATAATATTTATACAGCAAGGTTTCCCAAACTGTCTGCAGTGGCTCCCATACTGTTGCACAGAGATGTAATGATTGCTTCTCGTATTTGACGAGCTGATCATATCATTAACCCTTTGAGGCGCAACCCTTTCCCAGTGCTGAAAAAAGGGCAGCCGTTGCCATCGGTTTTTTTTTACGCTAATTAGTGAATCCATGCATGATTTCGAAATAAAAACTAAGTGTAGCACCTGTAAAGAGTACTGTGTGTATGGTTACTCCACTTTCCGTTGAGCAGACAGGCAACTTGGATGTGTTACGTCTGTACCGTACAAAATGGGATATATGTACTTATGTTTGCTTAAAAATATAAAATAACGATTAAATGTCGTTTTTTATTGGTAATTATTTAACAGCGTTTTTCGTGACTAAACATGTGTAATATTTCTTTTACTCTAAGTTTTATATTTATTTGTCCTCTATGGGACAGAACCCTACGTCTGGATTCTAGAATCGCCGCTTTTATCAGCTAGACTTCGTTAGGACTCCCCGTAGGAAACTAAAGATTCAAGTAAAGGCTATTCTGAATTGGACTTATTTTATATTTATAGTTATGAAGCAGCAATTATTTTGACTGAAGTCACTTTTCCACGTTCAAAAATGTCCCGTTACGGTAAACCTTTAAATGACCATATAAATATTGAAATTTTAAATCATAGGTTTTAATTTAATATTTCTGGCATAATGTGGAGAAAGAAGCAAAACTAATTTAGAATACTAATCTTTAAACAGAGTCAGGCTCTATAAAAATCTATTCGGGGTCTTTTGAAAATATTTTCTGGAGACAGGGCTCAAAACCATTTACATTAATTTTTCTCAAATTCATTCTGTATACAAACCTTATTTCCCAGTTCGAAAAGTGCTCTAGCTTAAATCAACTCGGTGAATTTTGGACGTGAAATGACCAACGTTTTTATTGTGCATGAAATTGTACACAGAATTTTTTTTCTAACTGTAACTGATAGGACCGGGAAACCATACAAAAATTTAAATTTCGTAATGTTTATAGGAATTCCTTTACTGACTTTGATCGTTTATGATAAATTCCCACGCAATTTTTTATACAAATTATTTTTCATAGTTCACGTTTATATTATTAAATTTTAAATGTTTTATAGAATGTTTAAAATGGTTATGTAAATTATCCGAAGTAGGACTGGCTGGAACTGCCAGATTCGTTCTGTCTGCTATTTCTCTGTTTAATAATAGCCTTTCCGTTTTACTAAAGTAGTAATTTTTTATACAAATACATTTTAATTTGCTATCTTCGGAGTCTAACCATCGAACGAGTCGTGAAATGATGGACCGCTGGTTTCATCCAGTACATCACTTGCTTGGATTAATTAAAAATGCATTTGAAACGGTTCTGAGAGTAATGAATGTGACTGTTGTACTTCCGTGTAATTTAATTATAGATTAATACAGTGACATCACTATACTATCCGCTTAGTTCTAAAGCATTTTCTAAGCTGAAAATACTTAACTAAAATCCATATTTTCAAACCAAAGATGAAAAGTGCTCTAGCTTAATAGGAATATTATTTGAGCTAAAACACTTTACTTTTTTGACAGATAATTAACAATTTATGAGAAAAAGATAAAAACACGCCACGAAATATCCTGGATTTCTAGATTATCCACGTAGTAACACCACGTGCATCTTTCGATTTTACTGAAGGAGTGACATCACAGTAGGCTACTTTAATATGAATTACATGTTACATTTGTAGAGAAAATCCTGTTCTTGAAATTTTCAAATACATCGTTAAAAATGTAGACTAAAACAGGAATTTATGTTAGTGAATCAGAAATCCCATTAAAATTTTCATTACATCAGATTTAGAAAGGATTTCAAGGAAATGTGTCAAGAGAACTCCAGCTAAGATTTATTAAATTCTTTCTACGAGATGAAAACTTCTCTCGATAGTAAAAGAACGTTTAAAATTCTTTGGTGACAGGAATGAAATGTTTGCCATGTCTTTGAAATAAATCCTTACTAAATCGTTATTTTCCCAGCGAAATTCAAATAAACTCTTGCGGTTGTATAAAATTAGAATTTTACAAATTTTCTTACGAAAATTATCAGTTTGACCTAAATTTACCAATAAAATTTGATTGTACAAGAAGAGGTGCATTTCTCAGTATAGTAGATTTTTTATTTAAGAGAAAGTATTTTAAAATTCACGAAATAAATAAAACATGAATAAATAAGTAAAAAGAAGACGAACGAATAAAAGAAAGAAAGGAATCATAGAAACTTTATACAGGGTGACCAGTAACTACCTGACAGATTTTGAAAATAAATAATAATCACGGTTTGAGAAAAAAAATGCGTCAGTTATTGCCTTTTTCGTTTTCATTTATAGCACGGATTAACACAAAAGTGTCGCTGAGACATCACAGAGGGTCTCAGTTGTCACAGGACTGTCACAAACTAGTCACATTATGACTTGCGAGTGATTCGACTCCACTGTGCGGTCATCGTAAAATTTTATTTATGACTAATCACCAGGTGACGTCACTGTGTGACTGTTTTATAAATTCTGGTTGGGCCTTCAAAACAACGTCACAGTGGCCGTTTGTTGCAACTTTCGAAACGAACTTATTTTTGCTAACATTTTTAGTAATTTCTTTCTTTAAATATTTAATTAGTTATTCCGAAAATTATAACAAAAAATTGAGTAAAATCTCGCGCTTGTGAAGTTATGAAATTTAGTAGAATTTTTAATTAGCAATTAATAAACAATAAATTATATTATTTTGTTTTAAAAGTATGATTTATAAAAAACATATTATTCTGAAAAATGTTAGATTTGAGAATTTTAACCACAATGGAGAAAATATCCTATTTATGGATTAATTTGAAATTAACCCTTCATATCCCCACGGAATATTTGAAAGTCCCCCTCAAAAAAGTCTGAGACTAAGCTACATGTCTAAGCCAAACATATTTCATTTTCTGTTATTTTATATATTGTATTTTTGCAACTGGTAAGACTTTAAACTTGATATATATGTGTACGTATATATATACATATACATATACATACACACACACACACACAATATATATATATATATATATATATATATATATATATATATATACAAGGTGCCCAGTGCTAACGCTGTCCAATGGCTATTTCCTAAACCGTTAGTTAGAGACACATAGTTCCAATTGCAAAAATGCTTTAAATTGCATAATCGATTATATCAGAAACAATCAAAGTCAATAAATCAATTTCTATAAAAATTAAGAAATTTAAATTTTTATACGGTCCCCCGGTCCTATCGGTTATATTTAGAAAATTTTTCTTTATTCATTTTCATGCACAAAAAAAAAAAAAAAAAAAAAAAATTCGTCCTTCTACGACCAAAATTCACCGAGTTACAGCTGCTTAAAGTGAGAGCACTTTTCGAGCTGTGAAACAGGGGTTGTGTACAAAATGAATTTGAGAAAAATTAATGTACATGGTTTGAGCTTTCTAATATTTATTAGCAATTTCATTAACTATTTTATGAATATAGATTGCAATGAAGAAGATTAACGTTTAACAATGTGTATCCAATAAAGTAACATAAAATTATAGCTTATGCTGAAAGTAGAATTTTTAAACAGGTTTTTTAAATGAACTGGCATTAAATAACTTCCCTCGACTGCAATCTGAATATGCACTCGTACAGAAAACTCTTCCTGTACTTTTCGTAGCATACTCTTACGTTACACATCTTCATGCTACCTTTGGCACATGCTACCTATCTTCTGCTTGTTTCCTGGTTTCGTCGTTCTAAAGTCCAGTTGGTGTAGAAAGTTCTAGTAAAAGTCCCTTGTCAGGATGGAACACAAACTTTATAGCTTCTAGAACTTAGTTAAACAATCAGCTGTACAAAATTCACAAGCACACTCAATCAGTAATGTGCTATTAACAGTCCGCTTAGATCAGAAGCTCTCACAAAGGCTGTAATTCTCACACAAAATAAAACACTTCCACAGGTAAAGTTCAGTGGAAATATACGAAGGATAACACTAATAATATCTCAAGACTCAACAGTGAAGAATTTACACACAGCACTTTAAAAAACAGCTTCGAAAAGAAGCGCGAAACACCGCTTCTATCAAGCGTACTCACACTGAGAGAGCTCTTCACACACTGGGCGTTCAACTCGCACTGAACTGGGGCTTCCGAAGCGCTTCAATTTATAGCCGATGGCAGAAGGTACAAGAAGCTTCCAGAAAAGTCTATTTCTGGAGGATTCCACATAAAGCGGTAATTATGATTACGTCATAGAAGAGAAATGATAGGTTATTATGCGTTCTTAATGCAGCAAAAGCAACTTTACAGGCCCCATAGAGAAATCGCGCCAAATTACCAAAATGTCGCCAAGCTTGGCGACTTTTGGCGAAATGTCGCCAAATTTGGCGCCAAAAATAAGTCCCCAAAAGTGAAGAGATCGAAGCCCTAGGACCAATATTTCTCGAGATTTCTAGAAACCCCATATATTTGAATGGGAAACCGAAACCTCCGTATCTCCGGTTCTAGTTGACGGATTTTGATGCAACAATAAGCAAAATTTATCTATTTGAAGCGTAGAATACTAATTTTGAACTATTTTAAGCCCCAGAACAGCGGGTTCCTCCGAAAATTCGTAACACTATATACGATTTAGTAAGTCTGACATCAGATAGATTTTAATAGAGCTTGACTATAATCCTTTGCTTGCAGGGCCCGATTATGACCATCAGGGGCCCCCGGGCATTGATAGATTATGGGGCCCTATCTATGATCTATGAAATTTGTTTCATTTTTTATAAAATTTTGATGTAAAAAAGAATATTTCAGAACAACATTTGAAATTGGGGGGGGAGTCTGGGCAAAGTCCCGATTTGCCCATGCAATAATAAGGCCTTGTTTGCTTGAAGATCACTACTCTAAAATTAGTTTTGCTTCTTTTTCCGCATTACGCCAGAAAATGAAATTAAAACCTATAATTTAAAATTTCAGTATTTATATGGTCCCTTAACGGTTTACCATAACGTGACATTTTTAAACGTGGAAAAGTGACTTAGGTCACAATGTTTGCTGCTTCGTAAATCGATGAATTTTGGTCGTAGAAGGACAAATTTTTTTTTTATTGTGCATGAAATTGCATAAAGAAAATCTTTCTAATTATAACCGATAGGACCGGGGGACCATATAAAATTTAAATTTCTTAATTTTTATAGCAATTGATTTATTGACTTTGGTTGTTTCTCATATAATAGATTATACAATTTAAAGCATTTTTGCAATTGGAACTATGCGTCTCTGACTAACGGTTTAGGAAATAGCCATTGGACAGCGTTAGCACTGGACACCCTGTATATATATATATATATATATATATATTATATATATATATATATATATATATATATATATATATATATATATGTATATGTACATATATGTATATATATATACTATACTGTTCGAATTAATTGGGACAAGCATGTTTTTCTTGTCTGAGTTTGCATGTGATTACCGGTGATGTCCCGAACCGCCTCAAACCAGTTATATCTGCCTAGAGGTAGTGTGACAGATCGACCTTGACTATAATTTTGTCATTTGACTGGTTTTAATAAATCAGCAGTTTAGTTGTGAGCCTTTCTGTGTGGCAACTCTGGTGTTTATAATTTTGCGTTCCTTGTAATACGAGGTACTTTTGCATTCAAGATGAATATTGCTTTGAAGGAAGCATAGTAATATAATCGCTCTTAATGAACACATATCTATGACTGTTAGAGATATAGCTACTTTGTTGGTGTGATCAAATAAAGTGTTTCAAGAATTTTTAGAAAATTTCAAGATTCCGGATCACCGCCTCCAAAAAGAAAAGGAAAATGTGGGGGCAAACAGAAAACTACTACAAGAAGTGATAAAATTCTAATAAGTAATAGCAAAATAAATCCTACAAAGGCAAGCACAGGTATTCGAAAGGATTTATTGGATTATGGTGTTGAAGTGAGTACCTCAACTGTACAGAAAACGGCTTCTGGAAGTTAGGCGTAAAGCAAAGCGACAGCGGAGAAAACAAGTTCTAACTCAGAAAATGATGAAACAAAGTTTAGCATGGGCCAAAAAATACCGATCATGGACTGTTAACAACTGAAGGAAGATGATTTTCAGTGATGAAACACATTTATTTGTGCAAGAATACCAATCAAGTGTAGTTAACAAAGTGAAGATGAAACTCTGTGACCAGATCATATCCAACAGACTGTGAAATACCCTTCTAAACAAATGTTTTGAGGTTTTTTCACAACAAATGGCAGTAAAAACTTAGTTCCTCGTAAAGTCATCATGAATTCTGTCAAATACATAGAAATATTATGGAGTAGGATCGTATCATTCACAGAAACATTTGACGGAACTTTTCAACATGACTTGGCCCTTTGTCCCAATTCGAAATTAGTGTAGACTTTTATGGGTTAAAAAAAAAGTGCTTGATTGTTCTGGTAATTCACAAGTCTAAGATCCCATTGAGAACTTATGACATGTTCTCAATAATCGTTTAGTTAAGATGAATTGCATGGCAACAAAATAAATGATAAAAAGTTCTATACATGTGTGGTTTCACGATGATTAATTCAAGAACATGAGCTTTAATGAGCCCATGCCAAAACATGTTGAAGCGGGCATAGTTCGTACTAATATAGAGATTTATCAGTCTACTGAAGCTATGTAAAGATTAAAATCTAAGGTTTTAGAAAAGTCGTTAGTCGTTCTTTCCCGTTTGTCCCAATTAATTCGAACAGTATAGTATATATGTATATATATTACACACACACACACACACACACACACATATATATATATATATATATATATACATATATGTGTGTGTGTGTGTGTGTGTAATATATATACATATATACTATACTGTTCGAATTAATTGGGACAAACGGGAAAGAACGACTTAATACATAACATATACATAACATATTAATATACATAAATGAGGACACCTTTATGTAAAATATAACAAACAAATAAATAAATAAAAATTAAAAAACTATATAATATCCCCATCCCTCATACCTTATTACACACACACACACACATATATATATATATAACTCGGCTGTTCGAGCCTCGTCAGGAGGAAATGCCCCCTGAACCCCCTTAATTTTTTAGTTTCATTATTGCCATATTAAAACGATATTATCGTCATTTTATCTCTCACCCCCTTTTCTTTTTCTTTTTTTATTCTTCCTTTGCATTTATTTCATCGACTGGAAGTAGGAGGGTTTTCTGATCTCTCCTTGCATTGCAAACGTGAGTCGAGGATAACTGAAGTAACTTATATATCTTTTGTTGCATTAGTATCTATCTTAACACACCAAAAATTTTGCTTTTCGTTATTCGTTATTGTTGAGAGTGCTTTAGGCGAGTAGGGTTGCTATTTCGCCTGGTAACCCTATTGGCGAGTCATCCAGAGTGCATAAAAATCCCAGGCTGTTAGGCTAAAATTATTCTTTTTTCCACTTTCACATTCGCTAGCCCAGTTGCGGATGCGTTTGCACCTTTTACAAGTTATTCTTGATGCATTCTTAATTTTATGAGTCCATGTTTTATGTTTTCATGTTTCGTAATTATGTTTATTCAGCGTTCCAATTCGCCAAGTTCCAGTCGCCATTTTGAGGATGAATGATGCAGTCTTGAAACGAAAGTTAAAAATCACCAAATAAATAAATTAATCCTCTGGTGTTACTCAATCACATTTAGAGAGAGGATGGGGAGCATTTAAAAATATAATTTTTAAGGATACTGAAAGCCATGAAATGGAATACGCATTGAATAAAGCATGCAGATTTTTGTTTTATTGAAATAAAATGAAAATCAAGTGCTTCAGAATCTTTGAAGAGCACGCTCACACGAATTTCTATTATGTTAGCAAAATCCCCGAAACATGTTGCGCAGATTCAACGAAAAGAACAAGGAATTCCCGGAAGCTATGTTTCGAGAATAAGCCTTCCTGTAAACAAAAGAAGTAAAGTGGAGTAAATATATACAAAGAAATACATTACTTTTTGTTTCACGCTTTCATTCTAAAAGAAAGGAATTCTTGAAACGTAGTACCCTTCAGAAGTAACTGAGATTTTTAGAGTATTTTTTAGAATTAAAAAAATTATTACGAAATGAATACGATATGTACTTTGGTGTTATTTAAAGATGTCTCTTTTTGTTTATATTTTATTTTGTATGAATAAAATTTTGATATGCTTGTTATTAGATAAATTATGATTTTTTGTCTGACTTTTTTTCTGAGGAATGTTATTTATGTTATATGCATTTTGTTATAAATTATATTATAATTCAAACAACAATATTAACAATATTGCAAGGTTAACGTAAGTTCAAATATTGTTGTTATATATATTAAAAAGTATTATTTTAAAACGATCCAAGATTCCTAAAATTTATAATTAGGGGCCCATTGTTTTGAGTTTAATACTCAAATCACTCATTGTTTTGGGAAATTACTTTCAATAAGAAATGAAGTATTTTAAGCGAAAAGCGTTATAAATACTGTATGAGGATTATAGTAGATGTAGATGTAAAGATCATTTATAGGAACATTTTGTTCTTATATTTTCATTATCATTTGAAAGTAGTATAGTTGTTTAAATTCTTATACGCATGGATATTTTTTGTATCTTTTTAGAATCGTAATAATTAGGAAATGAACTAGAAATGAAGACCTTTTTTAAACTTTCAAAAAGGGTTCATTTCTAGGACAATCCTATAGATGAGGAAGAAGTGAATTCCTCGCTTTATGTTACTTAGTATTTATTTTATTAATTTATGTTAAATTGAAACAGTTTTATCTATAGGCTCGAACATTTTTTAATTACTGAATCACAGTCTAGCTTTCTGAATTTAAGTTTACTATTATTACCTAGTAGAAATAATTTTACAATCGTGGATCATGAATACAATATTGATTTTTGTAAATAAAAGGTATATGGAAAAGAAGAATCATTTAAAATTTTAAAAATAAAGCATGAATATTTATGAAATTTTGTTGCAATTTTAGTCGTACCTTATGTGAACACAGATAAAATCAGTGTTGTTACAGGCATATAGTATTGCAATTGAAACAAAAAGTAATTATAATATTCCCGAAACGGAAAATTATGGTTTATATGTAATACACAAAATATCCTCTCCCTAAATCACTCATTTCAAGCAAAATTTTAAAATCTTTCTGAGAAAATAGTTGTTATCAGTAACTCAAAATTACTTTAATGCAATTTTACTTAAAAACCTTCAAAATGTTTAGTTTCATAATATTTCCATCTGAACTACGTATTGTATGTACTCAATTACTAAAATAAAGAGTAATCGAAATAGTCTTTGCTCAGAAAAAGATTCTGAAATTTATGCATACGTAAATTACATGAATAAACAGTTATAGAGTGATTAAAAAAAAAAACCGTACCATTATACTTTAGTAAAAGTACTTATGTGAAATATACTCTTACATAAATATCAAATTATGCGTATTTTTAATAAGTGAGTTAAAAATACACTTTCCACAATAATGTTAATAAAAAGCTCACGAAATTATCAAATCAATAATCATTATTTTATAACGAATATACTTTACTGAAGTGTAGAAAAAACAACGAAAGCAATTTTATTGAAAATATATATATGATAAATTTTAAAGTATAAGTTTTATAGTATGATGAAATTATAAAAAGCAGTATTTTTTACACGTGGTATATGTATTTTGACTATTCAAATATCTTAAATTTATAAGTATACCGGCATATACAGACCGGCATATTGCACAGATAGGTTTTGAGGATGCTGGGTTTTTTTAATGACAAGAAAGTTTATAGTCCCATATGTTACCTATTGGTGACGCTGACATGCACAATGAGAGCCAAGTTTTTAATTTAAAAAAATCCGAAATCTCTCCAATCTTATCCACGCAAACCGCAATTTTGTATCATTATTTTTAAAGTTTTCAACAAGCTTCTAATGTATTCTGGGTGCTTCGAAGTTAAAAATTCATTAAAAAAGAACAAATCATGATCCAAAATTGCAGTTTGCCTAGAAAGGATTACATAGATTTCGTTGTTTTTTTTTTAATATTAGCAACTTCGTTCCCATTGTAAATGTCAGCGCCATCTGTCGGTAGCATTTGGAACTACAAACTTTCTTGTCATTAAAAAAGATACCATCATCCTCAAAACCTATCAGCGCAAACCATATTTTTCTATCATTATTTGTTCTATTTTAATGATTTTTTAAAGTTTTTAAGGACTTTTTTGGATACCCGCGAAGGCATTTTGGTCTGTTTAAGGATTCTTTGGTCTCCTGGTAAATGACATTTGCTTTTTTTCCCCAGAATTACAAAATCGAAATAATAATTAAATAAAAAATTTAAGACTTTTATAAACAATAAGGAATTTCTTTTTATAATTATTTTAAATTTTTATTCAAAAATTTTGTATGGGTGCGGGTGAACTATAAATTTTCAGATAATTAAATTTCAGTATAAAATATATTTGATAGCATATTCGAAGCTCAAGAAAACGTTTACGTGCGTTAATTTAAATGTTTTATTTTTATTTACTTATTGTTGAACCCTGAATAAAACATTTGAAAATCTTCTAAGAACTGAAAATAAAGTGTAACTATAAATGCGGAATACTTATTAAAAGCTGAAATTTAGACAACCTGGCTAATATGTAAATATTTGTTAGATAACAACTTCCTTTACAATAAATAAGTAATTTTTGAAAAAAAAAATAATAAGCGTTTAAATATGAAAAAAAAAAAATCTGCGAAAGTTACTACCGACTTTTAGAATTGCCGAAAGTAATTTCTAATACTTTGAAATATCAAGTACTTACATACTATGTAAGACAATCTAAAAACGAAAAGTACTGTATATGTATATTTTTTTATAAACATAACTGTTATCGACTAGTTGAACAAAAACAACAATTAATAAACTTTCTTAAGAGCAACTTCATTTTAAAACGTAACGAATATAAAAATATTTCCACAAAAATTCTACAGACAGCCACATCAAAGGATTTTGTTGAAATCCTCCGTAGCGCTTTTTAATGATGATAGATCAAAACTTGAAAGAAATAGCCCTAAGACGTACACAAACATTGTTCAGTTTTACTTGAAATACATAGATATTACTTCTTATGAATATAAAAATAATCTTAGGAAAATTTGAATGTAGAAATTCACGACAAAATACAGTTTTTATATGTTGAAACAAACAACAGAAAGAAAATGGTCGTTTGCAGTCAATAAGTATTTGCTTTGATGTAAGTAACATGAAATATAAAATTCCTACAAATACGAACTTAAAAAGTTAAGTATTATATATACTAAGACATAAATTTTCTCTTATTTCGAAAGCGATTTTTTAAGCGATTATTTTAAATAAGTACACGACTGTTAATTTTAAATGATTTAAATGGAACTAAACATGTATTAGAGCATTTGATAGCTGGTGGATTTTAATTAACTATTTAGGTTATCCAGCACCAGAGGTATGATATTCGAAGTTTAGTAATACATTTTGCAAAAAAAAATGCTTACGTAAAATATGCATCTTGGACCACTGGTACATCTCTACCTGATACTTAGGAGAATCGGAAAAAAGGACTGTGGGTTATGCTTAATATCTCCGGCTGCACAGGAGGAAAATTAAAAGGGTAAGAAAGAGATCAGGAATAGAAAACCATACATCTTCCGGAGATGTAAATTTTTTGTTGCGTCATAATATATGCAAAATACAGGCAACTCTCCTATAAGTAATCTAACTATAACTTATACTAATGATAGATCATTAAATTATTACAAAGTCATTGGATGGCAAGGGGGCGAAGAACAACTGCAAATTTTACCGCCTCTTAGATGTTCAGCTGGGGCGGAGTGATGTCCTTTTGTAGGCAAGCAAAAAAGACTTAACCTAAAACAGTGGAGATGCAGCGCTAACTTAAAATACGCCAACAATCACTGAAATAGGCGCACACATCTGGAGCGATTAAGAATGAATCAGTGCATAAATGAATCGATGAACAATTAGGCTCAGAAATTTAAAAAGGTTACCACGACGTGTCGACGAAGAAAATCGCCAAGATCTTATCATGAGAAACTGCTGGCCTTAGCAAAAATTGACAGACTCTCCTGAAAGTTATGAGCTTCAAAAATGAAATTCCTTTCTAACTTATTGAGTACAAAAGAGCAAACACTGAGGCCAGAAACCACAAGAGCCGAAATGCTTTGAGCGGATGTGGAGGGCTGTATATAACATGCACCGCGCAAAATACATTACATGGGTTATATATAAATGCCGAAAAACAATATGTGATGTTAGCATCACAAGAACTACAGGACATTCATGTCTATTTGTGTCGGCGATAGAACAGAGCGCTAAAAGGGAACTGTCGCCAAATAAATCGCCAGATTGTAAAAATGAAAAGAAACGTTGGGCCTTACATGCGTATGCTAAAATTTAAATGTGACTCGCCACAGGGGGATCAATAGAGATAAAATGTAACCTATGCAAAATTATTAAAGCCGCGTGGGAACGAAGAAAATAAAAAGAATTCTCAGACGAAAGGCACCAACAAACTTCATTGCAAATGCAAAAACCAAAGTAATTTAAGAAAAAGTTAAATAGCATTATGGAGAGATGGGAGATTTAAAAATGGCAAAGAGTATTAAATTTAGAATAGGTGAAGGGAAAACAGTAGTAATTTAAATGTGTGAAATAACTGTAAGAAAATTAATTATAAATATGTGATTAACTGCATCACACTGATTTTTGCCTTGTTATATGAGAACTGTATCAAATATTCCAATAAACCAGATTTTTTCTTTTTTTTTTAAATAGGAAAGGTCCACAAATGTTAAGCATAGGTAATAAAGCTAGAAAAAAGATATGAACATAGCATAAATTTTCATAAATAAAGATTTATGTGAAAAATCTATATCACACCGAAATCAACGATTGAAATTTGTGACTACTGATTGATCTAATTTCTGTTTCAAGTTCTAGACTCATTGAAGAATCACGACTCGTAACTAAAGGAAAAAGGAATCGAGAGGATCTGGGGATCGAGAGGATAAGGTACACCTCACTACTATTCCTGCTAGTCTTGACTGGGCTTTCAGATGCTACTCAATTACTTTCCAACTTCGTGAATTGCTTAAATATTATACATCATTCAATAGAATATATCAAAATCATTTAACTCTTTATCTACTGACTCAGGAATTGCCAAAAATATCACGTTGAATCTATTTGTTTTCTCTTGTTATAGTTAGGTAACGATGATAAATACTGATTAAACTAATAAAAAAAATTACGAAAAAAGTAATAAGTGTAAGCTATACGTTTCATAACTGGTTTTATAAAAAGTCGTTCCAATTAGAATACGGCAAGAGAAGCAGCATCCGGCTAGGCCAGTGCTTCGGAGGGTCTACTTCCTGTCGGCTCGACTGCTGTGGGACCGTGTACGCTAATGGGAGCTGGTGCACGCAAAATCCTCCGTGGCTCCAATGTCCTTCAAGTTGTTAAACGATACCTCTAGAATTGCGAATTTCAGTGGGTTGGTCCCTCTTTTTGGATTGGTTGAAAATTAAGGGACATTTTAACGGGCTAAATCGCACTTCCTCCCATGGGGGCCCTAAAAATGGAAGGCGCACGACCTGTGCCCTTCGCCTCCCTTCGGGGGGGGGGAATCTGCCACCGCCGTTTGCGGTTGTCAAGGAGCATGAGAAACAACATAAACAGTTAACGAGTATTTTTCAAAGAGTATAGGACCAACACATCTAAAGGAGTCAAGTAATAATTTGGTTGAGACACTTTTAGGAAATCTAACCCTTATATCATAAAACAAACGTCTGAAAATTCACTAGTGCTTTTTTATGGGGAGGAGGGGGCTCGACATGATTAGAAAGTGAGCGGAAAGCTGTCTATTTAAAACAATCTATAGTAATAGAACATGCAATCGTGATGTCAGATGATTAAATGAAATATTTCGTTGTGAATTTTCAAAGGAATCGTAATAATGAATAGATATTTCTTTCCTTCTGTTTTTCACTACTTCAATTTAAGGGTACTTCTAAGTACCGTCAGTAGATAAAGGGTTAATAGAAATATAACGCTATTTCTTTTAACGCTTTGCAGCAAAACGAAAAAGTTTTTTTTTTTTTTAATTATGAATTAGGTCTATCCAATTCTCTCTACTTATTTATGATATTTCTAGTGCTGTACCAAGTATCCTACTTAGATGGTGTATGTAACCTATATAATTCTTTTGCAGGAGCACCCAAAATAATTCTCATATATTACCATGTACGTACAGTCATTGTCATTGTGTGAAGCATATTTAAGAAACCTTCATCTTTTTCTAAAGGAAACAAAATTGATCCGTTTTTTAAGGAATAAAAAATAACTTTTAAGTTAACCTAAAATAGTAAGTATAGCAATTGCAGTTGCATTACGGAAACTCTCAAAAGAATCCGAATTCAATACGGTCTGTGAAAGTGTTTAAGGAGATATTAAAGCATTTCAAGCACAATGCAATTATTACTCTAACGTTTAAATCTGCTCATTCTTTATTTAAAGGATGAAAATAACATTTTAAGGCTTTTTAACTGGGTCTCGAAAAATTGCATTAATAGTGGTACAGCGTTTCTGTGATTACTCCCAAAATCTTTTCCATGTTTGACGACGATACGTTGCTAAATTTGGCGCAAAAACGAATGTTGTATTCGAAGGTATTTTATAATCAATCCGTCTGACAAAATTTACTTTTCTTGTTTTCAGTATTATGGGGGATGAATAATGTAATACTTTTGTCAGAGACTTAATGATACTTCCAAATTTCTATTGATCATGAGCATCGAAATTAATATATTTCTTTATTTTTTAATTAATTATATGATTACACAGCGTCAAAACAATTGTTTATTTTCCCCTTTATTTCGTATAAGAAAATAAAAGTATTCTCTATTGTATGAGGAAAGTCTACAAAAAAAATTGTTTAAAAAAATATTTAGTCGATAGACGCGTAAGAATATAAAAGTTTAAAACATCATAAACAATTCAGGCTGCGAAGAACAAAGATAAGAAATCTCCAGTGCCTCCCTAAAAGATTTTTTTCTTGAATTTTATTTTTTAAACTCATTTTACAAGTTTCCAAACAAAGGCGGAGAAAAAATAAATGATAGAAGCTTGCACAATGACACAAGGTTTTCAGAGTGATGTTGAAATAACTTTACGAAATCTAGACACTATAAATTATTTATTTTTACTTATTTCTGCAAAAATAGATTAGCAGTCATCAAGATTTCTGTGTGATTTTTCTATTGCGAAGGAAGATAAATTATTTCCCTCCATTAGATTTTCATTACGCCTCTTCCCAAACACCAATCGTTCATTGTGAAGTTGTCTCACTGCGATTTTGTGAAAAAAAGAAAATAAATTGTTATTGTGTGTGGCATTGAGAGAAAATTTCAGTTCTCTTATAATAAAGAAAATAAAGAAGTTGATTAACCCAGAATTAGATAAAAATTATGTGCTTTCGATCTGTCATTGGTGAGGTTGATTTAACAGACGTTAAGTAAAATTTCCAGTCTTATCTAATAATGATAATAAAGTAAAAATAAATAATTAAACCGTATAATTCCACATTGATCGATTAAATGTAAGCTGTGAATAAAATTTCACTGATATTTTGTTAATAAAGGTGATATATGTACTATTGATAAAGTTATTATGAACATTAAATAACATCATAATAAGGATTCTTACAAAATTTATCATTTTGGATGGTATTAAAGGTTCCAATCTCCTCCAGTTTCAAAAAAGCACTTCCACCATTCCCACGAGCAGAATGATTAGTATTGATAAATTAGATTTTAAACTTTATTTTCAGTGGAAGGAAGGGATTTGGAAAAGAAATTTCTGTGCCAACCAAAATTATAATTTTGATAAGTAGCATTTTTATACTTGTTATTTTAAAATAATTTAAATTATTTTTCATTTTGGCAGCAATTTTTTGTTGAGTGATTTTACTAGCGTGGGTGTTTTTTTTTCATTTAATTTTTATTATTGTTGTAATTTCTGAATCAAAATAATTGGTGAAACTATTTTAGTTCCTCCCGTATTTTTCATTTTCGCTAGATATGAAAAAGAGAGAAATATTGGAAGCTAATAAGATGGAAAATATTTCCAACTTAAATTCTGTGTTTCTGAACAGCATTCTGGTTCTCGCAAGTAAGACTCATTATTACCAAGCCACTTATTCAGGTTAGGAATTTAATATTTCCTTGGATGTTGTACACCCACTCTAAAAAGTATTCGAGTGATGTATTTTTATTATTTCAGTCTTTTAAATAGCTAATTAAATTTTTGGGAAAACGTCAATCGAAACAAATAAGAGAAGTTATTGTTATATACGGATTGATGCATCTTTTACGAAGGACAATAGTTTAAATATGAAACTGACATAAGAATTTCAACTTACGCTAGAAAACTTTTTTGATAGGGTGTGTGATGGAAACAGGTTTGGCGTATGTATTATGTTGATTCAGAAAACCACGCATTTAATAAAGTCATGTAGTTGTCAAAAATATTCGAAAATGCGTGTGAGCAGTGGCCCAGTTACTGTTATCCAAAATAGTACGATGTCGATAAAAACTGCTTACTACATGTTGTCTCGATATCGTAACAAAAGCGTCAATATGTCCGAGGAAAGTTACAGTCGGTGTTTTTTTTTGTAACGGAATTTAAAAACGAATCTTTTTGAAACAAGTCCATCACTCAAAATTTGATATTATTTTTAAGACCCATATTTAAAAGTCATATAGCTATAAAGTAAAATGCTTCGTCACAAAATTTTAGCCCGTAAGGTTTTTTACATGTGGATATCATTACTTTTTAGGGGTGTGATCAAAAGATAATAAAAAAAGTATGTAAAAGTAAAACAAGTTTAATTTTTCATTTGCAGCTCAATATGGAATGAAAGCAATGAAAATATGTATCGTTTCATTAATTATAAACGAACACTTAAGCTTTAAATGCTTAGAAAATTAAGGGGAGGTAAATAAAAATTTATAATTTTTAAAGCCCTGTAATATATAAGAATGATAAGCGGAATTCAATAACTGATGGAAAAAACAATGGTAGCTATGTGATGTGAGTAGTGTAAACAATAAATGAAACTAATTAGGGAAAAAAAAGGTTGCTTGGATTTCAATGTATGTTCAAGATTAAAGATAGAAACAAGATACAATAGGCATCTCCGCTTTAACCGGCAGTATTTGATTTAGGTTATTTTTTTTTTAATTTTTAAAAATGACTGACGCCGATTTATGTCATATTTCATAAAAATGGTACAAAAGCACTAGGAAAAGGCTTTATGCTATGTAGAATAACAAGCATCAGTTTTCTCCACTGATGTGCTGCCTTAAAGTTGTCGAATTTTCATTCTTCACCAGAAAAAAAAAATGACTGAAGTTTTTAAAACTTAGCTTGTAACTATAAAACTTTTGCAGTAAATTAAAACATTTCTTTTAAAGCAGTTCCATCCATTAATTATATATAGTATTTTCGTACTCCGCTTTAGTTGGATTTTCGTTTAACCGGCTCATATGCGGTCCCATTTAGGCCGATCTTATCTTAGGCCTAGTCCCGATAGGTTCCCGTCTCTAAGGAAAGTCTCTGGGCAGCGATTAGCATGGATGAGAACGAGAGAGGTGGAAAAAGTAAACTCACCATTCGCATGTAGAAAAATTTTAGAAAAAAATGTATTAGAATCAGAGGAATGCCACCAGGAACAGTAGAGAATTTTGAATGTATTCTTCCTACCAAATCGATTGGCCCTGTCATGTCTGCTAATCATAACCTCAGTTGAGCTTGTTTCAGTGTTAATACGCGGGAGTTAAATAGTCCCCTCTTTACACTGGATTTAAAAAAAAAAAAAAAAAAAAAAAAAAAAAAAAAGAGTTTTTCCAAACAAACGGGCGACGTCAGTCATTGATTTCACCACCGACTAAAATCCTGTATCAATTTTAAAAATGTCGTTAGAGCGGATTCCAAGATAAAAAGGGGACGCCAACTTTCCGGCAAAGTTAGTTGTATATATAGAGAGCAGCAGTTGGTTTGTGTAGGCTTCATCACTCGTAGAACTTCCGTTCTAAAAGATATATTTATTTTTTAATTCAATTTATTAACTTAAATCATTTGTTTTTTAGTTTAAATCAACGTCTCTTTTTATGTTCATGTGGAATTATTTATAATGAATATTTGTTCTTTAAGTTATCATGGTTGTTACTATAATAAACAGACGTGACAAATTTCATCAAGTATGATAATGGAAAAATGTAAAAAAATTAAATAAAAGAAAAAAATGTATTAATAACACTGAAATAATGTTATGAAAAACAAGGTATTTTTTATGTTACAGGAAAAAAGCTACTTATTTTTTAATTATATTTTTGTTTCTTAATTTCCAAATGTCACCAATTTCAAAATGACCAGACATGGAAAACTGTTTATTAGAAAACTGATTTTTATTTTCTACAAAAGCGGCTTTGCAAATGATATTAAAGTAATTTTTAATGAACACTTTATTTTGTAGTCAATATGATGCTTAATATGATAAAAACAGTAATACACGTTATAGCTTAAAATACTGCAATTTAAATGAAAAGTGAACAAAATTAGCCGTATAAATGTTCTTTTCCGCATTTTATCAATGTACAATAGTTTAGTACAGCAGATTTGGTGATAAAAATTGTATGAAAGTAATAATTAAAGCTACTTTTATCTATGGAAAGATACTAGCGAAAACAGATTAACTTAAAACAACTTCTCCGTTTCAATATCGTAATGCTATTTTACATATACCTTTTAAAATACGTCTCAAACATTTGCCACACATGCACTATAAGTACATTCTTCTGTTTTATCGTTTTCGGAAATCACACCGTAAAAAGTATAAAAAATGTATAAAACTGGGGCCTTCTAGACCACTTTCCAATTTCATAAAAACACAACCTACGAAATTGCTACCCTCACACTCCCAAACACCTTTATTTATTTTTCATTTAACCCACCAAAATGACGCGAAAAGTTATCAGGGATTGCCCTCACGATTTTTTCCGTAAATTTTTTATTATAGAGCGAGGATTCGCCTTTTGTTATTACGTCTTTATTACCTTTTATACCAAAAGTCATAAGAATTTTCATTCAAAAGGATAACGTAGTATTAGCTAAAGATTGCGTGTTTTCACTGTTATTTTTCGATTAACTAGAGAGGAAGATATTTCATCCTGGTTTTCTGTTGTTTGAAGAATGGAAGAATTTTTTTATTAAGAATATATAAAACGATTATGAAACGAAAATGAATGAATTGCACACTACACGAAATGAGATTAGACAAAAATGGACAAATGCGCGTTTCATGTATTTATTTAAAATGCATAATTACGTGAGAGTAACTGGCTTGTAGAATTTTTTTCCGCAAATCAGAAAAAACAAATCCCAAAAATGTTAGAAAATCAAATCTTATTATTTCACGCAATTTTTAGAGCAAAAATAAGGTGCTCTAAAATTTTATTTCGATCATAAATAGGTTTACTTATAATTTTTCTCACAATCAGTATTTTTGTCATCTTCCTAGAAATTGTCTTCAATTGCTGCATTTTCTTCATTTTTTTCATATTACGTATACATACAGCATGCAGATAAAAAAGAGGCATACTGGTACATTTTGAGGTAGATTGAAAGAGAAAATGTCTCTTTCCTACAGCGATGTGGAGTAACGAACGCCACGTCAGCTAGTTAATCTAAGCATTTTTTAAAAATTTCCATTAAGAGAATTCCTAAGATAATTAATTATTTGACATGAAAATAAACCAAGAGGGCCCCCCTAAAAAATCTGCTTGCCCCTCCTCAACTCTTTCTAAATTAACTTTGTGAATATTAGGATTTAAGTAAATCATGAAAAAATGATTTTCTTATGTGCAATCAGCCCTTGATAAACATACAAACATAACGAGAATCACTTCACTTTGTCTACTGTTCATACTAAGGATTATTAGAAGAGGTAGTTAATACGAAGTTTATGAGAAATCATAGAGAACTTTAGTCTGCTGACTAATATATTTTTATGTTGCAATAAAAAAAAAAAACATGAAAATTAAGAGAACTGCTTTAAAATGACTACCTAACCTCATGCAAAAGTAAATGTACAATCCTGTATGAAGAAACTTATTTTTTAAAATATTATCGATTTCTTTTTTATAGAAAAATTGACTGCTGTAACACAGCGTACATTTTATTAAACTCCCTGAACTTTGAATAAGAAGTTCAGTCGCAAAGTGGTATCACGTTACGCTGCCATTCCACCTGTGTAAGATTCGACCCTCGGACTGGACAAGGTAGACGTAGCCATTTATCGAATAAGAATAAACGTTCATGGGGGACTAAACACTAGGGCCATCCCGTCAGGTTGACTATCTAGTCGCTCAGAAATTTGAATAATGAGTGAGTTAATTCCAGAAAACAGCATTCCCTGTCGCCTTGAAAAATTGTCTTCTTCAACACTAGACAATCTCTATATACAGGGTGTCCAGAAAAGGACTCCCTGATTTCAAAATTAAATATCTCGAAAGCAAAGATCGATAGAGGAATGCAGTAAACGGTATGTTTATTGTGAAAGCTGTAAGAATTTTATACAGCAGTTTGAAATAATAGTTACAAAAGCTGCTAACAGATGGCGCTGTAATCTCCATACGAAATGTCTAGTAAGGATAGTGATCCGAAGCCCAGAGCGATCAGTTCCACTATTGAAGCGTGAAAGGAGGTTAGCGTACCGAAGGAAGTGATTAAAACCATGTACTTCATTGAACAACGCGTTTTTCTGGTGCTAGAGTACCACAGGTTAAAAAAAAGTCCTACGGCAACAAGGCACAGTGTTCAAGCACGATTTAATGTTCCAAAAGGACCCGATGCGAGAGCCATTCGTACGCTCTTCGCCAAATTTCAACGAACAGGCAGCGTGACTGATGATCTAGTGGGGGAATGTTGGCCGCAAGCAAACTGCAGTTACGCCTGCAAATGTCGCCACAGTTTCTGGAATTATTCAGCAAAATCCAATGTCATTCGTCATTAGAATTGCATCTGAGACTGGTTTGAAGCGTTCCAGCACGCATAAATACTGAAAAAGAGCCTACACATGTTTCCATTCAAAATTCAAACTCCTCAGGCCATACCCGTACGAGCTGTGCAACAAATAGTTGAATTTACTAATCAGATGCTTACAATGATTGATAGTGAAAGATTTGATGTTGGCTGCATCTGGTTCACAGATGAAGCACACTTCCACCTGAATGGATTTGTGAATAAACGGAACTGGCGATTTTGGGGTTCCGGAAATCCATTTTGGTGAGAAGCGAAACCCCTGTATTCTCCTAAAGTTACTGTGTGGGCTGCAGTATGCAGCAGAGGCATTATTGGCCCTTTTATCATTCGAGAAACGGTCACCAGTGAACGTTACGTTGCAATTTTGGAAAACTTTGTCGCCCCACAGCAAGTGTTAGAGGATCGACCACCTACTGAATGGTTTATGCAAGATGGATCCCGACCACATCGTACCGAACAAGTGTTTCGCTTTCTTGATGAATACTTCGGGAATCGAGTCATTGCTTTAGAATATCCCAAATTTACTGGTGCAGGCATGGATTGGCCTCCATATTTGCCAGATTTGACTCCCTGTGACTATTTTTTGTGGGGCACATTGAAAGACATTGTCTGCCCGAAGCATCCCGCCACGCTGGATGAGCTTGAATCGGCGATCTGTGTGGCATGTGAATCCATTTCTGGATTCACATGCCCATTTCACATGCCCATTCTGGCCATTCTGGCATGTGAATCCATTTTTCATAACGCATATGAAATAGGGAAAGTAAAATATTTAACAACTTGCATAGCATTCTAGTTCCCCGAAATGTAATGCTGTATTTTTTTATTATTATTACTGAAAAATTATGACTTAAGCGGTATTTAAAATAGCACATTTGATTTCATAATTGAATTTCAAATAGATTATTTTTCATAACGCATATGAAATATTGAAAGCTAAGATTGTGAAGATCTTATGAAAATATTTATTCAGTACGTTTAGTAATTACTTAGAATAATTCAGAAGGCAGCAAATGCAGGTTTAATAATTTGCATCCACGTAGGAAACTTATAATAATCCAAATTTTCCAAACTTTTCAGTAATTAAAGGAAACTTCGTGGCAATTAAATTTTCAAATGTAATTTTTCGAAAATAACACTGACTACGGAAAATTAATTTCATTTCCTATTTTAAATTTAACGCGCAGTTACTTTCAAATTTAATCTAAATCAATCATTCCATTTAATTTCTACTCTAAGGACACAATATTTCTATTATTAAATACACGCGAAGGAAGATTAATACTGATTAAATTAATACAGTAATTGTTTTAGAGATCATTTGTGTGGTCCCAGAGTTATTTCTCTTAACACAGAAACTTCTGTCTCTGAATTAGAACTATTTCACGCTCTCAGTTTGAACAAGTTGATGATATATAAAAGGAAAGTTTACTGCGCTTATTAAAACAAATTTCATTTTCTAGTTGTATTGTAGATGTTCAAATGTTTCTTCTCAAAACATGAGAAAATTACATACAAATACAGTCTTTTAACAATGCAAAATTGTCAAACATGCGAAATCCTTTCACTACAATATTTAAAGTTTTAGAACCTATCCCCTCCCAAATATATATATATATATATCTGTCTGTCTATATTTCTGTGTATATATATATATATATATATATATATATATATATATATATATATATATATATATATATATATTATATATATATATATATATATATATATATATATATATATATATATATATATATATATATATATATATATTCAGCTTTTGAAACTTAACTTCATAAACATTTTCTGTTTAAACTAATAGATAAAATAAAATTAAGAAGTAGATGGAACAAAAATAATTGGATATTGTAAAATAAAATCATCTCTTAATCATAAAAACATTTAATATTCCTCTGCATGCAATTTTTGTCGCTAATAGATACAAAACTCGTTACTTTCAAATTTCAATTTTTTACAGTCGGAAATTTTTCTACGGGAATAAAAGATTGCAGTTATAAAATATGATGGAAAAAAATAAGTCAAATATATTTTATACAATCGTTTTAATATCTATACCTTTCTATCACATTAAATAAAAAGTCTGCTTTGCTCGTTTTCTACTATGACATGAATCACAGGTTTCAGCAACTATTGGAAAAATCTTTTGAAACTATTTATTTTATAAGCGGATGAAATTTTGAAATGGTTCTATGTTTAAAGTATTTAGAGTATATATTTATGGATAATTTTGTAAAGAGAGTAGTGATTTTACTGGAACTACAAAATTTTAAATAATTATTAATTTATGAACGAAATATAAGTGAGGGAAAAGCAGGAAAGTCTAGCGCTTTAAAAATAAGAATAAATATGATTTAAAAATGAGATTATTTTTACAAAAACAATACTGGATATAAAAAATAACAATTTTGATATAATGAAAGCAGCCAAACGCCGTTAGACTAAAAGGACTTACAAAGTTTGACAAAAATGCATTACCATAAACATTTGTCATTATTTTTATGATTTTCTAATATTGATTTTCCAAAAGTGATATATTGCTTTGTTTTTAGTATAAATCTATGAATATTAGCAATCTGCTGGTGCTCAGGGTATTATTCATTGCGAGATAATAAGTATTTCAAAGATAAAATAAACGAACAAAAATTTAAAAAGAAATGTACAGAAACTAAAGTCAAAAATTTCTATACAAAAGAAAAAACCGTCACCGTCAGTTTGTTCAATAAGAAAAATATATATTGATAAAAATGTCTTTTAAATTATCATGGTATTCTGCTTAAATTTAAGTCTTGGTGAATATTCGAAATTTAAATCATTTTTTGACTATACGTGTTCAATCTGCCAAAA
This sequence comes from Cheiracanthium punctorium, assembly GCA_038373885.1. Taxonomy (NCBI): domain Eukaryota; kingdom Metazoa; phylum Arthropoda; class Arachnida; order Araneae; family Cheiracanthiidae; genus Cheiracanthium; species Cheiracanthium punctorium. Next base: position 582,934 of record JAWZYV010002231.1, read on the forward strand.
GAATTTAGTTATTTTTTGTCCGTATGATTAAATTCAGAAAGAGTCCAAAGGAATGTTTTTTTTTCACAACTTAATGTATTTTTTAAAATTTTCAATTTTTAAAAAAATTATTGTAATGTTTTTTTGGCTAATTATTTCTTAATTTATTAAGGTACTTAATTATCATAATAAATACTTTTTAAATAAATCTGTAATTTCTATGTAACAAAGTAGGTATCTAATTTGTATACCAAATGATTAATTAAAAGAAGAGAAGAAATTTCATAATTACGAATTTGGTTCAAAAAGTACGCTAGCATGTCCTTTTGCAAACAAGTTTATTCATGAAATTCAAGAGATACGCTCGCATTGAAAGGCATTGAGTTAACATGTTCCTTTTCAACTTAGCCTCCTAGCAACTTAGCCAACAAAGCATTATTTCCACCTACATACCAGTCTATCAAAATGGCGTCCAAGAAAGCAGGGCCCTGATCAATGAGCCAGATCAATGGGCGGTGTCCTGAACTGCGGCACTGGTTTGGGGAAAGTGGGTCTGAGATGGTTCTTCTACGTCCCAAAGAAATGAAAATCAGTGGGATCGAGATCCGACCTGTAGGGAGGATTCCCAATGGATTCCATCGGAAGTGCTGCAGCCAACCACAAGCAACCAAGACCACATGCCTGGCTGGCTTTGTCATGCAAATATATGATACTTCCATTAGCTGAAATGAATTTTTTTTCTGTGGAGGTTTGATTTAACCGCAATAGTCGTATTACAGTTCGCACTTCAGTAGCTCACTATGAATCCGTCAACGCCTCCACACTTTCTATTGCAAATTTCAGGGCTTTACGGCCCTACTAGCTGCATCTAGTGACATTTGCTTGCTATGAGAGTCTGTTGTAACTGGACACGGAATTTCATATCGTCCATGAGGTATGTATAACAAAAGTTCTAATGGGTGTTATCACCGATTAGAAATTTTGTTACCTTAGGCTTCAAAACACATATGCACATTTTTGAAATTTCACTATCTTTTGTACTCTCCATAATCTGTATTTTCGACCTTTGGCACAAAATGGGGTTTTATAAGTTGGAAACATTTTTGTGTGTTTAGTGCATTGCATCTCCCAAATATATGAACATATTTAAATGTTACTGTTTCTCCTCATTGAAAAGTTAGTGCAATTTCATTCGCACTAAGGTATATTTGATAGTATTTTTTTTCAATCGTTTACATAAGTTTTAAAGTAAAATTAACCATTCAAAACAGCTGTAGAGCTTTTTGCTTTGTGTTAGATCTGTTTTAATCAGAATGTTTTTTGAATTAATTTGATAATATTCATTTTATACGTGTCAGCAGATTTATATATCGATAAACCTTTGATTTTTTTTATTTATTTAACACGAAAATCACACTTTATTTGTATTTCAGAAACGTTAACAACTTTAACACCCCACTCAAACTTTTAACGCAGTTTATAAAATTTTGAAATATACCTTAATTCATCTTACATGGTATTCTAGTTGCTGGACTCAAAACCGCACCACTTACTTTAGATCAAATATAATACGAGACATTGACATGTAAATGATGAAATCAGTTGGCACAAATAATTACGAAAATTGGAATTAAAAGCGTAAATTTTGGTCTCGGATTACTGATAGTTATGGTTTTGGAAATTCGTGTGGGAAAATGTCTCTATATTGCATGCTCTACTTAGAGCATGATATTTTAAAGTTGAAGTGTTGGACTGTAGCATCCTTTTACATAGCTAGATTAAGGGTAGTCTCTTCGAAAACCACAATTTTCAGATGACTCCACAATGAAAAATTTCTGAAATTTAGGTTCGGCAGTGTTTGTAGCTTTTGGAAATTCCTTTTGAAAAATTCCTTTTGAAAAATTCAACTATTTTTACTTTCCGAATATGTATCATGTAAGGAAAGTATTTTAATCACGAAAAAATTTGACTTCGAGATTTGGTGTATTTACACGTTTTGAGGTCTTCTGAATTCATCCATGCTATTTTTACTAGATGTATGTGTGTGTGTGTGTGTGTGTGTGTGTGTGTGTGTGTGTATGTGAGTGAACAGGATAACTCCTAAACGGGGCATTCGATTGAGCTCAAATTGAGTATACATGTTATAAACCACCGTCGCAAGACCGGTATTGATTTTAGTGTGTATAGGACTTATAGTTTTCCTACAGGGCTACGACAAAGACCTCTTTTACATTATGGCCTATGGGGGGAAAATTCTTGAAAGTGCGATAGCGTTTAAACAGTGCATTCAATTGAGCTTCAATTTGGTACATATGTTTGAATTATTCATCGATTAAAATATATTTAAATGCTTGGTAATGATCTTAATCTTTAAGTGTTCGGAAAGACGAGTGGGGTCACTCCAGATTTTTCTTATAGCTTTCTTCTTTCATGATTTAAAAAAAATTTGTACATTTTGCTGAAAGCTTTATACAATCGTTAAACTGCAAGCAATAATTCATCCAGCAAAAGTACCTGATTGGACAACGTATGTTTCTAATAATCTGCTGCTGATTCCACCGTTAAAATGAAATATCGTAACATATAAAACATTTTCCCGTTTAATCTAAGAACAAAAGCACACCGATGAAACCCATTCCATTTACTTTTTCCTCCTCTAAAATTTTCCGCTGAAAAGACTATTCTTAATGAGACCTTTATTACGGAGTTTCTCGTATATCATTTCATGCCATGAAAGTGATACAGCTTTTCCATTTCGAGGTATTTTGTAGTTATAAATTACTTCAGGCTATATTTTTCGGAAAATGCGTTAAATAATTTCGTTGTTGACTGCTGTACGTTTTATATTTGCAGAAAGAGATATCTATCTTTCACATGTTTTCATATCAATTATTTTTATTACAAAAAGAAGTGTTTGTGTGAAAAATTTATAAATGATTTTCTGTAAGAAGTATGTTCTTCAGATCATTGAAGTCATTTAGAGTCCCCGATAAAGAAAATATGTAATACGTCAACGAATTTTTGTAACACAGGAAGATTACTTTTAAACGGCAATACAAAATAGAACTACCATAAATTATATGAGAAATATACTTTAAATCGATTCAAACGGTTTGACAATAAAACCGCCAGTTTCGGGATGTAACCCCGTAAATGAACCGGTTTTCAAATTGAAGAAACATCAGCTATTGGACGACAACATTTGGCGTATTTGGCCATACCTAACAGAACGTTTCAGAGGAGGATTTTATTTCATAAAATAATTTGTTAAGACATAGAAAACTAACCACCAGTTTTACGATAGCTGAATAAATTTCAATTCTTTCTCGCATAAATGCATGGTAATTTCCCAGTCGTCGATAAAGGACAAAATATAATATAAATATATTGCACTATATTCTGTAATGGATCACTTTTAATGGCAAATTGCTCATGTAGTTTGAAATGTTTGTCGCTTTCATTTTACGCAATGATAAACTCATTACATAAGGCTGAGCCCCTTAAAATACAGGAAGTACAATTCTACATTTTTCAGTATAAAAGAAATTTGCCATCATCTTAATTTTGCGCTCACTCAGGACTCATTTTGGGCTCTTAAAAAAAAAAAAAAACTTCAATGTTTTGAAGCAAAAACTGCTTTATTTATAGAAATTTTCTGCATTTTTTGTATAGTATCTAGACAACTACAGTTTAAAAATAAAATAATTTTTTGTTAAAACTATCAGAATATCCGTTCTCAATTTTATAACAAAACACAACAAATATAGCAGATTTAAAAAAAAAGTCCCCACTTTCAGGGCTCGTAGTATATTTTTAGCAACATTTTAGGAAATTTGAATATTTTGCTATTTCTATAGGATTGATTATTTCACTTTGGTGCTTCACAAGCTTATGCGAAATTGTTTAGTTGAATAACTTTTAAACGGATTGTGACGGAGCTAGTGACTTTAAACTGCTGGCGTATATACAGGTTTTCAAAGGAAACGCATTTACTGATTCTGGTTAGTTCTGGAGAATTAATTTTGTTAACCTTTAAATGCAGGAATTTAAAGACGTTCGTTGGATACTCACGAGTGCGGGCTATATTTCCTACATCAGTTTTGTGAATAACTAATTTATTTTTTCCAAAACACGCAGTTTGAAAGAAATATGCGAAAATTTTATTATTCAAACTATGACTGCTTTATTATTAAAAACTATGCTTTATATGTAAAATTGACGTAAAATTTTGGCTTCTACTCTAATACAGAAGTGAGAAATATGATGCAAATATGCTACGCTGTGCATATAAGGAGTAAACGTGTTTCGATATGCATTCAAAAAACTCGGTTCTTAAATATTTTTTTACAAATCTGATCAGATACGTGTTAAACTTTCAAGAAGGGGTCTGATTTTTTTTTTATGAAGAGACCCGAAACCATTTTGTTAAAAGCATTAATTTCGAAGTTTGAAATTGCAGGTTTTGTGGCTGAGGACGTAGTGGACATGAAGATAAAGCAAAAAGACAGTAAGGACATCCAAAATCTTCCACGTTGCAAAGTAACAATGGAATTCGAGCCATCAGCATCACTCAGCATTTGGCATTAAAAGTTGATATTTTTGATGGTGGACATTTTTTGACTACTTTCTAGACCTGACGTCTCACAACTAGATTTATTATAAAACACTCTGTCAAAAATTAAATCGATCAAAAAATGTGGATTATGATACACTTTTACGTACACTTTAGTTCTACTTAAAATGTTTTTTTTCTTTTCAATGCATCACAATAGAATTTAATTTGCAATACTTTGTAAGAATTAGTATTCAAATATTCACGCTGATATATTTTATTTTCTTCTTAAAAAAACTTTACTTGCAATGATAATATTTTCTATACAATAAAATAATGACGTGACTAAACTGTATTTCATTCGAACAAAAAATGTATGCAATGAGCTTTATAAAAGAAATTATATTTTCAAGAACCTATAAACGCCATGTTAAATTTATTTTCTGGTGAAGAAAAATCCACAGATATAAGATTTCATCTTCAATACCTCGGTTTTTCGGATAGCATAATTATGTGACAGAAAGGCATTCTTTTTCACACAAATGAAGAAAATTTCAAAGAAATATGAAAATGAAAACAATACAGTGAATAACAAAACAATCTTCCAAAAACTAGCAATTTAAAATATCTTCCGTAAAAATTACTTTTTTTCCAATTGATTCATTTAGTCGAAACCGGGGAAAAATCTTCCAAGAAAAAGCGCAGCGTTGAAATCAGTTCAATCAAATTTTTCTTCCTTCTAATGAGGCTCTTATTACGGCGTTCTAGTAAGTTATTTCAAGCTGCGGAAATGATATAGCGTTTCAATTTAGAGCTACTCCGGAGTTCTAATATGCTGCAGGCTGTATTTTCAGAGCTAAATATTTCAGAATTTCGGTGTTGAAGATAATAAACCGAACATTATTTCCCAGTGAAAGGGATATAGTTTTAGTTCTTCTAAATGATGAAGTTTCATAAAATGTTTCTTAAAAGACTACAATATGAAAAAATCTTTTTACATTCTTTCCATGATTTCTTTTAGCACGGTCGTTTCATCGATTTTTTTGTGATTAGCCACTGTAATTAGGTTACATTCAAGAATACATTTGTTTTTGAAAGTATTTTGATGGTAATGTGCACGTGAATGCATATTTACTAAAAACAATCTATGTGGACACGCCAAGACGTCCTTATCCATTAAATTATATACATTTAGTTCTTCACTGAAATATCTTTCCTTTGAAATTGAGATAGGTTAATACTAACATTAACGTTTGGCTTTTTCTCGCCAAATATGAGAGACACCGTTAAGTTCGGTTCAGAAATATAAGATATTTTTGACAACAAATTTGATCGTATTCTGCAGAAATTCCAGAGTTTAGTGACAGATGGTCAGGTTTTAGGCATTGCTCGTATAATAACTGAATAGACTAAATATACATTTATTGTATTGAAGCTAATCATAGACTTTATTTCGTATTATGTCTTTCAGGTGGCCCTGTAAATAAATTATTCAGTCGATTGCCATCAAAAAAGGATGCAGCACAACTAAAATTTTCAACAGTCTTAAAAATAAAAATTTTCAAGTCTTCTGTAAGATTTGTAATAAGATTTTTTTTCTGTATGATACTTTTGTTTTTGTAAAATTATTTAAATCTAGCCGCCTCCGGCGACCAGTTGGTTCGTCATAGTAAGAAATCTTTTTCGGAGAGAATCCTGCTTCTCTCCTGCTTCCTTGTCCCTGAAATATCTCTGATTCTGAATAGAATGTAAAATTAAAATGGTTACAAACAGGGGCGGCTCTAGGTTAAGTAGTGCCCAGCTAATGTAAAAAAAAACGCCTCCTTTTATGTTCTACTTAGTTTTTGAATTCGAAATGACACCATTTCGAAGCCGGCTCCCCGATTTCATTCTTACCTTGCTAACAGTGTCGGGCCACACATGACTACAAAAGTTAGATAGTTTAGTGAAAAAAACCTACAAAAGGTACAAATTATTTCCGTCCTGTATTAATTCTCAAGAGCTTCTGGATATATTGGTCGTTATAAAAAAAAAACGGAAAGGAAAAAATAAGGAAGAAAATTTGAAACAATTTCAGATTTTAAATACGCACTTAAGTGCTATATTTTAAAAGCGTATCATAAACCGGACGTCTTCTCTATTTTTCTTCCTTATTCCAAACAGTTGGAAAGTGTATTATTATTTTTTTGTGTGAGCCGCATTTTTCTTCCTTGTTTCATAAAACCCATCTTTGGAATCGAAATCTATCTTAAAATCGCCAACTAAAACTTCTTTACATTCTTCGCCATGTGTAGTTCAACTATACTTACCGTTATGATCTATGAGTGTGCCGCGTTTGTCTTTCTTGGGTTGATTCCCACTTTAACACCCCAACTCTCTCTAAGGTAACGATCATTATAGATATGCAGCTACCATGACGATTTTTTGTATTTATGTGGCAACCGTCATTTAGAATTGTAATGGCGATTTTGAACAACATGTAAGTACAATATTCCGTTACATTTTAATTTATTTTGGGTTGCCAATTAATGTAGTTTTAATAATTAAGTGTCTACACTTCCTTAACTGGTGAGCTGTATCGCTGATTTGTTCACTTTAGTTTTCATCCAGTTCTTTTGGGAGCGTTGAAACTTGGGAAAAATAGGAATAAACTCTTTCTTCTACCATACAATACATCTTTGGAATAGAAATCTATATTAAAATCGCTGACCAAAACTGTGTAACATCTTTCGCCAGGCATAGTCAAACTATACTTCACTTATATAAATACCATTTGGAAAGTATATCATAATCTACGAGTGTACTACGATTTACTCAGTATACTCGTAATATATTTATAATAAATTGTCACGTTTTGGCACCAAAGTCAGCGATTCATTATGAAAAATCGTAAACCTTGTGCGACTTTCAACATTTTATTAACGCCTCACCCCCTCCACGTTTCTGGCAGACGCATTTGAAAAGATCTTCAACGTGACAATTCATATCTACAAAAACTTGTCCACAAGATAGCATAGACAAAAATGGGTGGACAAAATTCGGGTATTGAGCGAAATTGCATCCTATTGCTAAAAAAGAGGAAGATAATCTGAAACACTTTCAGAATTTAAATTCGCACTTAAGTGCTATATATTAAAATCGTATCATAATCCATGCGTCGTCACTATTTTCTTTCCTTATGCCATTAAGTAGGAAAGTGTATCATTATTCATGAGTGTGATTAAACTAACTTCAAATTGATACTTTTAACATACTTTTCTGAATGTAATACAGTAGAAATAAAATGGGAAAAAGCTGCGCAGAAAACTGCACAATTCGAACTGAATGAAAGTTTCAAAAACTTATTCAGGTGTATTCTTTATCCAAGTCAGACGTAGCAGACGGTAAAATATTATTTGAGCATCTTTTAAAGATGATATAGCGTCAGTCACGTGATACAGTAGGTTTCTTAGAAATGTGCATTAAATGCTGCAGATCTACTTGTTATAAAAGGTTGTATTTTTGCACGCCATAAAAAAGCATGCTGATGGCTTGTCACGTGACTCATTCAATTAAGATTTCATAACATAAAATGAAACCGTCTAATAATTATTTCAAATTCGCCTGCGGAAAAAGGAAATCTCATGTTTTATTTATTAAAAACTGAGTATTCCATAGGTTTGTACCATCTGTCGACGGCTTTGTGAAATAAAAACTCAATTGTATTCTTTTCTTTTTGATAAAAGATAGTCGTTTTGTATTATAAGAACAGTGTTTTTTTTAACGATATAAAGTAGCGATTTGTTAATACAGGACTTTAACTGTCTCTATTCCAAATTTCATCCAAATCCGTCAAACTGTTTCAGCGTCAAAGAGTAACTAAGTTACATACAAACACTGACATTTATCTTATATATTAGTAGGATTATAAAACCCCTTTCTAATGCTTTCGTGATTCTATTTCTTCATTTTTGGAGATGGACAGGTTATCGTTCTGCATGAGCTATTTTACTGTCTTTGGTTCTTGTTAAGAAATGACGCGGCAACGGAAAAACAAATCATGAAAATGCTGCGAGAAAGAAACATGGCTTCATAAATTATTCTTGATAAGATACGGTCCTTTTCATTAGCGCTGAATTATGAGGTAGCGGCGTCACTAAAGTGACATTTTTCCAAAAGTTAGGCTTTTTTATGGATAAACTGCGGTGGCATCATTTAGAAAACAGGAAACAGGCATTCAGCCTTATTACATATCCCTCATCTACTAAATGAAGATATTTTAATAATAAAAAAAATACTTAGCGAAATACTTGTTAGATGCACAGCTTGAAAGTTTGCAGTGAACTAAAATTTTACTCTTTTAAGTAAAAGTAACATAGGTTGGAAAAAATTAAATTTCCTTTTTATAAATAGGGCTCTAGAGGGGAAAGAGGCGGATTGTAACCTAACTGTTTATATAAACTTTGCATGAGCTCAATGAATTTCAGATGTCAATGGATTCTCTCAGTGAATTTCGAGAAAAAAATAGCTCGAAAATTCTCATTAAAATTCTCAATAAGTTTCCGTCATCCCGTGTTTTCCCTCATAAAGCAGAACATTTCACAATGGAAATGGCAGTTTTGAAATGTTTAAGAAATTTAAACATTTATTCCAGGGGCGTCGACGGTGTGGGTGCTCCGGAGCTGAAGCAACCACTGTCAAAATCAGGTGGGTGCTGAGAACCCAGAAAATTTCAAGGAACAGTAAAAATAGTAGAAATAAAATCGATTGATAATACAGAAATTTTCAAAAAAAGGATAATTTCTGAAATTATTTCATTATATTGTATTACTGCTTTTCAAAACATAAACCGGATGAAATTAATCACGGATAGAAGAAGGATCATGGATGTTAAAAAAATAACTCTTTTGTTTAGAGCACAAATTTAATTTCATCTTGGTCTTATCTTTATATTTGTTTGAGACCTAAGTTCCATAAGAATGTGTTAATGGGTGCTCAGTGTTTGCGCAAATTCTAAAATAAAACTCTGATGCTCGTCGGTCATACATGTGGGTGCTTTAGACCTTGAGTACAATCGGGAAAAAAACATCGACTCATACTGAGCTGCTTTATAATTCTAAATTAAGATTAAACTAATTTAAGAGCCGATGATGAAACGGAAAACAAGGAGAATTTAACCTTTATTTTTTTTATCTTTAAAATAATGTCCAATCGTTTTTCCCATCCCCGAAAAAATAATCTGTATAGACCATCCACAAAATTCAATAGTTTGTTTTAGCATTTATTAACTGATTTGGATAATTTTTTGAGCTGATTTCACCATACAAAGCGACACTTTGTGAACATTTTGGAACCAAACCGTATCTAACTCCCTTCATCCGAGAAGTCATCGCATCTCGAGTACAGTCCATACACTAAATTTGGTCGCACTTTGCTCACCCGTTTCAGCTGCAGAATGCTGTTTATAAAGGGTTTTTAACTGTAACCACCCTGCGCATACGTACATACATACGAATGTACAGACGTCAAGTACGGAAAATGAATTCATGGTCGGTCAAAGTGTGGTATACACTAGTCTTCCTTTACTTTGCACAGGGGAATAAAAATGGGGCGATTCGTATATCTATAGAATATTAAATTACTTTAAACTGTTTCTGAAGATGAAATCACCAAACCAATATTTCTAAAAGACACTTTCTAAAAGCATTCGAGACATTGTCTTGGGAACAGAAGAATCGCCTAGACCTTTTGGGTAAACTTACAAATTGTTTAAAAAGTGAAGAAAATGCTTTAGGAACTTAGGCAAAAATCGATGCAAACTAAATCGCTAAACTTAGATTAAATATGTTAATAAGACATACTTAGTTTACAGCATGAGTTATTTTCTAAGTATTATGTTTTAACATCCTATAATTGTAATGAACTTCGTAAACGTATCTATACTATTAACATCTGTACGTGTCTGTCTGTCTGTCTGTCTGTGTGTAACATCATCTCCTCCGAAACGGTTGGGGGTTGAGTTTCGATCGAGGTGTCCACAGATTCGGAAAATTCCGAGGAAGGTCTTCCGCTAATTTAAATTTCGAAATTCGAATTATTTTAGAAGATATTGATAAAAAACGCTAATTTTTGATCTCCGTAATTCCGCAATTGTAACCCCTGTAGTCATAAAAGGGAGAAATAAGCATCGAGGTTGCCATGTTTGGCCATTTTATTAAATTATTTAGACTCCTGCAGTAAAAATATAAAAATAATGATTTTTTTTCTGTTTAGATTATTTACAAAGTTATTTTTAATTAAAGTATTGCGTGCATGTGAAATCAGAGCAGTAATTCAATATTTTTTGTGTGTAAAAGAATAAGGTATTGGGACATTTCCGAGACTAATATGTATATTTTTTAGTTTGAAGGAAAAAAATGGCTGATTTGGCGATTTTGAGAAAGTAGTATGTTCTACGGATTTGCACAGTTTTAAGCTTGGCGCAATTTACTGAGAGCGTACCGAAATAGTATTTTTAAAAACAAGTGTAGGTTTTATTAGAGTTTAGCTTTAATTTTTTAATTTAGCAGTGATTAATGCAGAAATAATGCAGTTATTAAGGCGAATTTAAACGATCTAACTTGAAAATTTTCACCAAATTAAGTAATTTGATTAAAGTGACGGGAAATTCCGCCAAATTTAAGGTAATTGAAATTCTCGCATTTTGTACATCATAGTTAACGATGAATAAAATGCATTAACACATAGATAATAATTTAAAATACTGCTCCTTTTCAAGTAGATGTACTTTGGCGATCAAACCATATGAGTGATAGATTACTATTTCCCATTTTGGTTGCCATTATTTCAATGCTTCGAATGATTCCTTGAAAAAAATCTCGCAAAATGGTGTATGTTTGCACTTTGGCGATCGAATGTGTAAAAAATCATTGATTCTTATTCGTTAAAGCAGTTCTACGGAAATTTCTTTTTCTGGTAACTGTTAGAATGGCATATAACTAATTCTGTCTAATAAATTTTTTGCTTTACAAATTAAAATGTATGTTGATTCCTACTTTACCTTTCTTAGCAAAGCTGGCGATAAATATTCAAATATAGTGTAACGCTGTGTTTAATAGAGTGTGTTCTCGCGTTTGTGCTGCTAATTACATTCCACGATTGGAATGAGTCGATATTATGAGCGTATACTTGGATAATTTTTTTAATCCCATCAAACAAGGTGTAATAAAATCGGAAATCTTTTGTTTTTTCTCTCCTTTTGGAGGTGAATAAGAATGGTTTTTCGGCCCGGTAAAAATTGTGGGTATTTTAAGGATTGAAATTAAATTTTTGAATTTGTTGTTAAGTTTAATTTGTGATTCGTTTTAGCTATTTACCATCAATTTGTGGCGTTAATTACGCCAATATGGCAGTTCTAGCAAGGTAAACATGAATAATTCATTTCATGTTCTATTTTAAAGATTGCTACAGTTTCCGTAGTAACGGAATCCATTGTTGCCACTTAAGTTGTTAAATATAACAATAAGTGAAATCATTAATATCTACATCTCTTAAAACTCGAAAAATGAAAAGGCATTAAATATGAAAAAAATAGAACATTAACATATCTGCGCTTCTTTAAAAATAATCGAAGTTTTCATGCAATCTATTATATAAATGTGAAAGTATGTTTGTTTGTTTGTTCGTGAGGTTCTCTAACTTTTTACGATTTTTCGCAATTTTGAGGGTAGAAAGCTACTCATATAACCGATTTCAGCACATTCGTGTGCCTAGTTAACATAGATTTATTTATTTATTACTTTCAATAATTCAAGTGAGACTGACGCCATTTTTATGTCACTGTAAAAATGCATTAAAAATCCTGGTTAACAAGTTTTAACAAAAAATCACACCACGAGCGAAATAATAAACTTCCACCAGCACTGCCAACAGAATATTTTCAGAATGAGCAAAATAAGAGTTCCTCTGAATACCTTCATGAATGATTCACTTAAAATTTCTTGGGAAGAATGAACTTCTTTTCATAATTCCGTGCTCCATGAGTAGCTCCTGGGATTTTCTTTATTTCAAACCAGGATGGCACGTACACTTTCATCACATAGTCTACTAGGAGTTTAAAGCATTCTGTTAGTTCAGCAGTCGACACGTACAGGCTCAGTATTCAGTTCGCTGTAGTGGGTCAGCTTGAATGGGACATCCTTTCTGGACTTCTGTTTGCCAAATCTGGATAGCACTGTCCCGAGCATACTGCCCTAGAAATATCGAAGAGGTACTTTTGGTCTGCAGTGAGGTCTTTTTATCAATTTCAGGCAGAGCAACAGGAATAGAAAGAAAATTTGTCACGGCAAACGTTTCATACGTTTCCAGAAATTTTCCTATTGTTTCAGAAAACTGGTGTGGCCCAGATGTCTTTCCGTCAATCTTTTGGAAAAGGTGGCGAAGAGGTAGTTCATCAGTATGCAATAAGTATACAAACCAGTGCAATTTATGGCCAACAAAGATTTCAAGCTGTCTAACTACGCCATTTTTCTTCCCAATGTTGACTTTCGATGTATCTCACCCAACGGCAACAAGATCCTAAAGTGCAATCTCTTTCCGTGTAGCCAAGTTGATGCTGCTGCAGGTAATATCAGTACTAGAGCGTGAATGCGGAGTCGCATGTCCTATGTGAACAGAACCAGGTTCTCACAACTAGGGATGGACGCGAGACGTGCGAGACGAAAATCGGGGCTATCTCGTCTCGTCTCGCAGTGGTAAACCTCTGTCTCGTCTCGCAAACACTGTGTCTCGTCTCGCGTCTCGCAAAGAAATTGCTGTCTCGTCTCGCGCGAGACGCGAGACGTCTCGCGAGTCTCGCAAAATTAAGGACTGCGATTTCGTTACCATTTTATACTAACTTATTATTGGGATTTTATTGAAAATTAATATTAATAATAACAATTACTTATATATAGCCACATTAGTAGATATATTAATAACTATATCAGCATATATCGGCATTTGAAGTAAAAGAAATTGAGATTTAATCCGTATATATAATGTCACACCGAAAATATGTATTTATTTTTATTTACTAGCTGCGTGCCCGTTCTTCGCACTGTAGTAAACGAAAATTTTCCTAACATGAGTAATTTCAATTAATTCCAGTGATGTGGAATCTAAAATAAAAGCAAATCTATTTGACTCTTGATGTAGTTTGCGTCATGAGTATTAACCTGGCATCATTGCAATATAATGACTCAAAAAACTACGTCAGTGTCATTCGCGATCAGAAAAGTGAAAGCTTATCGGTTTGCAGAGAGCTCCCGACTTTCAAAATGTGTTATTTCTACATCATACTGTAGTTCTACATCATACTGTTCAAGTTGTAGCATTAAATACCTCAGACACTACATGAAATGGACAACCGTTTGTTTTAAAATAGCTGCGCACCCGCTCTTCATACGAGAAGTAGCGAATATTTTACTAAAATCATATCTGCATGAGACAAAACAGATTTTTTTTTTTTTTTTTTTAAGTTCAAGTAATCTCCTCTGTTGAAATTACTCCGGGATATATTAACACAAATTAGAATTACTTATCGTTCGATTGGTTGTAAGATAACCCTTGAAAAATTATAAACAGAAAACTTTTAGTCTTTATTAAATCTCTACTATTTACTTTAACGTCAATTTCAAGTCTCTAAAATATGTGTAAATTTTATATTAATGAAAACAATATTATATTAACGATAATTATAATTATTTGCCTAATATTTCCAATAACATTACCGTGTGTGCATTTTTAGATTTCATTATAGTATCTCAGTTGGTTAATAGACGTCTTATTTTTTTGTTTATATTTTAAATTACTGAACAGTTAATTTGTTGACGACTATCCGTTTGTACTTTTCCACAATAATTTTTAGCGATAGTACTAAAGTCGTTATGGTCGCCCTGTTTACAGAAAAATTAAACCATAATCCCCCTAATGTATATCCAGTGTGGATTTTTTTTAAAAATGAAAAGACATCTAACAGGCGAAGATAATTTTAGAATAGGAACCCAACAGCAAGATAAAATGATGGGGAGGAAAAAAATTTATAAAAGTTTTGCAAGCCGAAAGAAGGGAAAACATGATAATATAAACGAAAAGAGAAATAGTTTTTAAAAAAATTGCTTGCATTTCTTTCCGTCCGATATTAATATATAAAAATAAAAAAATGTCATTTTAATCTCTTTAAAATAGGCCAACAATAGGGGTTTAACCGCCCCTAGAAAGTTGTTACCAGGGTGGGCGCCCCCCCCCTACGCACGCCGCAACGTGCGGGAAAGTTTGAGGATAATATCGGTACAAGGATATTTCAACCAAGGATATTCAACCACATTTCAACCTACTCAGACTAAGCATCAATGCGAATGCAAGTTGCTCAACTTCTAATCTCTCTCTGATATACCCGAAACCCGATTATCACAGGGGCAAGGGGGGGGGCGGTAGTCCGGTGCCCCTGAAGTAAAAGGGGGCCCTGAAGTAAAAGGGGCTTAATGCGTAAAAAAGAGGATAGTAAGGGGGGCCCCAAACTTAATGCCCCGGGCCCCGTCTAAAAGTGGTCAGATTTGAACATACCGTACCGCCTTTCCTATTTACTTATTATATTTCTTTCAACTCTTCTCTGTTTTCTTTTTTTTTCCGCCTCTTTCTTTATCCTCTCCTTTGTGTGTTTTGTATATCTCTCGTCTGTTCTAATTTTAAATGTTACGTGTTTGTGCGTATTGTAGAGTGCTGATAGTATACCAGGACCGAAAACGAAGGAGACGCAAGTTAAATGGTAGAGGCTTCAGGCAAATTGTCGCTTTTCAGATCGTATTTATGCGAGACGAAAAAAAATGCGAGAATTCTCGCGAGAAATCTCGCGCGAGACAAGACTCTGTCTCGTCTCGCTTCTCGTCCCGCAAAATATTTTCTTTCTCGTCTCGCGTCTCGTCTCGCAAAAAAATGCCTGTCTCGTCTCGCGAGACAATGCGAGAACGCGAGACAATGCGAGAATTCTCGCGTCTCGCGTCCATCCCTACTCACAACATAACAATATGCTCTTCCACAGATACAGTAGTATATAAAGAGCTTCACTTCTTACATAATAGTTGTGTCCTTTCGAAGTATATGGTGTACAAAGACTGTCCTACTTGTATAGAATTAAGTTGTGATCGTATCTTTCATTATAATTTTTAATAAGGGGAATTACTTCTTGGTGACTTACCATAGGCAAGGAGGCTTTCTTCCAAATTCTTTCAACGTCCAAAGAAATAATTTTGATGATCTCTTTTACTAAAGGATCCTTTTTGTTCCTCTTATTCCACAGTATATCATTTTTTTGTGATTTCTTCATTAAATCAGAATACGTTGGTGGTAACACTGTCTCTTTCAATAGTACTGGAATTCCGAAAACACTGCAAAACGTTCACTTCTAGTTGTGGTCAAATTTAAATTCAAAACTCCGTATTATTTTGTCAAATATAAATCAAAAGTAATAAAACGTATTGCTTCAACCTTACAAAGTAGAAACAAGTGGTTAAAACAAAGGCAATCGCAAAAACGAATCATTCCACACAATAAAAGTGACGTGCCTTATTAGGTTATGATATAATAGTTAGATTAGAACACGCGCTGCCGTCTAGTAGATTTTAGAGTATAATTTGCTTTTTTTATACACAAAAAGGCATTTCTGGATCTGATATCTGGAAGGAACGTTTCAATAAAGCAATTTATTAAAGAGAAAGTAATTCATTAATATTATTTTATAAATTAATAAATTATTTAGTAAAATATTAAATTAATTTTTTTTTTACATAAGAATCATTAAAAACTTGAAAAAAAGCCAATATAAACATTCACTTGAGGTGTGGAACCTCAAGATGTCAACATTTTAAGCTGAAATTTAGAGACAATTGGTTTCAGCTAGTTTGGAACCATATAATGACTCAGGCAATGTAAATTTCGAAAAAAAGTTGTTTCGATCCACCCTAATATTCAAGTACTAGTGCAAGAAATATTAAAAAATGTCTTGCTGTAGCAAACTATGTGCTTAAAGGTTTTACAGTCTCCTCTCCTTTAGTGCTTCATGTCGATTGGTATCAGAAAAATACTGAAAATATTTACCCTCGAAGAAGCGAAAAATATTTCACTTTTCTAACTTTATTCGGACGGAAAAGTTATAAACTATAGGAATAGCCGATTGCTTAGCCTATAAAAAAAAAAAAAAAAAAAAAAAAAAAACACCTTGTTAACGTGTTTATACAGCTTCATTTATTTGTTTTTATAGATAGTTTAGTTATTTTTATTGGTTCGAAAGATTAAACTAAAAGAGTTTCAAAATTAGAAATTGCATTAGTTAACATAATATGAGTTGGCAACAACTGCATAAAATGTATTTTTTAACATTTAGCAGGAAATAACTGTTTACGCATATTTTTTGTTTTTGTTTTTTTTGCTTTTTTTTCAGGTTTGTATAACCCAATTATTTTTCTTTTGAAACATCAAGCTAAAAGAACTTTGAAGATTATATTGAAAAATCTACAGCG